>JAYEPQ010000005.1:39278028-39788028 GCA_036321105.1 Dracaena cambodiana
CTACTAGCAGCTCGTCGGACTTTGACTCATAGAAGTCTCATCGCACGCGACGAAGATGCTGCAGCTGCTGCTTCGCCTTCCAATCAGAAACTGACGGGATTGGACATTCGCTGGTGAAACGTGAGCACGTCAAAACTCAGACCGATCGATTGCCCTCCTGAGCTCTTTCATGCTCTTTTGATCGAGCTCGACTATTTTCTCCTTAAAAAGATTGTCATAATATCATTATACCACGGAGAGCCATGACGGGTCCCCCCTGACGGCCGACGTCGGAAAATGAAAGAAGTGGATCCTCTGACTCAGCTGCTAAAGCAGCCCGTCGGTCCCGTCTGCCTCATTGCGGGCATAAGCCAGTTTCCCCCTCATCTTTTAGTAAAAAGCCGTCGATAGAAGAGTAGAAGGACTTTATAGCAAAAATAGAGGATGACGAAAGACGATGGGAGACCACTCAACTCGCTAACAACCTACAGGGAGTTGAGGAGGGGGAGGGGCCGGCTAGTCCCTGGCCGGCTCTCGGTTCGTCGAGCAAGCATTATCTTGCAAATCGACGGTACGAAGGGACTTGGCTTTGAAACTCCTAGACACCCAGTCGACGTACCAGTGGTCGAACTGACCGGGGGGTACGTGACAATTATTATTATTATTGTTTTTATTTTTGGGGCCACAAGAAAAATGTAGATCAATTTAAATGGTGTTGATGTTCAACTAGTTTGTCCTACTATTGGATTTAGATGGGAAATTTGCTTCCAAATTCTTTCTGAAGGACCCAAATCTCTCTCTTTCTTTCTCTCTCTCTCTCTCACACACAGAGAGAGAGAGAGAGAGTCTCCCATCGTGAATTGAGGAATAGTGAATTTATGATATTATCATATGATATGATTGAATTGCTTCTCTTTTCATGATCCATAGTTTCTTTCTTATTCCTTATGTATCTTATAGGTATGAAGTATAGTGATTGCAAGATAACCAGGTAATTAGTCAGTTGTATTATAAACCTATCTTGAATTCTTTCACCCCTATATATATATATATAGAGAGAGAGAGAGAGAGAGAGAGCATCCTAAAGGATCTAAACCCAAGCTTTGTAACTACTAGCCTACTACACTTGCTCAACCCAAAAGCATTTATGTCATTCTCTCAGCTCTCATATTGTAACTCCCTTACCAAACTCCTTTCCACATTAAATTTTCTCTCTCCCCCCTCCCTCCCTCTCTCCCATTCACTCTCCTCCTCCCTCTCCTCCATCTCTCTCTCTCTCTCTCTCTCTCCCTCTCTCTCCCTCCCTCCCTCCCATTCCCCATTCCAACTCTCTTGCTAAAAGTAAACTCCAAACGTCTCCATCCGAATTCGATCGCATCCGACTGATCCGGAGATGGTCGGAGTTCAATAGAATTTCAGTGAAAACTCCAGTCGGAGCCTCACCTCTTCCTCTTCGTCGGAGTCGACTGGAAATCTCCGACAACTATCTCTTCCGACTAACTGTACACCCCTAGTTCTTACCTGGCAAGATTGAAAATATGAAAAATGCATTTGGACAGTTGAAGGGTAAATTCTATCCATACACACCACTTTACTCAAGAAGCCCACTTTTGAATCTTTAAAAAAATTACAAATTCGTCATTATTTTTTTTTGACTAAGCTGTCCTTTAATAATTCATTGTGCCTATTGGTTAATATTCGATCTAATTAAATACCGATTGGTATTATTTGATCAAATTTTTTTTTTGTTGGATAGTAATATCCGATTAAAATGAAATGGAATAAATGCGTTAAACTCAAGTATATAACGGAAGGGCAACAGAAGCTAGGAGCGAGGGGGCGACGAAAGTAGCGACAGACTTTGGTTTTCCCTATTAGCCAATTTGGCTGTACGGATTTTTTTTCCTGTGTGTGCTCCTTTTGTATTTTGTTTCTTCCAAACAATTCCAATTAGAGCATCACTTTGTTTTTCTCTGATTATATATATTTATAGCTCTAATTATAAATGCAGATCTTTCTAAAGCATATGTCAATTCCGGCTCTGACATAGTTCTATCCCTATAACACATATTGAGACAGTTCCTATATAAAGTTTTGAGTATAAATCGTAGCTCTTAATCAAAATTTTAAATTAACAAAATTAATTTTTTATTTTTAATTCAAAAATTTATATAGAAAAAATCAAAAATTAATTTTTGGATCTATCTATTCTATCTCTAAATTTGAAAAAGTAGATTCTATAAAGGCAGCATAAAAATAGATGATTTATATAATTTAAAGAAAGAAAAATATAGCTAACTGGAAATGTTTTAGCTAATACATACAACCTTTGTTGTCATTCATATATTTGGTGTGAATGCATGTATTTTCCTAACAATTTTTTTTTTTTTCCTTTTCTTCTATATTCGGATGCTATTTTCCCGTCGGGTCGGGTTCCGACAAAATCCGGGTCGGGTCTTTGTACGGCACCTTGAGATGGGGAGTTTCTAAAGGAGCACACCTTTTTTCCTAGTGAGCATACTTTATAACTGTCTCGGCTTCCAAAGTAACACTGTAAAGTGGGCTCACTGGGAAAAATGGTGTGCTCCTTTGGAAACTCCCCATGAGATGGCATATGCGCATATATCTATCTCTCTCACCGAAAACGCCATCTCAAAACGCAACCTCGCTGTTCTTGTTCGGAGTACTATTACCCTTTTTGTCCCCAAGAAATTTGTGAAAATTTTCGGTCGATCAATAAAAGCCAATGGAGTAGCTTCGAAACCTGTGCTATACAAAGGTATGATCTCTCAAATTTTCCTATATTGCTCTAATTTGGCAGTCATTTAGTTAGAAACGAGCTAAATTTTGATGCGTCATTCGCGCCTCTTTGGATTATTTCGTTAAATTATTGGAAATATTCCTATCAAAATCTCAAATTGACGGTGATCCATTGGTCTTTGCTGCTGATTAGAGGTGGGTTCGGCTTCAAACCCGTTAATTTTTTGGATTGTTAGAGAGGGTAATTTTTTTGCTATGATGCAATTCTTGAATTTGTTTTCTATGATTCAATTTTAGATCCATATTTCTTGTTTTATATCAAAAAGTTCCTTTTTTTTTAAAAGGGTGAGTTTGATGGTTTTGCCTGTGAGTTGAGCTTACGATTGGGTGTGTTATTGTTTCTGAGAGTTTGGCCCTATTGTTAATGCCTCTTAATTCCGAAAATTTGTTGCAAAGTCAAGGTTTTGGTATAGACAGTGGATTCGCCGAGAATTAGATGAATTCTTTCGCATGGAATGTTTGGATTTAATTCTGTTGTAATATAGTCCCTTGGTTTTTTAAGTTTGATTATTCTTAAAAGAGTGAAGAGCCAACTGAAGTTTTATGAGCATATTAAATCAAAAATCAGGAGGCCGCCGTGTGGAGATTTTTTCTTTTCTTTTCTTCTCTCTTTTTGCATTAGAAAAAGGGTCAAATAAAGAGGGAGCCCAAAAGCACAATCTATAATTGGTGGAATTAGTTGGATGCAGTTGGAATTGCTTAGGGGTTCTGGATTTAACCATTAGTATGAAAGCTCAACTCAGAAGGATTAATCAAACCAACTCCTCACAGATGGGAAAAGATGTGAGAATTACGGTGCCTACAATTTGGCTCAATGTACTTTTCAAAATCATAATACTCCATTATGAAGAAATCCCAAAGTCTGTTGAGAGATTATGAATTTCATTCTATGAGCTGCAATTCCACAGTTTAAAAGTGTTTACTAGATTTGATCGTCGAAGATAGAAGAGCTCAATGCTACTTCGTTAGTAGGCTTCAAAATGTGGTATAATGCATCTTCTCTGAATTGTTTCTTAGAGAAGGTACTTCTAGACCACCTTCCGTCTCTGTTTATCACTTAAAGGCTGTAAATCACTGAGCAAGCAGAGAACTATGCCCATGATTTGTTGTGGTGTTGTTTAACAAATCTTTATTCGTTTTGGTATATTTGCACAAATTTATTATCCCTATACTTTATTGTAATTGTTATGGGTTTCTGAAATTAATTTGACCTATAAGATAATGATTATTTCCATTGGAATTTGTTGTCTTTGTTATCTTCCCTATTAGATGGGCATTGGCAATCCTTATAGGAATTTTACTTACTCAAGTTTCTGGGCCACGATCTTTCCATTTAGAAATCATAATCAGCACATGCAATGATTCATGTTATAGCAACTATCAGATTTCCTAAAGCCCAAGATTTGGTTCATCACCGTGACCATTTAAACCAAATTTTTCATGTAAAGATCCAAGGAGTATTCACCACCTTGGAAGAGAATCAGTGAATTGACACACATTTTTTGCTCATCCTAAAGGGGCACTTTATCATCAAAAGGTTAGGGAATGTTGTTATTTGTTTTCGGATGAAAACTAGAAAAGTCAATTGTAGCACTTTCACAATTTGAGTACAGGTAAATAATAACTGGATACTTTGAGGGTTGGTTGTTTGTTTCCTTAATTTTGCTTTTTTTTTTTACGACATCTTACACATAATGAAGTAGGTATATATCATTGAGTTGTTTTGCTTTATCTCTAGAAAAAAATATTGTTTCCATATGCAAATTGTTGTAGAATGTACTCTCCTTCTGAATAGTGAATTCATGGAAAATATCAATTCATTTTATCATCAAACTAGTATACTTTCATAAGCGAAATAAGATGCACAATTCATACTATTCCTTCTCAAGTTTTCCTCCCCCACCTCGCCCCCTTCCATAACCTCATCCACGACACGGTCCTTCATCTTAAATCGAGATTGTCTTCTCATAATAGTTGACCCGGTGTACCATATCTTCTCACGTTAGTTGACCCGGGTTTGCAATATCTTTTCATAATAGTTAACTCTGTTGTACAATATGCATGTCTGAAGCAAGCTTTTCATAACTTTCTATACCAATAATTTGCCACTCTAGATTAAGATTTGAGTGATCTTAAACCTAGTAATGCTAGGGTTTGCATAATTTTGTTTCAAAATCAACTTTTGCGGCAAAATCAAGCAAGTACAATGGTTTAAGTGAGTAAATAGAGTTCCAAAGAAATTTGAATTACCAAAGGAGCACATACAAACATATGGAAGGGAGAAAATGTTATATCTCCGGAATGCAACTTCCAAAGTGGGCGTCATCCTAGTTTTACTTACCCCCGAGCACACTTAATTATTATTTAAGTACAATGGTTTAAGTGAGTAAATAGAGTTCCAAAGAAATTTGAATAACCAAAGGAGCACATACAAACATATGGAAGGGGGAAAATGTTATATCTCCGGAATGCAACTTCCAAAGTGGGCGTCATCCTAGTTTTACTTACACCCGAGCACACTTAATTATTATTTCTTTACATCATTTTTAACCATGAATTTTTCCTTAAAGGTGACATGAGATATGAAGTGATCCCCATTGATTCAAGGGATGCTCCCACAAATTCAAGAAATGACCCTCACTATATTACTCCATGTCACTTTCTTTCATGCTGTACTAGTTTTATGTGGCATTTAATTTTGCACATTTTCGACTGATATTAGGCTCTAATAGCGTTTGTATTGACTCTAGACACTAGCTTTCCAAGAGGTCATCCAATTCAAAAATGTGTTGATGGTTGAAGGGCTTAATTGACTTTTGTTGGAGAAGTGCTATAGGTGATAGTTGTCATCTCTAAAGCATGAACTCTTCTAAGTATGTTGCATGGGTATTGTAATTTCATGTCTCAAACTAGATCTCTTATGTTAATCAGATTTGGACCAATCCAGGACTTGCTAAACCAACCTGCTACCCACTAAACTAATACCTCCAACTCTTGATCCCCATCTCATCCCCCCTTCATCTTCCTCGTTATCAATCCATGACCTAATTCGCTTTGACTCGATGGTGCTTGGACAACACCAACAAAACTCTAGGGATGCTGGCAAAGTTCCGGTAACATCAAAGGAATGGTGATGACCTTGACAAGAACCCTTCCAAGCGTAATAAGTAATATTCTCACTCCTTTTCCTACTTTCATCTAGATTAATAGATAGTCTTGATTTGTGAACTTGGATTTCATTTTAAATAGTCATCACTGATAGATTTGGTTTCTAGAGTTTATTAGGTTTTTTTTTTTAATTACATATGTAATTGGTGATTTCTCTGTATTTGTCTCAAATGTAATTGGATGCTAATTCTTTTGTATAATTTTTTTTATTAAGTTTATTCATCATTGAGCTTTAAGTATATATATTGTTCAATGTTTGAATCAGTGACCTCTCTCTTTTGGTAACACGTTGCATTATTATGTAACTGCTGGAGCTTCTATAGTCTAACTGAACTGAAACTAATTTATTATATTTTGACTGAAATTAAGTCCAAACTTGTTGTCCAGGACTTGATGTTCATCTAAATTATGCACTCAAAGTTTTATTTTTTAATTGCATGTCATTTTTATGTATAATATATTATTTAAATATAAATGTAGTCATTACTTTTATCAGATTTCGTACTTGTATCTGTACCATACCCATGCAACATGGCTACTAAGCATGTGCCATATTTGTGCCGGACAAATATCAGACACCGTCACACCGGCACTTGCATGGCATCCGATCAACACGTTTAGGAACGAAGGATTTTAAAAATCAGAAAACTTGCATGTTGGAGTTGTTTTCGCTTACAAGATGTACTAAAAATCATGTGTTGGGCACCATGGAGACATAAATTACTTAAAATATGTAGAACAATTTTTTATATAAGAAAGGTGCTTAACTAAGACCCTAAATAGCTTACTAACATGTCGGAGGTTTCACATATTTGTACGCTAAGTATTCAATTGAACTTCTAGATCTTATTTTTTTTAATATAATCACTTGATTAGAATTTATAGTTTGAATAATTAAGATTTTGTTGTCTTTTTTAACTTCTAATAAGATGACGGTTTTGATGTGTTTTTAAAATAAGCTTTATAAATGGACACATTTTATGTGATGTATTCGTATATCCTACCATTTTAGGATTTGTCGTGTCACTATATCTGTGTCGTGTCGTATCCATATCACATCTCCGTGTTTACTCTTCATAGGATGCCATCTTTCTTATTGAAGAGGCTTGACCAATCACAATGCCAGTCAGCATGGGATGTACTTTAAAGGCTATATATTAAACCGTCATGCTTGTTTGTGGGAGTTCCCATTTAGTGAGAACTTTGAGCCTTCTTACTTCTTAGAAGGATTCCTCTATGGTTAAAGAGTTACCATCCGTTGCTGGGTCAAGTGAGTCCTTGTCTTTCCCCCATAATTTATTTTATATTCTTTGGAGACTATTTTAATGAAATCATTTCTAGTTATCATTCTATTCTGAATTTTATTAAAGCATTTCTAGTTAATTTTTCTATTATAAATTTTATTTCAAAACTATCTGGCATCAATATCTATGCTTCCCTCAGTTGTTGTTAGAGCCCTTCAACAATACCCACACACTTGGGGATTTGGCTAGAGGGAGATTGTGTAATACTAGAAGGTTGCTATTATGCGGTATTTTAAGCTGAAACCTATCTTGTCTGCATGAAGCTCGCTTTCAACCTAAACTGTTCATTTTTTTGGTTTACAACTTATGTAAACTTGATTTACTTAAAATATTTACTTTTTAACTTTCTGCAGCCCATTCTTATTAACTAAAGCAAGTTTAATAAATTCCCTTTAAATCCTATAGAGTCAACTTGATTGTCATGTTTGCATGAATGTGTTTGTGTGGTTGCTCAGGCACCTTCGAACACTTATAGAATCTATAATATAAAATCAGCTTTAAGTTGTGTGTCTGTGTTTTACAAAATAACTTTTTTCCCACGTTCTCCTTGAAACCATTTTCTTATCACCTTTAAACTAAACAAGCTCGTATTATTATACATATCCTTCTAATACTTTTGACTATAGAAAATCTACTTTTAGCTAGAATATCTAATTAAAATAATGAACTTCCTAATCCTTTTTTTCTTTTCTTAATTATGGGTAAGTTAGACACAAGTTATTTCACTTTGTTGGTTAATGCCTTGTATCTCTTGGCAACTTTTAATTCCTTATATAATTTGCTTTTGCAGTATCCTATCTTATTACGTCTTATTTTTAATTCCTCAATTTTCGTGCATATCTTTGTGATGTTATCTACTCCAATAACATACCTGTTTATTAGCTCGCTTTGTCCTTTCCGTACCTAAGCATCATTTGAAGAGAATTTTGGTCGTGTGTGGCTGTTTGGAGTGGGCATGTGTGTGTGGGTGTGTTGGGAGAGGGAGGAGGAAGGATCTTTCTCTAGCTTTGAGTTGCAACCTGATGAGGGATTCAAAGGAAGGAGAAATCTATGAGGATAGGAACCATTGGGTTGGTGGAGGGCAGTAGCTCTTCTATTTCTTCTAAGGGCACTGTGGGTTTAGTTTCATTTGTTGAATATTAGGGGATTACTTTATTGCCATAGTAAGAATGTGTTTTGTTAAGGTAAATAAGATGGCACCTGGCAACTTGTTTGGGGTTTACTGAAGAAAATTAAAAAGGGAGGCACAGTTCCGATCATCAGGTTGAATATGTAGAATGCAGTTCACCTGACTTGGTAACTTACTCAAGGGAACTTCAGCTTGGCTGGTTGCTGGAAAGGACAACCAGCCATTCTGATGTAGCACCTGCTGGCCACTAATTCGGGTGGATCCTATTTGCATCATCCTATTGGTTCAAACTATTTTCTACCCATGTGAATTTCTTTGTAAAGAAAATATGGACCCTCGTACCTTTTATTAAATCTTTTATTTGGAAAGTTTTTTTTTTCTTCTTTAATTCGGCTAGACTGAGGTTCTTGAAAGCGTATTATGGGTCATGGCCTCGTGGTTATTTCATGGGCATTTGACGTTATTGAGGAGATGGTCAGTTGATATTGGGTTAGAGAGGAATCTCTTATTAACGGTTTGTTCAGGATCTGATTATGTTCTTTGTACTTGAATTTTTAATTGAGTGATAGCTTTAATAGGTTCTCTGGTCTGGTGGTTAATCCTGTTCATGGACAATATGCTACGGTAGGTGGTAAGAGGCTTTTTAGCCCAAGAAGATTTACGGAGTGTTGAGTGCTGGGTACTTACTGAGCTATGTGTTGAATATTGTTCAATATGAACCGATGTCTCCATGGTGTGAGAAGTACACTTCGTTTGGGCATATTAGAGATTAGTACCCTTCAAAGAAAAGTGAGTCCTAAGGGGGAAAAGATTGTAAGAGGAAGCACAAGGAGCTTAAAGTTTCAGTTGGTTATTGCAGAAGAAATCAGTCTTCGAGGCAGAAGGGCAAGGTGGAGCATGTGATAACGGTATGATGACTTTGAAACAGATATAAATATTTCTTTTTTACAGACTGAGGAAGATGAGACCATTAACAACCCTCTTTTTTCTTAACTGCTGGGCCTTTGTGATCTGTGGACAAGGACAGTGATTTTAAAAAAAAAAAAAAAAAATTAAATAGTGTGATAAAGTTGTGACCCATTTGTAAGTTCTCTTCCACTTTGTTCTCATGATATGCTGACTTTTTTTTTTTTTTTTTTTTTTTGCAATAAAGTAGTGACCCGTTTGTGGGTTCTCTTCCACTTTGTTTTCATGATGTCTATTTTTTTTCACTTCTTTGTTCTCTCAATCTTTCAGCCTTGTACTTTGGCCCTAATCTTCTGTATATTAAATATACAACCCCCCATGGCTGTAGCTCTATCTCTATCTCTTTGCCTTATCCATGTACCTCTTCTGCAATGATCATGTTATTCTTTTGTACTTGACTTAAACTATGGAGGGATTCAGTATATCTTATGTGTCTTTATAATAGTGTGGTATCAACCATAGTTCAGTGGGGTATGTATGTGTTCCTGTATCCAGTTTCTGACACCTGACACATTACCATGTTATGAAAAAATAGGAAACTCTTCTGACACTTTCCAATAACTTATTGGACACTTGAAGGACATGTATCGACACTTCTGGTACATTGTAATAGTTAATTATTGTTTTAAGTGTCAAAAAAAAATCACAAAATTGTATTTGTATAGATTTTTACATTGTGAAACTTTTAGGAAATCATATTATTTTGATGATTATCAAGTGTTCAGTATTTTTGAGATTCTTCTTGAAAATGATGTTTTGCATATGAAGACTCTTTGTCGAAATGGTAATTTGATATAAGGACATTTGCTGGAAACTCTATTGGGAAAATAGAAAGAGTATATGCAGGATTTAAGAAATTTATTAACATATACTCAAGACAAAAAAACATTATATTTATAATAAATTAGATACCTACATTGCATTTCTCACAAAATAAATCTTTATAAACTCATTACTCGTATATATAATGATAGCATAACACCACTTCATAGATGTAAATTTAATATAAGATTGTTTATTAAGCATATTACTCGTGTAATGAGTAATAGACTTTTCCCTTTGAGACTCGAGGTTATACTTCTAATGGGGACCGGGTAAGGTAAGTTATTGACTATATGATACGAAAGTGTATAAGCAATTGTGATCAATGTTTAAAATCTTAATAGTTAAACAATGTTTCTATAAAAAAAAAAGTTGCAATGGTATAGAAGTTACATATGTTTCAAATATTGTCATTTTAGTATATCATTTTTTTTAAATTTAATATATGTTTCTTAAAAGTTTCTTCTACTGTATCTCATATATTGCCTTTGAAGCGCTATACAAGTTCTTTAAAAGTATTGTTATCGTTTTGATTTTAAGTTTTACTTTAGTTCCATAAGTATCTCAGGCATTCACTAGTGCATTATACATGGTATCTTTTTTATTATCCTGAGAATTTCTTATATGTTTTACAATAGTTTTTCTTCACTTTCTTCTAAGTGTCATCGTATCACGTTTCCAATGATTTTTGGGGATGGCATATGTTGTGTCCATGTCCCATGTTAGTGAGTAGTAACTATGATATTAACAACATTCTAACTAATTTAAAGCCGGAGGAGGTATATGTATATCCCAATGTTGAAAATAACGCGTTATGAAACCCGTTATATTGCGTTATCTAACGTAACGAAACTCCAACGCTACGTAACAACTGGAAATAACTCAATGCATCATAACATTACGTTTTTTATGTTATTTTACGTTATATTACATAAAATTACGTTAAATTACATTATGTTACATTATTTATAATTTTTTTTAGTAATTTCTATGTTGTTGTTAATTATTGTTTTGATTATTAGCTAATTATTGTAATTATCTTGCTTGATTAGTTGTTGGATTGTTTGATTACTTGTGGAATTACTAATTTGTTAATTTGCGATTGTTTTCTTATTCGCTTGTTGTAATTTCTCTCCGGTTGTTGAAATATTTTATTTGTTGATTCTATTGAATTTTTATCTGAACTGAAATCAACAATTACAAATAAGATAAATTGAATATTATAAAATATAAATTACAAAAATGATAATAACTGGAATTGAAATAAAAATTGGAATCTTGTTTTCTTGTTTAAATGATGACTGAAATTACGGGTTCAGATTTAATATAATTTATAAAGATAAATATGAAAGTTATTGTAAAACTTAATATAAAATTAGAATAGATTATGTATTGCAAAACGATTTTATATTCTTTTTTAGATATTTTAAATTTATTTTTCAATTTATAAAAATTATTTTATACAGTTTTATATTTATGTTTAATTAAATAAATAAGAAATTGTATAACCTACGTTATACGTTACGCTATATGCTATATAACCTAATAGAGGAAAAACGTTACTTTACCGTTATCGCTATTTTAAACATTAGTTTATCCTATCTTATATTCTGATTTATGTGGTCAAGTAAATGTGTTTGTTTATTCCTATAAAAACCTAGAAGTTTGACTAAATTTTTAAATCAAGATTTTAAAGATTATCGATGCCAACATATATCGCATATATCGTATCAAATTTTGGAGAGCCCAATACAAGATATATTGTACAGTATCGGTCTAATATTGCCTAGATTTCTAATATTTTGATAAGCCCGATATTAACGATTTTGATGCCATAAATGACCGGTTGATATGGTACCAATTTTTTTATTTTAAACCTTTGTTTAAATTAGACATGATCTAGTTTGACTCTAATGTGTTGGTATTATAATTCTAGGTTCATTCGCATGGCCACCTATGTAGTTGCAGTCTGGCCTATTATTGTGAATTCCTCTTGTTTTTTGGTTGTAAGGTACTCAAGTTCGGTATACTTTTGATTGAGTTCAAGCTAACTTGGAAGTTTATTTTTATTATGCTTGTGGGTGTAGTGGCTTGTGTTTCATAGTCCTTCCTGCTATAAGAATATGAATCAGTTTCATTTAGGCCCAGTTTGGTTACTTGAAAGTAGAGGAAATATGGAAGAAAATTAGAAGTGGCTTCCAAACTGGAAGTTTAGGAAAAACCTATTAAGAAGTGTTCGTCTTTTAGTTTTTGGAAAAAGGAAATGCACTATGAATTAGAGAGAGCGTTATTTTATCGATAAATATTATAATAATACTAATAATAATAATAACTTATTTGTTATGTTCGATTTGATAGCAATCATGAAGTTCATATTTGTGGTGCACAATTTCATGGAATGTAGGTAGTGGTTATGACCGATTTGATAGAAAGAAGGAATAATGTGTATTTTTCATTGGGGATTCCCTGGAATAAATCGTTGCATCTTTCTTCGCTTCTTTATAAATAAAATATTAGTATTTTGTCCTGTTTCTAGAGTTTGAAGAGCTCTTCTACTCAAAAATTTGGTGAAGAAAATTTGGAAGTAGGGATGCATATAGGATCCACAACGTCCTAGTAGAAGTAACCTCCAATTCTCATCTTGGCTAGTGGTGTTAGTAGCCTACTTCCACTACTTTCTACTCTACTTCAAGGCAATTTAACATCCTTAATTTCTTGGATCATGCTTGAAACTATATTGACTATTTGGTTGGTCATGATATGTAGGAAGACAACGCATATATATATATATATATATATATATATATATATATATATATATATATATATATATATATATATATATATATATATGCGTTGTCTTCCTACATATCATGACCAACCAAATAGTCAATATATATATATATATATATATATATATATATATAGAGAGAGAGAGAGAGAGAGAGAGAGAGAACGGGAAATTCACTGGCGGTGAAGCGAGTTCCTTCACCGCCGGTGAATTTTCCCGTTTGCTCTCTCTCTCTCTCTCTCTCTCTCTATATATATATATATATATATATATATATAGTTGTGCAATGTGTAATAATTTTATTGGGCCACCTAAGCGCCGGTGAAGGAACTCCCGTTACCGCCGGTGAATTTCCTGTTTTCTCATATATATATATATATATATATATATATATATATATATATATATATATATATATATATATATATATATATATAGTTCGTCTTCCCAAAAGAAATCTCTTTGGGTCTACTTGTATGGGTTCTGAGTTATTGTTGATCCTCAAATTTCTACATCAGAGTCTTTTTCGTATTGATTTTGTCTCTTTCTCATTGAATTTTAGTTACAAATTTAAGTAACGTTTATAAGTTAGAGTTGTAGCTCGACCACAATTATCTCACTAATTGTATTTATCAATATTTTTGTTTTTATTCTTCCATGTGCACCTGGATGCACATGTTAGGGAGGGAAGGATGGAAAGTACAACCACAATCCTAACTTTTTAGGCATGACAAAATATATTTTTTCTACCGCGTCTACTCTAAGTCAGATTCCCATCTGACAAGTGGCTTGTCTGACAAATAAATTGTGTTTTTACGGAAATGAAATGCCTGAGTATCTCATTACTTCTGCAAAATTCATATAAGATATTCAACATCTACAAAATGTTCAAGTTGGTCCTAGTACTTGACTAGCTAAGAAGAGAGCATTCATGTGCACAGAAGGAAAGCTTGCAGTTAAAAACTTAAAATCTTAGAACATGTTATTTTGTTTACACAAAGTTCTGTAAATATATGATTATAAGCAGGATGTGAATTTGTATGTGCAATATATCTTTTGATACCATGAATTCTTTACGGTCTGATTCTTTGGATATATGAATCATTATAGTCACCTGTGACTTTGGTGGTAGACAGTTTCTTGATTTCCAATTGCTCTCTAACGAATCAAGTATCATGTGTCTCATTTCAGGCTGTTCTGTTTTCCAAAACCACTTAAAGTCACTTGATAAATCTCCTCAATGACAAATGATACCATGTGCGGCCTCATAGAAGGTCTCCCTGATGCGGTTGCTTTCCGGTGCCTTGCTCGTGTTCCCTTCTGCTATCATGCACGGATGCAACTGGTCTGTCAGTCTTGGAAAGCAGCCCTCCGCAGCCCTGAGCTTTTCAGGGCCCGGTGTGAAGTTGGTGCAACGGAAGAGTTGCTTTGCGTCTTAGCTTTTGAGCCTGAGAATGTGTGGCAGCTCTATGACCCCCTTGGAGACCATTGGATTACTCTTCCTGTCATGCCATCAGAGGTTCGCCATCTTGCTCGCTTTGGCGTGGCCTCTGTTGGTGGAAAGCTTTATGTACTTGGTGGGGGGAGTGAGCAAGTTGACCTTCTCACAGGTGACTACTATGGCATCTTCGCAACTAGTGAGGTGTGGTCATATGATCCTCTCTGTCATCAGTGGGCACGTCGGGCAAGCATGCTTGAACCTCGTGCCATGTTCGCATGCTGTGCAATAGATGGCAGGATCATAGTTGCTGGGGGGTTTACAAATTCCCGTAAGTCAAGCTCAAAAGCTGAGATCTATGATCCTGAGGCAGATGTATGGTCTCCCCTGCCTGATCTCTGTCAAACCCACACTTCAGCGTGTTCTGGTGTGGTGATTAAAGGGAAGATGCATGTCATGCACAAGGGATTATCCACGGTTCAGATATTGCAAGATGGAGCTCGAAGCTGGACTGTGGAGGATTATGGATGGCTCCAGGGCCCGATGGCAGTGATCAATGGTGAGCCATACGTATTGAATGGCGGGTTTATACTGAAGCAGCAGAAGGGAAATGTTATGGTGGATAAAGTGATGTTGCCTACATCTGAGTTCAAGAGAAGAATCGGGTTTGGGATGATTGGACTGGGGGACGAGATTTATGTAATTGGAGGATTCATCGGCCCTGGCCCAGCAAATCATGTGATCAAGCATTTACGTGATGTCGATGTGCTGCGTGTTGGTGCTAGGCCAGGATGGCGGCTGGCCGCGCCCATGACTAGGTGCTCCGGGACCATTCTTGGGTGTGCATTGCTAAAGATATAGAGCCAGTTACATTGTCGCTGAACTGTTTGCATGATTCATCAGTTGTTGCTCCTTTGATTTCATGTGGCACAATGTATAGAGTCCAGAGAGCAGCTGATTTGCCTCGAAAATGGTGAAATGGTTTGCGATTTGAGAACCAAACCAACATTCATCCAACACTCTCGACTTACAGCCTTAAACCGAGCAACAAATATATGCACTGATAACTGCAGGATGATTTTACCTGAAGTTGTGTTGTGACCTCAAGCATTTCTTTTATGAAAGTAGTAGATAAGATCTAAATGTTGTTTGAATCTTTTGAGTTGTGATCGATAGAGTAGCTTATAAATAGGGGGTTCCAGTTGCTGAAAATTGTAGTGCAACCTTTTCCTTTGGCGCTGCTACACGCTTCTCTGAATCTGTAACAAAGGTTTGGTTTGGCTTGAATGGTGCTGATGATGTGTGCTTGGTTTGGCTTATGTTTTAGTGGAATTGTCTGCAACTGTTTTTGAGGAGCTATGCCTTGAAGGCTGTTAGGCCTAAATTGCACTCTCTATATTAGCACCCCTCTGATCATTCTAAATACCATTCGTACATAATTTGGCTTGGAAAGAAATCAATATGGTCATTCCAAATTTCTGGTGTTTATGCAATCCGTTTCTATGATCAAATTTAAATACCAGGTATAAGATTGCAGTTGGTGCTTACTCATCAGCAAATGATTTATCCTATTAAAATTGGTGCATATCGGGCAATATCAATTCCATAGCGTCTATATATAATCCAACACTATATAATTTGTGGTATGAAACGTATTGATAACAGCCTGAGTTTTCATTTTACATGTTTAACTATTAAGTTATTTAACTAAATATGTTTAAAAAAATTGGATTATCCATACTTAATCCAATTTGAATATGGGAATTCAAATTCTAATATTTCCGGAAAAAGAATTCGCTATTGGAATTCGAATTCGACAGTACTCCCACATTTCTATCTGAATCGGAAATTCGAGCGTTTCCAAAGGAGCACACAACATGCTAGGAAAAATAGTGTGCTACTTTAGAAACTTTCATGAAATCCATTTACATCCTAAGAGGAGGTCAAGGTCAAATTAGGCGGCTTGGTACCTCACATCGGCATCGACGAGTCAATTTGCAGTAGCCAGTTAAGTTTCCCAGAACCCCAATCAAACAAGTAAATTTCAACACTAGCTATCTTCCTTGCTTCCCAATCAACCACACCACAATCCCTATAAAACCCCAATCAACCACACCACAATCCCTATAAAACCCCAAGATTCTCTCTCTATTACAAGCGAAAGAATGGATATGAACAAGGAAGAAGAGCTCAACATCTCTCTGCGCAAATTCGAGGAATCCGACGTCGACGACTTCATGGTGTGGGCCTCCGACGACAAGGTCAGCCGGTTCTGCACCTGGAACACCTACACCAACAAGCAAGACCTCCTCCGCTTCATCACCGAGACAGTCATCCCTCACCCCTGGTTCAGGGCCATCTGCCTCGACGGGAGGCCGATAGGCGCACTCTCGCTCACTCCGTCGACGGGCAAGAACGAGCAACGCAGGGCCGAGATGGGCTATGTTCTCGCGTCGGCATACTGGGGAAGAGGAGTCATGACGAAGGCGGTGAGGATGGCGGTGGAGAGAGTGTTTGGGGAGGTGGAGGGGTTGGAGAGGGTGGAGGCGTTGGTGGATGTTGAGAACGTAGGGTCTCAGAGGGTTTTGGAGAAGGCAGGGTTTAAGAAGGAGGGGGTGTTGAGGAAGTACATGGTTCTTAAGGGGAGAACCAGAGATTTGGTGATGTACAGCTTCCTGTCTACTGACTCTTTGGTCTGAATGATGCATGGCATTGTGATTGTTGTCTTCTTTGCTCTCTTTTTTTTTTTTTTTTTTGGTCAGTGGGCATAGTCCTATGAGTTCTATTAACAAAGCTGTTAATAATTTGCTTGAGGACTGTCACGTTGAAGTTTTCTTTGTTTAGTTTCAGTCAATAACTAGAATTTATTTTTCCAATCAATAAGTCCTATTCTTTATGATATTGTTAGTAGAAATCTTGATTGTTATCGTAATCTTGGTTGTTACCGTAATTTTTGGGATTCATTATCTTTTCAGTTTAGATATTTTTACTATAAATGTAATGTACTAGAATGAATGAAATTATCCCCCTTTACTGCATCATATCAGCTTTTCTCATTTCTTGCTTTTATTCTTCTATTTCATTCAATTTCTGTTCTTCGTTTTCTCTATTTTTCTTCTCAAAAAACTAACAATTGGTATCAAAGCTTTATTCTTACGGGACCTGTGAGTAGCCATGAAAGCAGAAACTAATTTCTCCAACTTTTCTCAAGCTGCTCCACATGTTTTTGATGGAGAAAACTACCAACTTTGGGCTGTTAAAATGGAAACTTATCTGGAAGCTTTGGATCTATGGGAAGCCATCGAAAAAGATTACGAAGTTGCTCTGCTGCCAAACAATCCGACGGTAGCTCAGATGAAAAGCCACAAAGAGAAGAAGACCAGAAAATCAAAGGCCAAAGCAGTGTTGTTTGCTGGTGTTTCAACAACGATTTTCACGAAGATCATGTATTTCAAATCAGCAAAAGAAATCTGGGAGTATCTGAAGATGGAATACGCAGGAGATGAAAGAATACGAGGAATGCAAGTGCTCAATCTAACAAGGGGATTTGAGCTGCAAAAGATGAAAGGTGCTGAGACAATCAAAGAATATTCAGACAGATTGCTTGGCATTGCCAACAAGGTAAGGCTTCTTGGCACTAAATTTGATGATTCAAGAATTGTTGAAAAAATTCTTGTTACGGTGCCTGAAAAATATGAAGCCTCAATAACCACCTTGGAAAATACTAAAGATCTGTCCAGGATCACCTTGGCAGAACTGTTGAATGCTTTGCAGGCTCAAGAACAAAGGAGACTTATGAGACAAGAGTATGCCATAGAAGAAGCCTTGTCAGTTAAACACCAACAGGAAAGTTCTGGAAGTAGTTCAAGGAGTCGCACTCGAAACAAAGGTGGAAGCTCAAAGAGAAACTTCCCTCCTTGTGAACACTGTGGCAAAATGGGTCATTCTCCATTCAAGTGTTGGAAGAGGCCTGATGCAAAGTGCAGCAAGTGCAATCAGCTTGGACATGAAGCTGTGATTTGCAAAAGCAAATCTCAGAAACTAGAGGAAGAAGTCCATGTAGCTGATCAAGATGAAGAAGATCAGATGTTTGTGGCAACTTGTTTCTCTACAAAGGTATCCTCAGAAAGTTGGCTCATTGACAGTGGTTGTACAAACCATATGACCTTTGACAAAACTCTTTTTAAGGAGTTAAAGGCTACTGCAATGACTAAAGTCAGGATAGGAAATGGTGGTTATATTGCTGCAAAAGGAAAAGGAACCATTGCAATGACAACTAGTTCAGGTACAAAAACTATTTCAGATGTTCTTTATGTACCTGATATTGATCGAAATCTGTTGAGTGTTGGCCAGTTAATTGAAAAAGGAATTAAGGTGTCCTTTAAAGACTTGTATTGTCACATTTATGATGTCACTGGAAAGGAGATTTTACGTGTCAAAATGAAAGGGAAAAGCTTCTCATTTGATCCTACGGAGGAGGAGCACACAGCTTATTCTACCAATGTCAACATCACTGAAGTCTGGCACAAAAGGCTTGGGCATTGTCATCTTCAACGAATGCTCAAGATGAAGAAAGATGAAGTGACAAGAGGTTTACCAGTTCTGGTTGATCACTTACCAAATTGTCATGCTTGTCAATTTGGTAAACAAAGTAGGAAACCATTTCCTAAATCATCCTGGAGAGCAACACATAAACTGCAACTAGTTCATACAGATGTGGGAGGACCTCAAAGAACACCATCACTTCAAGGTAGCCGGTATTACATTCTTTTCATTGATGATTTTACAAGAATGTGTTGGATTTATTTTTCTAAAGTTCAAGTCTGAAGTTGCTGGAGTATTCTGGAAATTTAAAAAGATGGTGGAAAATTTAAGCGGCTGCAAAATTTAAATCTTAAGGTCTGATAATGGAAAAGAGTACACTTCTGCAGAATTTAACCTGTTTTGTGATGAAGCTGGCATAGAACATCAGCTCACTGCTCCTTACACTCCACAGCAAAATGGAGTGAGTGAAAGGAAGAATAGATATGTCATGGAGATGGCTAGATCCATACTGCATGAGAAGGGGTTGCCAAAAAGTTTCTGGGCAGAGGCAGCCAATACAGCAATATTTCTGCAAAATCGGCTTCCAAGTGTAGCCGTTGAAGACAAAACTCCATTTGAAGCTTGGTATGGGTATATACCTTCACTAAGTTTTCTTAAAGTATTCGGTTGTTTATGTTTTGTCCATATTCCACAGGTTAAGAGGGACAAGCTTGACAAAAAAGCAATTCCAGGTATCTTTGTTGGCTATAGCACAATTTCTAAAGCCTACAAAGTATATCATCCTCAAACAGAAAAAATGGTGATTACTAGAGATGTTCACTTCAATGAGGATGAGCAATGGGACTGGAAAAATTCACAAGGAACCAACAGACCTTCAGAAAAATTTAGAAGCAATTCTTTTGAGAAGGAGACAACAGACCAGTGGGAAGATGAATTGGTAGATGATCTACCAGTTAGAGGAACAAGATCACTTTCAGACATCTATCAAAGATGTAATGTGGCACTATGTGAACCTGCTGATCATGAAGAAGCTCTTAAAGACCCGAAGTGGAAGAAAGCAATGGAGGAGGAGATGTCAATGATTCACAAGAACAAAACTTGGGAATTAGTCAACAAACCAGAAGGCAGAAAGATCATTGGAGTAAAGTGGGTGTACCGAACGAAGCTAAATGCTGATAACTCCATCAACAAACACAAAGCAAGGCTCGTCGTCAAGGGGTATGCTCAAATTTTTGGTGTTGATTATTCTGAAACGTTTGCTCCTGTTGCTAGACTAGACACTATCAGATTGTTGTTAGCCTTATCAGCACCAAAAGGCTGGAAAGTATTTCAGCTAGATGTCAAATCAGCTTTTCTAAATGGTGTTCTGCAAGAAGAAATTTATGTGGAACAACCAGAAGGTTTTGTTGTGCAAGGTGAAGAGGATAAGGTCTATTTGCTCAAAAAGGCTCTTTATGGTCTAAAGCAAGCTCTAAAAGCTTGGTACAGCATAATTGATGAACATTTGCTAAGCTTAGGCTTCACAAAAAGCTTATCTGAAGCTACTCTTTATGTTAAACAAAATGGTAGTTATGTTCTTATTGTATCTCTTTATGTTGATGACCTTTTGGTAACAGGAGATAATGCGCAGATGATTGAGGAGTTTAAACAAAAGATGATGTAGGTCTTTGAGATGACAGATCTTGGTCTTATGACTTACTTTCTTTGCTTGGAGGTCCAGCAAAGCCAAAATGAAGTTTTCATCTGTCAGAAGAAGTATGCAAAGGAAATTTTGAAGAAATTTCAGATGGAGGAGTGCAAAGCAATAAATACACCAATGGGTCAAAAAGAGAAGCTGAGCAAAGAAGATGGTGCTAGTAAAGTTGATGAAGGCTATTACAGAAGTTTGATTGGTTGCTTGATGTATCTTACAGCAACAAGACCTGACATTCAATTTGCTGTAAGTCAATTATCTCGTTTTATGTATTGTGCTAGTGAAGTGCATTTAAGAGCAGTAAAAAGAGTCTTAAGGTTTATTAAGGGCACTCTTGATTGTGGTGTCAAATTTGAGAAGAGTCAGAACTTCAAGATGAGTGGTTTTTCAGATAGTGATTGGGGTGATTCTGTTGATGATATGAAAAGTACCTCAGGATACTGTTTCAACCTAGGCTCAGGTGTTTTTTCATGGTGTTCAAAGAAGCAAGAGATTGTAGCACAATCCACTGCAGAAGCAGAGTTTATTGCAGCAACTGCAGCAGCCAACCAAGCTCTATGGCTAAGGAAAGTTCTATCTGATTTACACATGGTGTAAAATGAAGGTACTGAAATTTTTGTTGATAGTCAAGCAGCAATTGCAATTTCGCGAAATCCAGTATTTCATGGAAAAACAAAACACTTCAACATCAAGCTCTACTTCTTGAGGGAAGTGCAACAAACTGGAAAAGTGAAACTTGCTTACTGCAAGTCTGAAGATCAGCTGGCAGTTGTTCACAAAGCCACTTCCAGTTGGCAAGTTCGAGTTACTAAGGAAGATGATTGCAATTTGCAGTGCCTAAAGTAAGGAGGAGTGTTAATAATTTGCTTTAGAACTGCCACGTTAAAGTTTTTTTTGTTTAGTTTCAGTCAATAACTAGAATTTGTTTTTCCAATCAATAAGTCATATTCTTTAGGATATTGTTAATTGTTACCGTAATCTTGGTTGTTACCGTAATTTTTGGGATTCATTATCTTTTCAGTTTAGATATTTTTACTATAAATGTAATGCACTAGAATGAATGAAATTATCCCCCTTTGCTGCATCATATCAGCTTTTCTCATTTCTTTCTTTTATTCTTCTATTTCATTCAATTTCTGTTCTTCGTTTTCTCTATTTTTCTTCTCAAAAAAACTAACAAAAGCCAGGTACGAGGTAATGATTGAACTAGTCAAATGAGACAGTTGTAAGCTAGTGTATTAGATGCCCAATCATCAGCTACGAACCCTTCACCTACGAACAAGTCCTCCTTTCATTAATAATTTTTAACAAATCAAACTACAAAGGCCAGCCCTTGGTATGGATTGGGGAACAGAAGTAAACCAAAAGACAGTACAAGGTGTCAAGTTCATGCAGGGCGTAAGTCCCAGACCCAAAGTTGAAACAACAAACGAGGGAAAACAATGAGCAAAATATTTAAAGTGATGGGGCTGCCACCAGGCTGGCAAGAGGGTGAAGGCCTTACCGGTCATTCTGTGCCTCCATGATCCATCCTCCTGTTGATCCCATCCGGTGATGGCATGGGTGGGGGAGAGCCGTCAACCTCATCCGAGTCGTCTAAGAAATGGATGCGCTCGCCGCTAGATAGATAAGATCTGTCCAAAATATGGTATCAATCAATACAAACAAGAAACATAAGAGTGCAAATTAACTCTCTAAAAATCCTGCTATTATTAATACGAGAATCACTCGTATGAGTAATGGAACTCCCTAAGTTTGTAAGTTATGTTATCTACTTGCTAATAAAATGCGGAGAACTCCCACCCACCGTTTTACTTCAAAAAATTTTTTGCATGTGGTATTTATTGACTTAGAGAAATGCTATGATAAGCTACCACGAGAGATAGTTTGGTAGACATTGATGAATAAAAGAGTTCCCATCAAGTATATCGATATAATGGAATAGTGGTCAATGTCAGAATATGTAGTGGTTTAACAAGTGATTTTTCTATTACAATTGGATTACATCAAAAATCTGTATTGAACCCATTCTTATTTATTATAGTAATGAATGAGCTTACTAGAGCTATTCAGGATGAGATATCTTAGTGTATGCTATTTGCTGATGATATTGTCTTTAGTTGATGAGACAAGAATATGAGTAAATGTCAAATTAGAGTTATGGAGACACACATTAGAATCTATAGGTTTTAAATTGAGTAGGTCTAAAACAGAATATATGAAGTGTAAATTTAGTAAAAGACGGATCATAGACTATATATAATACTGTAAAACTGGATATGTAAGAGATACAAATGAGCAGTCAGTTTAGATATTTGGGTTCTATTATTCAGAATGATAGAGAAATTGATAATGATGTTAACCATAGGATATAAGTTGGCTGGTTGAAATGGAGGAGGGCAACGGGAGTTTTATACGACCGTAACATTCCGTTAAGATTGAAGGAAAAATTTTATAGGACTGCTATTAGGCCAGCTTTATTATATGGCACGAAATGTTGGGTTATAAAGAAACGTCATTCACAGAAAATAAGTGTAGTAGAGATGCGCATATTCCGCTGGATATGCAGCAACACTAGGAAAGATAAAGTGAGAAATGAAGATATTCGTGCTAAAATAAGTGTAACTCCGATCGATGAGAAGATGCAAGAAAATCGCTTACGATAGTTTGGTCATATACAACGTAGGCCTACAAATGCACCAGTTCGACGAGGAGAGTTTATCAATATAGGACAAGTTAAAAGAACGAAGAGAATACCGAAAAAAATATGGATGGAGTTGATATGAAAAGATATGGATTCTAGAGGTTTAAATGAGGAGATATTACTTGATAGAAATGAACGGAGAAGGACTATCAAAGTGATCGATCCGGCGTGATTCTTTTTTTGGTTATGTAACCTATTCCCAAATACTTGAGATAAAAAACTTAGTTGTTGTTGTTGTATTACGCTCTCTCCAGATGTGTCAGTATAGGGCAGCAACCTAAATAAGACTGAGGGACGTGGTGGAGTCCGCCTACTTGGACTTCCTTTCAACTGATTTCTTGAGTTACGTTTTAATAGAATAGTAGTGGTAAATGATCAAAATTTTTATTGATTTTGAGTTCGAGGTTCTACGCTTAGTACTAGTATTCGAGAAGAACCACGAATTTTTTTTTTTTTTTTTAAAGTGCTAATAGGTGGAAGATATGCCCATGTTCCATTTGAAGGACAAAATTGATTAGAAACTCTCCCTTAAATCTTTTTTTTCTTTTTTCTCCTATAATTTTTTACATGTTTTTTTTATTAATATATTAACCAATATATGATGTAGAGAAACACAAACTTAAACTCCAAGCAATATTAGACTAGTTTTAAAAAAACGAATTTCAACATGTGTCCCCTCCAAGCAAAGGTAATTACAGGCAGTTCATAAATTAACAGTGACTTTATATTCGAATAAGTACGACATGATCTAACGTGGGATGTGTGGGATGAGTGCAATAACACACGAACAATGCTAAGTATGAGTTTCATAGATCCCGATCAGGTTTTTAGCACCTAAACAAAAATTTGTGCTTGCCATTTTGACAAGGGTCACATAAAAAAATATATTCACATATACAGAGGTGAGTGTAAAAAGGAATAAGAGAGAAAAAGAAGGAGAAGAAGAAGAAGAAGAAGAAGAAGAAGAAAATATGTGTCAATCTTCAAGGACATTAAATTCAACGTCCCGCAGCATTATTGTGCAACATTTAGAACAGCTAATCATAATGGAGATCTGGGGCTAAGCAATAATTTCAGTTGGAATAAATTATGTTCATATGGAGTGCAATATAGAGTAACTCCGTCAATATTGTGCTTAAAGTTTTACCTTTTAACCGTCTGTCCCATGTCAGGATGATGGAGGAGGGTTGTAATAGGTCTGTGATAGCCAGTGTAATATCCCAAAGTTCGAGTTATCAGTATTCCTGTTTTGAGTCCGAACAAGCCAAATAAACCTACCGAAATCAATTTTGGACACCGACATAATTTTCGGTGTCCGTAACTCAAAATTCATAACTCCAAATAACATTCGTCTTTGTGATTATTAGTTTTCTAATATTTAGAATTTTTGAAAATTTTCGGTACGAGCCCGAAAAATACTCTAAAAATTTCTAATGTAACAATATTAAAATTATCTTTCTGATTATTTCAAAATTTCAGTTCATTTATTTCGGACATCGAAATGACAAACGAATAATTTTGTAGCGTTTCTCTCGTTGAGCACTCGTCCTGCATTAATTTGGTAGTATTTGAAGAACATTATACTAAACTGAAATTATTAAATTATTAATAAATAGATAAATAAATAGAAAAAAAATGCTGTTTATTTTGTACTGTGCTGTCGTGACTAAGAAGAGGGTGGCAACCGAAAGCCTAGGAGGCAAAAGAAGGAAGGGAGGTGGCTGAGGGAAGAAAATAAAAGCCAAAAAAAAAGTATATGTAAATAAACAAATCTCCCCCCTTCACTCACTTCTCCATCTCCTCTTCTCTATCTCTCGGCCAGAACCAAGCAGCAGAGAAGGAAAAAAAGAGAAAAAAAATAAAAAATAAAAGAAAAGAGAAGAAGAAAGAAAAATTGAACCGAATATTCGAGATCAAGTAGAGACAAAGAACATTGTTATTTTTTTTTGTTTGTTTATTTATTTAATTTATATTTGTGTACGTAAATTATTTTGCAAAAATACTTATACTTAGTTCACATTTTGAACTATTAATTGATATTGAGAATATATTTATGTATGTAAATTATTTTATGAATATACCTGATTCATATTTTTGGACCATTAAGTGATATTGAGAACTGAACTAGATTAGTAGATCAAATTTGATATATATAAATATCGTGATATTTGCTTATTTTTTATTTTATAAATAAAAATTATGAATGCAAAATAAATTTGTATCCATGCAAAATAATACGGTTTGCATGCAAAAATCATTTTGCATGCAAACTGTTTTAGGGCTTGACTGCATACAAAAAAAAAAAAAAAAAGAAAGAAAAGAAAACAAAGATATAACTATAAATTGATCATATTATAAAGTTAACATGAGTTGAGTGAATGGATTTTTGTTTAGTTATACACGAAATTAATATGAGTTAATATCAACCAGTTATTATAATAATATGATGAGTTAATATAAACAACTTGTCTATAATTTATATTGTATATCCATTGTTACATAGAAGTTGTAATATCAACTATCTATTGTTAATATTATCTTAACTCTCAATGTACTATATAGATAACACAGGATATTATCTATATAGATAATATGAGTTATTTTGAACTGTAAGGGCTTGACTGTATGGGGCTGAATACATGGGCTTGATGGGCTAGGCCAAGAGAAAAAGAGAAAGGAGGAAAAAGAAAAAAGAAATGAGAGAGAGAAAAAGAGAGAAGAAGGAAGAAGAGAGGAAGGAAGAGGAGAAGAAGTGCAGTTGGCTTGATGGGCTGAGCTGCAGTTGAGAGAAAAGAAAAAGAGAAAGAGAAGAGAGAAAAGGGCTTGGCCTTGAGCCTGGGCCAGATAGAAAAAAAAAAGAAGAAAGGGGCTTGGGCCTGGGCAACAAAAAAGAAGAAAAAAAAAGGACTTCGGCTGAATAGAAGAAAACAAAAACAGAGTAAAAAAAGAAGTGCGCTTGGCCTTGATGGTTGTGCTTAGACTTAAGCTTGAATTTAATTGGAAATAATTAATGGATTAGAAATAAAATAAAAATAATAACAAAAATAATAATAAAAAAATAAATAATTGATGGATGGGACTTAGACTTTAATTGAAAATTAATCAAAGAAAAATATATAAAAATATATGATTAAGCTTAGAATGGAATAAGTCCATAAGTTTGGGCTTAGAAATAATGCAATATTAATACATGATGCACTTGGTTCACAAATTGAACTATTGATTGGGAACTGAAGCAGATTATTGAATCAATTTTGATAATATATATTGTGATATAATTGTGCACTAATATTGTTAAGATGACACGGATATCTAATTCATCATGCTACAAGTTATGTGCTTTGATATTACAAATCATGTGCTATGATACTACATATCATGTGCAATCGTGAAGATACAAGCATATGTTAACATGAATTGAAAAATAATTAAAGAAAGAAAAAGAAAAATAAACAAACAAATATAAAATAAAATTATCATGTACATAATGTATTACGAAAACGGGGATGGAAGAAACTATATGATGGATAAGAGCCGTATCGTATAAGAAATGATTGTAATATTAAGACCGAAAATCTTTTACTGCAGCGGCCTGAGTGATACTAGATCACCAATTGATAATTGATAACCAGAGTGGTATGTCCGTTACTATAAAACAGTACGGAAACTGAATTGTTATACCTAGCGGCATGTCATGATTCAGCACCATGAGCATTGAGGTCGGGTCTCAGGTATGCACATGCGCTTATACGACAATGGAGAATAGCGATATGCTATCCATTAATATAGTTTCTACAATTAATTTGGACAGTGACTGAGACCAATAGAATACATGAGTAAATAAATAGGGTAATTATTGTCATGTTTGTTTATTATTTATACTTGTTTTCATATTTAATTTATATGTACACGAACAATACTGACATAAATATGCTTACGCACACTGATACTCTTGTATTACGATAGCACACATTTTCTCTCTTTTTAAAGTGTTACTTGTTGGGTTTAATCTCCTGGATTTAAACCCAGATTTAGAAGGAGGAGAAGGGCAACCAACTGAAGACCTGTACTTCACTGACAGACCGAGCGACAATAGGCAAGTGAAGTACCTCTGAAGAATCTTTGTATATTTTGTTTATATTTCTTTTGTCTGAGCACTGCCTTTCTCTTTTGATTCTTTTGTGCTTATATTTAAAACAGTGCGCTATCTTATGTAATGAACTATTTGTATAAATAAAATCCTTTCAGTTTTGGGCATGTTATTTATTCATTTGATTGTGCCAGTAGTTACGATTATTTTAAGATCCTATAACTATTAGGTTGTCTAGTATAAATTTTAGTAGCGTCATCCGTTTTGGAAAGCAGCTGAAAAATATTATCACATAAAACATTGTCACATATTATGATATGAGCCAAACAATAAATTTCGTTGGAGTGTTCCCTACTAAGCGATACGCTATATTGGAGCACCAGTTCGACGAGGAAATCTTATCAATATTGGACAAGTTAAAAGAGCGAAAGAAAGACCAAAGAAAATATGGATAAAAATAATACGAAAATATATGGATTCTTGAAATTTAAATAATAGCATATTGCTCAATAGAAATGAATGGAGAAGAATTATCAATATGAGCGATCCGGCGTGATTATCTTTTGATTCATATAGCCTACCCAAGTAGTTGAGACATAAGGCTTAGCTTCTTAATTTCGTTGTTGTTGGTGGTAGTGGAGTGGAATATGATAATTAATCTCACTCAATTTTATATTTATATTTCCAAAATAAAGTGAGATAATTTATCACATGGAATGAGTAATCTCCTCAAATTGGATAATTGATCTAACATCCCTCAGAACTAGCATACCTTCATTTTTATCCCTTTGAACTTGGATGTTTTTATTTCTATTATTTGCTTTTAAGCATAATGTCACTTTTATCAATCAAAACCATATTGATTTTTTCCTATCTCTAATTGAAGTGATTAATAAATACATAATTACTTGAATTATAATTAATTCCATTTTAATTATCTTTGCCACGCAGACACAAAAGTAAAAATAATAATATCATAATTAACTATTATGAGAATACTAATTCTATCTTTTATTTTTAATTCCGTAAATCAAACATGGTTACAAACTTACAAGTATAACAAATCTTCATTACAAAAATAGAAGGTACATCACCACAACGGCGATGTGCTGGAATATTTGTAGATAGAGAAATAGTAGAATTTTTGTGAAAATATCAACACCGCCAGATATGTATGCATCACGTATTTATACGGATATTCTGTTTTGGACATGACTACTTTCTGATGAGAAGAGACTATACTTGTTAGAGGATTTCTCGTACGAGAATATAATGACGCCATGACAAAACATCTGTTGGAGGGGCAGAAGGAGTACTGTCAGGAGACCCTACTTACTCATTTTTTATTGGGTTTTTGTTTCTCACAGAGTTCAGCTGTATGTTAATATTTGTGTTGTATTAGATACAGTCTTCTGTGTTTTCTTTTTATTGTACTTTTTTACTTTGCTTTTGTGTTTCGCCAATTCAATGTTCTATTGTAACTCATTAATGGAACACGAAGTGTGTGTTTCAAGCGCCGTTTTAAGTATATAAAAAAAAAAAAAAGAAGGTTCATCAAATACTCCTACAAGAACAGAGCATTGAGCCCAAACCACACACTCTAATCATTCACACCAGCACTAAAATCAGTGGAGACAACGCTAAACATAACCATATCTCTAACCTCCCCCTTCAACACCAAGTACCTCCTCAGCACCCCCTCTCTCCTGAACCCAGCCTTCTCCAGCACCCTCTGCGACCCAACATTCTCCATATCCGCCATCGCCTCCACCCGCTCCAGCTCCTTCCACATCCCAAACGCCTCCCCCACCGCCATCCTCACCGCCGCCGTCGCTATCCCCTTCCCCCAGTAGTCGTAAGCTAACCGGTACCCGACTGAGGCTCTGCGCTCGTTGCCGTCGCCAGTGCAGGGGGCGACCGAGATCGAACCGACGACGGTGTTGTCGCAGCAAATTGCGCAGTAGTAAGGGTGGGGGAGTATGTGGGTGTTGAGGAAGTGCAGGGCTTGGTCTCTGTGGGTGTAGGAGTCACGGCGCTGGAAGCGTGTGACACGGTCGTCGGAAGCCCATGACATTATAGCTTCTACGTCGGAGTCCGATAGCACAAATGGACGTAGAGTGATCCTTGAGTCCATTCTTGATGATAGCTTCTTCTTGATTTCTAAATGTTTGAATGAGGGGATTGGTTTAGAGTAGGATACGGGTCAGAAACTGGAAGCAACGCGACCAAGTGTTGGCAAAGGAACCTTGTGGGCCAAAACAGATTGATGACAGAGGGAAGGTGCATTGAACTTCCTATAGCGCGAGGAATCAGTCAAATACTCGAGCAGCACTTTGCTTGGCAAAGTGCAAACCCTCTTTACTTAGGATGTAGGCCCATAAGAAAGGACCAAAGCAAGCAAGAATTTTGATGAAGTACCAACCAGGAAGTTGTTGAGCAACATCCTAATCAATTAGCTGTCGGACACTTTCACTTTCTTTGTGGCAGAGACTATTATGATTATGTTATAAGCGCATAAGCCTTGGATCCAGTTGGATATTTGTTTTCTATTAGTTATATTATTTCTCGTTATATTTTTGTATTAATTTTATTATTTATTATTAATGAAATACAGAAGAGATAACAAAACAAAAAAAAAAAAAAAAACATCCTTAGCCATTTTGTAAATACTCTTCTTTAATTAGACTGTCTGGATGCATGCACCGAAAACCTCATAATGAAGAAAAATATTAGATAATAAATATAATTTTATCTTATGTACTTTTATCGGCATTTCAGAATTTAAATACAATCAACAACTAGAAATAAGAGTAGACTGATTCAGAATTAATTTTTGATTCGTCTTATTTAAAAATTTAATTTATAAATAAATTTTTTTGTCTTCCTAGTAAAAGACAAAAAAAATTTGGTATAGAAGAGACTTGGTACCAACCGCATTCTCATCCCCATTTTCCATCTCCCCCTGTACTTCTAAAAAAAAACTAATAGTCAGTAAAGAACTCATTTTCCCCTCACATCACATCAATATGTATAGCTACTTGATTCCCAAGCAACAAATTTGTTGAGCATTCAGCCTTGGTGGCCATAATAAATCCATTAGCTAACATGCTTACTTAACTATAAACTTCTACTAATGCACAATTAGCTTTACTAATTAATCACCTCATTATATTGTATGTCTAACCTTTGTCCCTCCCCTAACAAGAGAACCAGACTCCATGGAAAAGTTCCCTGAATCCAACATCACCCTCCGCCTCTTCCACCCCTCTGACGCCGACCACCTCCTCGCATGGGAATCCGACGACCGGGTAATGCGATTCCTCCGCCACAACCTCTGCACGACCAAAGAATCCGCCACCGACTACATCAACACCTACATATCCAACCACCCTTGGTGCCGCGCAATCTGCCTCAACGACCGTCCAGTCGGCTCAGTCTCCATCTGGCCTGCGCCTGGCGAGGATGGGCGGAAGGCCTCGATCGGGTACTGCATGCGGCACGACCACTGGGGTCAGGGGATTGCGTCGGCAGCAGCGAAGAAGGCGGTGGCGGCGGTGTTGAGGACTGGCCGAGGCTGGAGGCCACGGTCGGGGTCGGGAATGTGGGGAGTGAGAGGGTTTTAGAGAAGGTAGGGTTTAAGAGGGAGGGGTTGTTGAGGAAGTTTGTCAAGTTTAAAGGGGAGAGTAGAGATCTGATCATGTTTAGCTTTCTCTCTACTGACCCTCTGGTGGATTGAGAATTAATGTTGATTTCAACGAATTCTCTCTACAATGTCAGAGGTTTTGTGTTGAAGATATGTTGTTGGTTATTGTGTTAGATTATATATATATATATATATATATATATATTATCATTGAGTAAATTGCATAATTAGTTGATATTCTTGAGCTATTTCATCGCAGCCTTATTCTTTGAGCTATGGAATTCAACAGATATCGCAAGGTCAACAGCCCAACGGATACTTGGAAAATTCTATTTGAGCCCACCTCTCTCAGTCCACTTTCATTATAACATGTTTTCTCATCGCTCATAGATTAGTCCCCAAATGATTAATATCATTCAGGATTAATTTCCAATCAGAAGAGAACAAAAAAACATGATCATAAAAAATAATAGTATACTTATACTTTTTTACAACTTTGCTTTGCTTTTTTATAACTTTAAGAGGTGAGCTAATTTAGCAAGGTGAGCTCACTTAGCAGAGAGCGATGTACTCAAATAGAATTCCCCGGATACTTTGGCTCATCGGCAAAGATAGAAATACATAGAAATGGTCATGTTCATGGGAGAAGGGAACTTATGGAAGGAAAATGAGCATACTGAAACATCTGACTTTATGTTATAGATGAATTTTTGGACATCAATTAGTACTTTAGAGTTACAGCAAGTTCATGTATACACGGCTAGAGAAAGGTCGCAACACTCGTCCCCTGCAGCATGCGCCATTGCCTATCTAATTGGCATTGTAAACTCAAGAAGCTGAATGCAAGAAGAAACTCATATAGTAATGTCAAGCTCAACGCAAAGCACTGTGTTGTACGGACATCGACCCGAGTAAAACATTTGATATGACACGTTAGGCATACGTGGATATATCAGCAGAGATAAAGGTCAAATGATACTCATATCTGCTCATATTTAAGAATGCGGTATAGATATGCACAGCACTAACCATATCTGACATACCCAAATAAAATAATATCCGAACATTTGAATAATTCCAGGATACATCAGAATATATATTAATATACAGATTAAAACCAATTTATTATTTCAAATTGCATAAGAAAATCTAGGTGAAATGGATATAATTATTAAAATTGGTATATTTTTTTCATCAAAACTATACATTTTACACCCTGAATAGAAATAACAACCGTGTAAAAAGTGTAAAAAATGCAAATGAGTGGATCTAAAGACCAATTAATGGTCTGTCATACTCAAATTTTTTGAATTAAAAAAATAAAATTTTCATTTTTAATTCGAAATTCTGAATAGGATTAGTCCAAAATAAGCTTTTAAAGCCGTCCATTCTCATCCGTACTTCTAATATACAAACTGGCCTAGGCCCTAAAAACATTAACTGCAATAACTGTGTATACACAGTGCCCTTTTAACCGGAATTGAGCACATCTAAATATTGACAAAACCCTTTCTATTTCTCAAATAGAAATTTCACAAAAAAAACCCCACCTCTAAGACAAGCTCGCAATCATTGGGAGTTTCCTAAGAACACATCAATTTTTTTTTCTTTTCTTCTTTTCCAGTAAGCCCACTTAACAGTTGTTCGAACGGAAAGTCTAGACAAAAAAGTAAACTGTAGTGTTGGCCCACTAAAAAAAATGGTGTGCTCATTTAGAAACTCCTGCGATCATTAGCTTGATATATTAGCAATTAGCTTCCCAAACAACAGTGGGTTGGCCCAGCTGGTACCCACTCCTCCTCCCCCCACGAGGACGGTTCCATATTTGATTTCCAGTAAAATCAATCAGAAAATTTAACTTGATCAATTAAGTTGCGGTCTTTCTATCAAAAACAACAACAAATTTGGTCACCCCAATACATCACCCTGACCAATTAATAATTGAGTTAATTATTCTCGGATTCATGTAGCATGAGAATTACATAATTTATTATCCATAAAGTTTAAAACTTTTACTTAGAATTCCATATAGTATGAGAATTACATAATTTATTATCCATAAAGTTTAAAACTTTTACTTAGAAACTAACAGAAAAACTCAGACAAAAAAATTTTTTCTACTATTCAGAGGATCTAAGTAAAAATTTAAAACTCTAAAGATGATAAGTTATACACTCCATACTCCAGAAGATCTGAATATAATTAACAAGATCTGAATATAATTAACCTGTAATAATTTAACACCAAGAATTTACATCTACCGGTGCATAAACAAAGAAACACAAGTGTATGCATATGCCAACAAAATGGTCTGGTTAACAAAACCAAAGCTGAAGTACACACTTTCATCGATAAAGCGATCGTCATCATTTATCTACTAAATTCGTCGCACTCAATGAACAAACAATTCGGCCATGCCCATACCACAACATAATTAATCAAATCTCGCCTTGATACGCTTACATATGGTAGATCTACGTAAAGACAACCGGCTTAAAAATTAAAATATAGACTTAATTATTCTCAGACTCCTATAGTATGAAGATATATAACTTATCACTCCTAAAATTTTAAATTCTCACTTACGCTTTTAGACTTCAAAAACTTCAAAATATTTTCGTCTGAATTTTTCTGTCAGTTTTTTTCTGCAATTTAGGATGTTAGTTTTTTCTGCAATTCAGGAGTTCTAAATAAGAGTTTTAAACTTTATAAATAATAAGTTATAAACCCCATCCTATACAGAATCTTGAATGTAATTAACCCTACAATATAAATCAGCGTAAAAAAAAGAGTAAACGAGATGTCACACTTTTATACGCAAAATGACTACATTTAATATTAACAAATTAATCAAAAATAGACTGGTGCTGTGCTCATCTATACAACGATTATTAGGTTGTTTGATTAGACCGACCAAAATAATGACACAAATAATTGAAGTACATCTACTGATTAGCAAAGCAAATGGATAGCAATTTTGAGGTTCATACATCACTCTCTCAAGCCAAAAATTGTGGGAGAACCTCAACAGCAAACGATGAAAATAACAACAGCAGCAAATTTTTCTACTTTGTCGAGCTTGAATGAAATCGACAGCAACAACAACAACAACCCAAGAAAATTTACAACATAAGGATATAGATATGATAACAAAAAACACTCACCAAGGGGGCCAAGCCATTGACAAAACATGATCGTGAGCCGAGAGTTTGTACTAGAGAGTTGCAGAGGGGTCCGGCGGCGGCAGTGAGCAGTCGTCCATCCCTTCATCGAACTGCATCTCTTGGTAACGGCACTCACTGCTGCAGAAGGCCTTCTCCCCTCTGAAAGAGAGAGGATGGATCACAAAACCACCATTAGATATTTTTTACATAATAACGTTTATTGCATTTTAATGGCCTGACAGATACCTTAGATACATAACAATCTAGATTGCAAAATAAAGTAGTACATATCTTTGATAAATCAACTTTAACACCACCATCATTGTCAATTTCGAAAGAATGATTAATTGCTTTTTTTTTAGAAGAATTTGATGAAAATGTGATTATCTTGAGGTACATAACAATCTTGAACCATAAATCACAGCCTCCAATTGGAATTATATTGTGCTCAAATAGTCTCATATATAACACAGTAAATTACTTGAAATCAAACAATAACTCCTAAATGATCAAGCATGCCAATCGCAAACTTTAAAATTTAAAAAAAAAAAAAAAAAATGAATAAGACCAGATATATATTGCAAGCTAACCTGTACATGAAAATGTCCTTCCCCTGCCCAAGCCTCTTCTTGCATGCATGACAAGTCGCAAGGAAATCATCAGACACTCTACTCTCCTTCCTCGGCGTCAAGGCCACAAACCCATCGCCGCCGCAGCTCTCCACGATACAGTTATCGAAAATGTGAGTAGTCCTTGGATTCGGTCCATGAGAAATAACACAAGTGTAGTCCTCCGACATCTCCATCTCGATCGCGGACAGGCTACCGGGCACCAAGCTCACCGCCTCCACCGGAGCCCTCCGTGCCGCCGGAGAGAGCATCGCGAGCTGTGCCTCCTTGTTCTTGACCCCGAACTCGATAGGGGAGTTCAGGGACTCAACCAGACCGTTTGGCGGCACGGATGGGATCTGTATCTTGAGCTGGGACCCGAAGAGGACCATTCTGCTATCGGGCTTCGCCGGCTTCTTCAATGCGTCGACGATGCCGAGCCCAACGGGCTGGCGAGGCTGTTTGGTCTCATGGGTCTGTTCGGCAAGCGATTTTCTCGAGTTTTTGTCTGAGGAGAAGGGGTTGGCAGTGGGAGTGAAGGGCTTGGTCTCGAGAATGGAGGTCGGGCTCATCACAGCGGCTTCAATGTCTGAATAGCCCTTTGGCGAGAGCCCGACGAAGACTCTAGGGGACAAAGGGAACAGAGGTGAAGAAGCAGGGGGTTTGCTGTAATTTCCAGTGGGAGATGGAAGCGAGAATGGATCCGCCATTAGTCCTTGCTTAGTGCTCAGAGGCCGAGAGCTCTTCTTCAGCATGCTAGCCAATGACTCCATTCACCTGCAGTGATCAAATCAAAAAACAAAACTTTCATCAATCTTTAACAATCTTAAAAATAAAAATTAAAAAAGACACAATAAAGCTAAAGATTCTACCTTCTTTTGGATTTTGATTATATAAAGTAAAAATAACCAACTGCTACAGATTGAGGGAAGATCTTTGACAGAGAGGATGGAATATCATTAAGAAATAAATTAAATTAAATTAAACTTAAAAGAGAGCTCACCTGGTTTTGATTTTGGGATACAAAGCCATATTCTTTCCCTTTATGCAGTTGGTACTCTCCTCCTATTCTTTCAAAAGGAGGAAAAAAAAACTGATTTTTTCCCCCATAAAAATGAGATTTTTGTGGGTTACCTTAAAAACTCACAAACTAACAAAAACCCAGATCAGAGTGAGCATCATACGGCACAAACTACCAAAAAAGAACCCATTTTGATCAACAAAAATAAAACTTTTTCCGGACGTCCTAACAAACCCAATGTATAACAAACTCCTACACCAAAAAAAAAACTAAAAAAGAAATGAAAATAAAATAAAAAATCGTAAAGATTAGTCCTTTCCTCTCTTCCCTTTCATTATAGATCGCTCGCAGTGCATCAAAGTGGAGAGAGAATTGGAGCGGGCGATGCAGTGGAGGGATGAAGGCAAAAGAGAAGAGAGTTGCTGAATTTAAAGAGTGAGCCCGTGACTGTACCGGATTGGTTTTTTTAACCGGTTCGGTCGGTTCAATTCGGTGGTTACAACGAAAACCGCCATTTTTTGCATTGGATACGGGCTGTTTTGAGAAAGCAGTTTAACTTTGGCTGAAACGACTGAAGAGGGTCTCGATCGGTAGTAGTGAATTTGGCGGATTTGGTAAATTTTTTACCGTCCCATCACGTACCAGGTGAGATTACCTTCCGCTTTTGGAGCTTCTAGGAGGTCTTAGTCTTTGGGGATAGGGCTACTGGGAGTTAAAATCTCACCGTCGGTGGCCGCAATCGGGCTTTGCCGTCTGGAATTGGACAGGTGGCAGGAAAATAGAGAGGTGACGACACCATAGGTTAAATCTGTTGCTTTTTCTTTTTCTTTTTCTTTTTTTTTTTTTCTATTGACCCGTTTCCATCCATGGGGCTTGTCAATGATTTACTCCCAATAGAGATTTATAAATCTTTATTTCGCTTTCATAATCGTTCCGTAAATGAACATATAATAAAATAGATTATTAAAATATTAAAAAATCAGTTTGAATTTATAAGCGATGAAACAAAAACTATTTATTTATTTCGAATAGAGATTTACATATATTATTTATTGATCTAGAGAAAGTTTATTATAATATACCACGAGAGTTATTTTGGTAGATATTAATGAAGAAAAGAGTCCCCATCAAGTATATTTACATAATTAAGGACATGTATGATGCAGTAGTGGTCAATGTCAGAATATGTAGTGGTCTAACAAGTGATTTTTCTTTGGATTTGTATTAAGAATCTGTATTGAGCTCGTTCTTATTTGATATAGTGATGGATAAGTTTATCGGAGCTATTTAGAATGAGATACCTTAGTGTATACTATTTGCTGATGATATTATCTTAGTTGATAAGACAAGAACAGTAGTGAATGTCAAATCAGAGTTATGGAGGTATACATTAGAATGTAAATGTTTTACATTAAGTAGGTCTAAAACATAGTATATTGAGTGTAAATTTAGTAAACGACGAATCCTAGACTATAATGCTATAACACTGGAAGTGCAAGAGATACAAATGAGCAGTCAGTTTAGATATTTGGGTTCTATTTTCAGAATGATGGAGAAATCGATAATGATGTCGAGCATAAGATACAAACTGGTTGGTTGAAATGGAGAAGCGCAATGAGAGTTTTATGCAACTGTAACATTCCGTTAAGACTGAAGGGAAAATTCAATAGAACTGCTATTAGGCCAGATTTATTATATGACACGGAATGCTGGGCTATCAAAAAACGTCATTCACAAAAGATAAGTGTAACAGAGATACGCATGTTTTGTTGGATATGCGATAATATTAGGAGAGATAAAGTGAAGATATTTGTGCTAAAATAGGTGTAGCCCCCATTGATGAGAAGATGCGAGAAAATCGCTTATGATGATTTAGTCGTGTGCAACGTAGATTTACAAATGCACCAGTTCGTCGAAATGAGCTTATCGATGTAAGACAAGTTAAAAAAAATAAAAAGAAGACCGAAAAAAATATGGATGGAGATGATACAAAAAAATATGGATTTTAGAGATTTAAATGAGGAAATATTATACGATAGGAATGAAGGGAGAAGGATTATCAACGTGATCGATCCGACGTGATTCTCTTTTGGTTCATGTAGCCTACCCAGGTACTTGGGATAAAAGGCTTAGTTGTTATTGTTGTTATTATAGAGATTTACAGAATCAAGTTGTACTTTTTACGGATTGAATAATTTTAGTTTCTTCCTTGCTTTAAGACAGGAGAGAAGAAAAATTTTCTTAAGGAAAATAAATGGTATCTTAATTAAATAATTCAGTGGTGAATATATTTTGGCATAAACATAAAAATGTTTTTGAATGTAATAACATATATGATGATCTTGTCCGAATAAAAAACGAACGAGACTGAGAGAAGAGTAAAATAAGAGAGGCAATCAAAAAAACAAACAGCTCCTTAAAACTCATGCAAAAAATTCTTCCATTGTCTTTCTCGCTGAATTATCATAAATATAAATAACTAGATAATGTATATTAAAAGTTATCTAATAAACAAAATATCTTCATTTGAACTTTTTCGTTAGTATTTTTCTGCGGTCCAGAGGATCTAAATAAGAGTTTTAAAATTTAGGGGTGATATACACACCTCATATTACATAGGTCTGAATGTAATTAACCTTAAAAGTAAATATCTTTAAATTGGTCAACTAACCATAACCAATATCTTCAAAATTCATAGCATATTTGCTACCGGTTAAGAAAAATAATATATAATAGACTCACTAATATGGTTCTCGTTTCATTGAACATGCACATATATCCATCCCTAATATATTTCCAACTGAAAAGACAACCGATTAAATAGTTGTATCTCAAAACAATTATTATACTAATGTGTGGAAAAATTATCTCCAATATGATTTCACAAGATCTGTTTTCGTTCAAGTAACGGATTCTAGCCAACCGAAAAAATCTTCTGATCAATTCAGAAATCTTTTCGATTCCATTAGAAATGAGAATTCAGAATATAACAAATTGATCGATCAAATAGAGATTCAGCAACTAAAAGAAAAATCGATTCTTTGAAATCTTTCCTTTCTTCAAACGGAACGAATAGAGATAAAATCAGATCGATTTCCGAAATGTCTTTTGGATCTTCCTCAACATCCCGGCTATTCACGAAACGTGAGAAATCATCTGCTTCCGAAAGAAATTGAAGAATTTCTTGGGAATCATATAAAATCAATTCGTTCTTTTCTCTCTGACAGATGGTCAGAACTTCATCTGGGTGGGTTTGAATCCTACCGAGAGGTACACTAGAGATCAGAAATTTGCATCATATATCCTCATCATTAACCCGAAAATAAATTAATTATCACTACTATATGTGTGGGTTGTATATGGTCAATTGTTCCCTAGTGAAATTTTTCGTACAAAAGTTGAAATTGGAATGACATGTTACTGCTCTTGGCACGTATTCAGTGGTTATCTAGAGAGAGGCAAAAATAGATAATTATGTAGAATTGAATGACTAATTTCCTACTTATACATAAATTAGCTAATTCATTCATAATATAATCTAATTCAACTTTCAAAACCACTATATAATCATTGTAAATAAAACAGAGAACTATATACATACACACATAATATATACAAAAGCTATAAATGTGTAACGACCATTTTTTTCAAATTTTTTGAAATTAAAAAAAAAAAAATCTGAAAATAATAATAATAATAAATATAAATATATATTGGGATTTGTTTGGATATAAATCTGAATAGTTGAGAGAAAATCGGATAGAAATCTAAATAGTTGAAAGGAAATCAAATCTTAACAAAAAAAAAATATATATTATTGTTGGATCTCAACCAAATAGGCTATATCTTAATCCAAAACCTCATTCTCATCCCTCTTTTGGAACGCTGAGATATTGGAATGCTTGTAGGACGTACGGGAAGAAGAAGAGCGGAAGCAAGGAAGGGGAGCGACTCAGCCAAAAGTGAGTTTTTAAACTCACTTAACATGCTATGCTTGTTCTTTATATAGTTCCTATTTTATTTAGATGCATAAATATTAAATAGAAAATAGTCCTATAGATTTTGTTAAAGATAGTTCTATGAATTTTACAATCGTGATTGACTAGAATATTTATATTAATTTGTTCCAGACGAAGGTATATTTGACAAGAATAAAATTTGAATTTTCACCATTGTCAGCTTGCTTGATTAGACAGTCAAATAAATTGTCATTAGGATAAATTTCTTCGATGCCTATGAGGTTTTATAGATTGGAGTAGAGCTAGGGTTTGATACGCGCACTCAACTCTTCCTCTCTGGTGAATTGTGCACGGCCTCCTCTTTGACAATGGAAGCATTAGTGCCTCTGGCTGCATGATACTGTCTCCATATGTTTGCAATTTATTTATCCGCTTCTTCTTCTTATTGTTGTTCCTTTAATTTTTGTATGAAGGCAATTATGTAAATTAGACAATCATGTTGCTAGCAGTGCCTCTGGCTGCATGATACTATCTCCATATGTTTGCAATTTATTTATCCGCTTCTTCTTCTTATTGTTGTTCCTTTAATTTTTTGTATGGAGGCAATTATGTAAATCAAACATTCATGTTACTAGCAAACACTCATCTTCATGTGCTTCTTCCATTTTCACTTCCGCATCTGCTTGTGTTTCACTTCCACTTCCACTTCCACTTCCACTTCCGTATCTTCTTGTACTTCCTTTTCCACTTCCACTTTCTCTCCCACTTGCGCATGTGCTTCTTCTTCTTCTTCTTCTTCTTTTCTAATTCTACGTCTGCTGCTTCTTCTCCTACTTCTTCTTCTCTTCCTGCTTCTGCACCTGCTGCTGCTCCTTCTTCCTCTTCTTCTTCTTCTTCTTCTGCTTCCGCTTCCGCGCCTTCTTCTTCTTCTTCTGCTTCCGCTTCCACGCCTTCTTCTTCTTCTGCTTCTGCTTCCGCATCTTTTTGTGCTTCTTCGGCTTCCACTTCCGCATCTTCCTGTGCTTCTTCTTCTGCTTCCGCTTCCGCATCTTCTTGTTCTTGTTCTTCTCCTCGTTCTTCTTCTCTTTTCCTTTTTGTTTCTTTTTTTTTTCTTTTCCTTCTTTTCTTTTTCTCTGCTTCTGCGTCTGCTGCTGCTTCTCTCCTTCCTTTCCCTGTTTGGTTGCAATTTCAATGAAGCCTTAGGAAGCTCTAAGTGCGCACCTGTTTCACTAGTGAGCACCATTTCCCCTATGTTGTAAGCCACTTTACTATCTAGTATGTGGTGCGCATTTAGACTACCTGCAACCTTACAGGCAACTTTTAGGAAATTCTAAGTGCGCACCTATTTCACAAGTGAGCACCATTTCCCCTATGTTGTAAATCACTTTACTAAATAGGTTGTGGTGTGCAGGTAGAACTATCTGGTTGTACTGCAGGAAACTCTTGGGAGTTCTAAATGCGCACATCTCTGCTAGTGAGCATCCTTTCCCTATGTTGTAATTCACCTTAATTATATAGTATTGGGTGCGCATTTAGAACTACCTCAACATTGCAGGAAAACTTTAGGAAATTCTAAATGCACACATATTTTACTAGTGAACACCACTTCCTCTATGCTGTAATTTACTCTACTATATAGAATGGGGTGTGCATTTAAGAATTCTACTTCTTCTTTTTTTTGTTTCAGCTACTGCTGCTTCTCTTTCTCCTTGCAATGATAAGTCAACTTTAGGAAATTCTAAATGCACACATATTTAGTAGTGAGCCCCATTTTTCCTATATTGTAAATCACTTATTATACATCATATTGGAAATAAAGCCCGAAAAGACACCGTATAAATGCAAATTGTTATTGTATAAGATTGGTGATAGATAATTAAATTACCGCAACGTTATATTGTCACTGATATTGTTACTGTTCACTGAACCAAAATTATTATCACCAATCTACATACTGAACTGAAATTTACTGAGATCATAAATTATATTGAAATTGATAATTAACACCGAACTTGATATACACTGGGGATTTGGGGGAAAATTTAGGTTTGTATGAATTAGATGGCTGAACGTAACTGTACTGTGCCACTGTTTCCCATTTTTGAGAGGATCGGGATAGGCTCCGATCAAATTACTGCGCCACTGTTTCCCATTTTTGGGAGGATCGGGATAGACTCCGATCAATTACTGTTCCGTTTTTCCGGGGGTAGACGGGGATGCGTTCAGCTCAGCTACATTCATATTTTCTTGAATTTTCAAATACCATAACTAAAAGACATTAATTGTAAAAATTTAAAAGACATCGATTAAAGTAATAGTGATGATAAGTATAAATACGTAAAATCTTCCGCCCTTCATTTGCATGATTGTTCCTGACATTGAGATATTATTATTCATTATTTTTGTTGTTCTTTATTATTTAATATTGGGTCGCATTGCTGACGATCCTGGTTATGCATGACCAGATGCAGGCCTCTATCAAGAGGTAGATCCACCAGTGGCAGAACAGGATATGTTGTACTTCCAGGAACAAGCAGATCTGCAGGAGTGATTACTTCCTTTTGTTAGCTACTTTCTTTTTAGAGAAATGTAATAAAATGCACATGGCGCTATATTTAGTTCATATGAGACAGTCCTTTTCTTTTCAGAAAGAATTTATCTGTGGTGACATTTGTTAATTTTATTTTGAGGGAATTTATTATTGCTTTGTTTTGATAGAGAAAAAAAAATAAATTTTCATTTAGTTTCTGCATGTTATTCATATTAAATTGCAAATGGTGACTGTAATATTTTATTTGAGGCTCGTCGAGTTATCATTCGACGCCGAACGTTCCAGCTTTCCATACTACTGGAAGTGGGGCGTTACAGGTGGTATCAGAGCCCAGGCTTCTTTAAGTCTGTTCAAGTGATTTGAACAAACTTGAATATCATTACAGTCGGCAAATAAATAAATAAGTATAATAGTTTGAATTTACTAAACTATTTAATGTTCGATACGACTATACACATATATGCATAAATATGATTTTCTACGTATATCTATTTACTTTTATTATGTTTATTTAAGTAATACTTACGTTATATTGTTCCTCAGAAGGATGGCCCGTCAGACTAATAGGAATGGGGGAAATTCCGGTTCGACCTCAAACTCCGTTGATGCCAATGAAATGTTCGGACTGCTTAGCAAGATGGTCGACGCGCAACAACAGCAGGCCGAAGCCTTTCGAGCGGGAGTGATGGAAACCCTAGATCGTGTGGCGGAACCGAGGAACCAGCGTCCAGGAGGGATATCGGATTTCAGACGTCTTCATCCAGCAACTTTCTCAGGAACAGTAGGAGCCTTGGAGGCTGAACAGTGGCTCATGCAGATGGAAGACTTATTAAGGGCCGCTCGGATTCCTGAAGCCGACAAAGTGAATGTCGTCAAAATCCAATTGACGAATATTGCAAGGGCTTGGTGGCAAACAGAGGAGAGCAGACTATCCCAACCAATCTCGTGGGAAACTTTCACAACGAGCTTCCTTGCAAGGTTCTTTCCGAGAACAGCCAGGAGGGAAATGGAGCACCAATTCATCAACTTGAGGCAGGCCGGGATGACAGTAGAGGAGTATGCATCAGAGTTTGTCCGTCTGAGTCGATTTGCGCCGTACATGGTGTCAAATGAGGCAGATCGTGCTCATCGTTTCCAACAAGAATTGCGGATAGATATCCAGAAATATTTAGTAACCTCCAGAATAGAGACCTATGCTGAGGTTATTGATGCAGCTCAGGATGTAGAGCAAGTAATAAATAAGGAGAGGAGGATTCAATCTTCTGTGTCCAAGAGGTCGGCCAGTCAAATGTTGGGTGGAACTTCAGCTAGGAATGCGGAGAAACGGTTGGTTACTTCTTCGCAACAGAAGGTCACTTGCACACATTGCCAGAAGTCAGGACACACTATCAAGGAGTGTCGGTATGCCAACAACTTATGTCTAGCATGTGGATCAAGTGAACACAGGATCGGAGATTGCCCACGAAGGAGCAACAAGGGGCCAATGCCTCGTCTTCCAGCACCCCAACAACAACAACCACCCAAGGATCAAATCAGCAGTCAGAATAGGCGACCACTTCCACCTCAAAATAAAGTTTACGAGCAGGCCAAGAAGAATATGACAGTGGATAAAGGACGTGGGCAAGCATATAATCTAACTGCGGAGCAAGCGGAGAGGTCAGATGATGTGGTGACAGGTATGATTCTAGTATATCATGTACTTGCATCCGTTTTATTTGACTCGGGAGCATCACATTGCTTTATTTCTTCTACATTTGCGACACGACATGCCATACCTTGTGAAAATCTGAACATTAGATGGAGAATTAGTACGGGTAATGGGAGTATTGATTCTACTCAAATGTGTAGAATGTGTCCTGTAGTGATTTGTAAAAGGAAATTTTATGCTAATTTCCTGGTTATCGATACTCACGGATTTGATGTGATACTGGGAATGGATTGGTTAAGTACCTTCCATGCAATTATTGATTGTCGGAGGAGGAGCGTCGTCTTCAAGATACCGAATCACCTGGAGTTCGAATTCATCGGGGGCAGCAGTACCAAGGAGCCAGCAGAATTCAGAGCTCAACCTAAGGGGGGAGTAATAATCCAAATGGGTGTCATACCGGCGGACATCCCAGTGGTGTCGAAATTCTTAGATATCTTTGAGGATTTCTCAGGACTACCACCAGACAAGACAGTGGAGTTCGCCATCGAGCTTCTTCCTGGCACCACACCAATCTGTCAAGCACCATATCGAATGGGTTCAGCAGAGCTAAAGGAAGTTAAGGTACAATTAGACGAGTTGGAAGCTAAAAGTTTTATTAGACCAAGTACTTCCCCTTGGGGTGCACCAGTACTTTTGACTGGGAAGAAAGACGGAGGTAAAAGATTATGCATTGATTATAGAGGATTGAATAGGGTCACTATCAAGAATCGGTATCCACTACCGAGAATTGATGATTTGTTTGATCAATTTGGCGCTGCTAAAGTATTTTCCAAGTTGGATCTTAAGTCTGGATATCATCAGGTAAAAGTGAAGGAGTCAGACATTCCTAAAACAGCATTCCGAACTCGATATGGGCATTTTGAATTCTTAGTGATGCCATTCGGAGTAACGAATGCACCTGCAATTTTTATGAACTTAATGAACATAATTTTCCTTCCATATTTGGATAAATTCGTTGTGGTGTTCATACATGACATATTGGTGTATTCGAAGACCCAAGAGGATCACACTAAGCATTTAAGGGTAGTCTTGGAGACGCTAAGGAAGGAGAAATTATATGGGAAGCTCAGCAAATGTGAATTTTAGCCGAAGGGTGTTTCATTTTTGGGACACATTATTTCTCAAGAAGGAATCTCTGTTGATCCTGGCAAGGTTTCAGCAGTGAAGGATTGGCCGATTCCGAAAAATGTTTCAGAAGTGAGGAGCTTTCTGGGATTGGCAGGTTATTATCGATAGTTCGTTCAGGACTTTTCTAAGGTTGCAGGGCCTCTGACCAAACTCCTGAGGAAAGGAGAGAAGTACGACTGGACAGTTGAATGTGATGCAGCTTTCAATGAGTTGAAAAGGAGGCTCACAACAACACCAGTATTAGCCGTTCCGGAAGGGACCGAAGGAATGGTTGTGTACAGTAATGCGTCCGGCAAAGGGCTAGGTTGTGTGTTGATGCAACGGGGACGGGTCATAGCTTATGCTTCTAGACAATTGAGGCCACATGAGAAAAACTATCCCACACATGATTTGGAGCTTGCAGCTGTGATTTTTGCATTGAAGATTTGGAGACACTACTTGTTGGGTAGTAGAGTAGAGATTTATACAGACCATAAGAGGCTTAAGTATATCTTCACACAGAAAGAACTTAATATGAGACAGAGAAGGTGGCTCGAATTGATGGCAGATTATGACATCAACTTGCAGTACCATCTGGGTAAGATCAATGTGGTACCAGATGCTTTAAGCAGAAAGCCAATGGCAATGGTTCTAACTCAGCAAAAAGAGCTACTTGAAGAGATTATAAAGTTAGAATTAGAAATTTTCTTACCCGGTGCTGAGGCTCAAATGCTGGCTTTGCAACTTCAACCTTCATTGGTAGAGAAAATTAAAGAAGCTCAGAAAGATGATCCTAAGTTGCAAAGATTTCGAAGACAAGTAGAAGAAGGACGGAGAACAGATTTATGTATCCACACAGATGGGTCTCTTCGATTTGGCAACAGGTTGTGTGTGCCCAAAGGAGAAATTCGGCAGGAAGTATTATCAGAGGCTCATAGTTCAGTCTATTCAATCCATCCCGGAGGAACAAAGATGTATCAAGACATGAAGCAGTATTTTTGGTGGCATGGAATGAAGCGTGAAATCGCCAAGTTTGTCTCCAAATGCTTGACTTGTCAACAAGTTAAAGCAGAGTATCAAAGAATGCCGGGACTCCTTCAACCTCTACCCATACCTGAATGGAAATGGGAAAGAGTTACTATGGATTTTGTTACCGCATTACCACGTAATCCCAAGGGTAATAATGCAATCTGGGTGATTGTGGACCGCCTTACTAAAGTAGTACATTTCATACCATTTCGTGTAGGACAGTCTACCAAAATGTTGGCAGAGAAGTATATGCGTGAAGTGGTAAAATTACATGGTGTGCCAGTCAGTATTGTATCGGATCGAGATGCTCGGTTCACCTCTCAGTTTTGGAAGAAATTACAAGATAGTCTGGGGTCAAAATTAGAATTCAGCACAGCATGTCATCCAGAAACAGATGGTCAATCAGAAAGGACTATCCAGACATTGGAGGATATGTTGAGGGCCTGCATGCTTGACTTCGGGGGCTCATGGGAGGATTACCTGCATCTAGTGGAATTCGCCTACAATAATAGCTACCAAGCAAGTATCAAGATGGCACCATTTGAGGCTCTGTATGGAAGGAAATGTAGGTCCCCGTTATATTGGGATGATATTGGAGAAAGAAAACTGCTTGGACCAAAGATAATTATCCAGGTAGTAGATAAAATTAACTTAATACGGTAACATCTGAGAGCAGCTCAAGATCGACAGAAGAACTGGGCAGACCAACGACGACGGTTTCTGGAATTTCAAGTTGGGGATTCAGTTTTCTTGAAGGTGTCGCCCACACGTGGAGTCATTCGTTTTGGCAATCATGGGAAGTTAAGCCCAAGGTTTATCGGACCCTTCCAAATCTTGGAACGGATAGGCAAAGTCTCCTATCTCCTGGCACTACCGTCTACACTGGAGCAAGTACATAACGTTTTCCACGTCTCGCAATTAAAACGATATGTTCATGATGAAAAGCATATCGTGGACTATTCAGAATTGGAGGTTGGACCAGACCTCTCCTATCCAGAAGAACCAGTCTCCATACTTGACCGAATGGAGAAGACTTTGAAGAACAAAGTAATTCCACTTGTGTTGATTTCTTGGAATCGACATTCTAATCGGGAAGCAACCTGGGAGCGAGAGGAAGACATTCGAGAACGTTTTCCACACTTATTTGAATAAAGGTATAACCCGTCTCCATCATTTAAGTTTAAAGAAATTTCGAGGACGAAATTTTTCTTAAGGGGGTAGAATGTAACGACCATTTTTTTCAAATTTTTTGAAATGAAAAAAAAATCTGAAAATAATAATAATAATAAATATAAATATATATTGGGATTTGTTTGGATATAAATCTGAATAGTTGAGAGAAAATCGGATAGAATCTAAATAGTTGAAAGGAAATCAAATCTTAACCAAAAAAAAATATATTATTGTTGGATCTCAACTAAATAGGCTATATCTTAATCCAAAAGCTCATTCTCATCCCTCTTCTGGAACGCTGAGATATTGGAACGCTTGCAGGACGTACGGAAAGAAAAAGAGAAGAAGCAAGGAAGGGGAACGACTCAGCCAAAAGTGAGTTTTTAAACTCACTTAACATGTTATGCTTGTTCTTTATATAGTTCCTATTTTATTTAGATGCATAAATATTAAATAGAAAATAGTCCTATAGATTTTGTTAAAGATAGTTCTATGAATTTTACAATCGTGATTGACTAGAATATTTATATTAATTTGTTCCAGACGAAGGTATATTTGACAAGAATAAAATTTGAATTTTCACCATTGTCAGCTTGCTTGATTAGACAGTCAAATAAATTGTCATTAGGATAAATTTCTTCGATGCCTATGAGGTTTTATAGATTGGAGTAGAGCTAGGGTTTGATACGCGCACTCAACTCTTCCTCTCTGGTGAATTGTGTACGGCCTCCTCTTTGACAATGGAAGCATTAGTGCCTCTGGCTGCATGATACTGTCTCCATATGTTTGCAATTTATTTATCCGCTTCTTCTTCTTATTGTTGTTCCTTTAATTTTTGTATGAAGGCAATTATGTAAATTAGACAATCATGTTGCTAGCAGTGCCTCTGGCTGCATGATACTATCTCCATATGTTTGCAATTTATTTATCCGCTTCTTCTTCTTATTGTTGTTCCTTTAATTTTTTGTATGGAGGCAATTAGGTAAATCAAACATTCATGTTACTAGCAAACACTCATCTTCCTGTGCTTCTTCCGTTTTCACTTCCGCATCTGCTTGTGTTTCTTTTTCACTTCCACTTCCACTTCCACTTCCGTATCTTCTTGTACTTCCTTTTCCACTTCCACTTTCTCTCCCACTTGCGCATGTGCTTCTTCTTCTTCTTCTTCTTTTCTAATTCTGCGTCTACTACTTCTTCTCCTGCTTCTTCTTCTCTTCCTGCTTCTGCACCTGCTGCTGCTCCTTCTTCCTCTTCTTCTTCTTCTTCTTCTTCTTCTTCTTCTTCTTCTTCTTCTGCTTCCGCTTCCGCGCCTTCTTCTTCTTCTGCTTCCGCTTCCACGCCTTCTTCTTCTTCTGCTTCCGCTTCCGCATCTTTTTGTGCTTCTTCGGCTTCCACTTCCGCATCTTCCTGTGCTTCTTCTTCTGCTTCCGCTTCCGCATCTTCTTGTTCTTGTTCTTCTCCTCGTTCTTCTTCTCTTTTCCTTTTTGTTTCTTTTTTTTTTCTTTTCCTTCTTTTCTTTTTCTCTGCTTCTGCGTCTGCTGCTGCTTCTCTCCTTCCTTTCCCTGTTTGGTTGCAATTTCAATGAAGCCTTAGGAAGCTCTAAGTGCGCACCTGTTTCACTAGTGAGCACCATTTCCCCTATGTTGTAAGCCACTTTACTATCTAGTATGTGGTGCGCATTTAGACTACCTGCAACCTTACAGGCAACTTTTAGGAAATTCTAAGTGCGCACCTATTTCACTAGTGAGCACCATTTCCCCTATGTTGTAAATCACTTTACTAAATAGGTTGTGGTGTGCAGGTAGAACTATCTGGTTGTAGTGCAGAAAACTCTTGGGAGTTCTAAATGCGCACATCTCTGCTAGTGAGCATCCTTTCCCTATGTTGCAATTCACCTTAATTATATAGTATTGGGTGCGCATTTAGAACTATCTCAACATTGCAGGAAAACTTTAGGGAATTCTAAATGCTCACATATTTTACTAGTGAACACCACTTCCTCTATGCTGTAATTTACTCTACTATATAGAATGGGGTGTGCATTTAGGAATTCTACTTCTTTTTTTTTTTGTTTCAGCTACTGCTGCTTCTCTTTCTCCTTGCAATGATAAGTCAACTTTAGGAAATTCTAAATGCACACATATTTAGTAGTGAGCCCCAATTTTCCTATATTGTAAATCACTTATTATACATCATATTGGAAATAAAGCCCGAAAAGACATCGTATAAATGCAAATTGTTATTGTATAAGATTGGTGATAGATAATTAAATTACCGCAACGTTATATTGTCACTGATATTGTTACTGTTCACTGAACCAAAATTATTATCACCAATCTACATACTGAACTGAAATTTACTGAGATCATAAATTATATTGAAATTGATAATTAACACCGAACTTGATATACACTGGGGATTTGGGGGAAAATTTAGGTTTGTATAAATTAGATGGCTGAACGTAACTGTACTGTGTCACTGTTTCCCATTTTTTGGAGGATCGGGATAGGCTCCGATCAAATTACTGCGCCACTGTTTCCCATTTTTGGGAGGATCGGGATAGACTCCGATCAATTACTGTTCCGTTTTTCCGGGGGTAGACGGGGATGCGTTCAGCTCAGCTACATTCATATTTTCTTGAATTTTCAAATACCATAACTAAAAGACATTAATTGTAAAAATTTAAAAGACATCGATTAAAGTAATAGTGATGATAAGTATAAATACGTAAAATCTTTCGCCCTTCATTTGCATGATTGTTCCTGACATTGAGATATTATTATTCATTATTTTTGTTGTTCTTTATTATTTAATATTGGGTGCATTGCTGACGATCCTGGTTATGCATGACCAGATGCAGGCCTCTATCAAGAGGTAGATCCACCAGTGGCAGAACATGATATGTTGTACTTCCAGGAACAAGCAGATCTGCAGGAGTGATTACTTCCTTTTGTTAGCTACTTTCTTTTTAGAGAAATGTAATAAAGTGCACATGGCGCTATATTTAGTTCATATGAGACAGTCCTTTTCTTTTCAGAAAGAATTTATCTGTGGTGACATTTGTTAATTTTATTTTGAGGGAATTTATTATTGCTTTGTTTTGATAGAGAAAAAAAAACAAAATTTCATTTAGTTTCTGCATGTTATTCATATTAAATTGCAAATGGTGACTGTAATATTTTGTTTGAGGCTCGTCGAGTTATCATTCGACGCCGAACGTTCCAGCTTTCCATACTACTGGAAGTGGGCGTTACAAAATGAGCTGCCAACTCAACATACTTACATTAGCTAGCAGCAATGAAATAGTGATTCAATATTTTCTCCCCCCAAATTTGATATGGGATTAGACCTGCTAAGTGGGTCGGGCGGCCGTTGATTAGACCTGCTAAGTGGGCCGGGCGTGCCAACGGCCGCCCGGCCATGCAGGTGCCGAGCCGTGCCGGGCACATCCCGGCACCTTGGCTCGGGGCCGAGCCAAGGGCGGCCGTACCGTCGGCACGGCGCGGCGCGGCACGTTTATATTTTTTTTTTAAAAAAAGAGCCGTTGGGGGATTTGGAGGGGGTTTGCAAATTTATTTTTTAGCGCATCGGTGTCTACTGTAGCATTGGAGTCTGCTTTTAGCGCGGGTGGTAGAGTGCTCACGTAGTTGAGAATCTCAATGACGCCGGACACATTGGAGATGTGTGTCTGCTTGAAGAATTTGTACGATGCAGAAAATAGGGAATAAGATTTGGCTAATGAAGTAGTAGTAGAGACCTTATCAGAAGAAGATGAATCATGATTAAAAGTATTTATATTTGTTCGGATTTTCATGTATTTTCTATTATTTTTTTTTGTAATTTTTAACTCATAAATCTCTTAGAAAAAATACTAAGAATAAGTTGAGGGTGACGGTTAGGATCCTCTCCCCTCTCTTCGGGCTTTGTATAACTTCTAAAGATATTTATAGAGCAATTATATCAATGAATGAGATTAAATATAATAAAAAAAATTATTGTTATTATTACTTGTTAAATCCAATTAAATGAAGCTAAGTAGTCTCCTAATCTTATTTAATTTTTTTTTAATAATATGGGCCGGCACGGGACGGCCGAGCCAGGGCCGAAGCCCGGGCAGGCGTGCCGTGCCATGCCCGGCACAGCACGCCCGTGCCAGGCATGGGGCGTGCCCAGCACGTCCCACTGGACAGGTTTATGTGGGATCACAATCTCCACCTTGTTAGCTTATTTACAACTAAATTTCATGGGATTTTGAGTTCATTTACTCTTCATTCACTAAAACCGTTAATTTTATATTTACTTGACGAAATGCTAAATCAAAACTAAAATTCAAGATTGAGTATGAGCAAATCCTAAGAAATTGTGATCATAATAAAAAAAAAAATGAGAAAGAACAATTGGAAATAGTAAAAATAAAATACAGATCAAGTAACCTACAAGTAATTCAAAATTTAGTAATGTATAGCTAAATAAATGTAATAATTGTGCAAACTTGAAAAAAAGAGGGAAAAAGTATTTTTGGTGAATAAATTTACAAGACGGACAAAATATAAGCTGATCAAGGAACTATTAGATACATAATGTTTACCTAAATACTTTTTATTTTCAAATATAAAATAAATATATTCATTAGAGAACAAATATAGAATGTTTTGCAACTTCAGTTGGCTAATAATAAGACTTCCGTTAATATGAGCTCGGGACAAAAATAAAAAATAAAATAAAATAAAATAAATCCAAAAAAAATAGGGAAAATATATGTCTCTCACAAAGCAACCTAATGGGGAAATTCTATTTACACACTGCAATTTACTTTTGACGCCCTGAGTACTCTTTACACCAAACTTTCATTTTGAAATGTCACCAATTTACTCTATGCACCCAATTTTTTTTTCCAAATTTAACCCTTCTCCTCTCTATCTCCTTATGTCATCCGATCCCAAATTTTTCGAGTCGGATATTAATTTCCAAGTTAAAAATATGTTGGTCGGGTATTAATACCCGATCAAAGAATCGCTTGATCGGGTATTAAAACACAACCATCAGTCACGTTTCCCTCACAAAAGAATCATAAGTAATAATAAATTGCAAACAAATACACATTAAAAACTAAGAATAAATTTAAATTGTATCTTAGATTTGTCCTCTGATACCAATTGCATGTTAGAATTTTCCATTTGAATAAAAAAACTCAAACTAAAACTTCAAACCCTAATTTTACTTGTTACAGTGAATTCGAAGAATTTAAAATTTCTCCAGATCTTTTTAGGAACATGAATTTAAAAAATTTAAGAGATTAAGAAATCAAATCAATGGGTTTACGGGAGATGTATTTTTTTAAAAATTAAATTATACTAAAAAATATTTTTAAATGTTCTAGAGAAAAAAACAGAGGAGGAATACGATGAGTTGTAGTTCTAAATTTTAAAAATTCTTAATTTGTGATTTAACAGGGTACTTAGTCAAAAAAATAAATAGTAAACTTGTAATTATTTTCAAGTTTTAAAACCGTGTGTGAAGAGTAAATTTTCGTGTGTAAATAGAATTTTCCAACCTTATGATATCGACTCCCACAGGGAATTTCTAGAGGAGCACACTTTTTTTTTCCTAGTGAACCTACTTAAAAACTTCTTTAATATTACATGTTTGCCATTAATTTTTTTGACTTAAATACCTATGTCATCAACCTCTCTTCCCCTTCTCTTCCTCACCTGTGTCATCGGAGACTGCAATAGAGACTGGTCTGCAGTGGAGACGGAGGCGGAGAAGCAAAGAAGGAGAGGGAAAGTTTCGGAGGCGGCGAGCAGAGGAGGAGACGGCGATCTGTAGCGGATGCGGAAGAGCGGAGGAGGATGCAGCGATCTGCATTGGAGGCTCCGCAGACGACGAGCTTCGGAGGTGGCGAGTGGAGCAGGAGGCGGCCATATGTAGTGAAGACGGAGGAGCGAAGGAGGCGGCGAGCTCCGGAGGCAACAAGCAGAGGAGGTGGCGGTGATCTACAACAGAGGCGGAGCAATGGAGGCGGAGCGAGAAATTTGGAAATTAATGATATGCTCACTAAATAAAACACTCTCTATTCAAAATAGAGGATATACTCATTAGGAAAAGTGGGCTCACTAGGAAAAAGGATGTGCTCTATTGGAAATTCCCCTCCCACGGCAAGTAGCTCGGGTTTTTACCCTTCGATGATATCCTTACGCGCTGTAACTCTCTCTATCTCTGACTAGAGAAACCCCAAGCAAAAGACACATTAAGTGTCCATAAATTACTAAACGTACGACTCTCAATAGGCACCCCACCACCGCTGGGATTTCTAAAGGAGCATACCAATTTTACTAATAAATCTACGTCCTAGTATTTTTTTTTTTTCAGAAATAAAGTAAGCTCCCATATAAAAAAAATGGTGTGCTCCGTTTTGGAAACTCCCCCCCCCCACCGCGCTTGCCTAGTTTCAGCAACTCCCGCCACGTGTCCCTCAGAACCAACGGCCAGGATTTGCGGGGTACGGTACTCCCCCTCTCGATCGAGGCCTTCTGAGCGTACAAGTGCGCCAATCCGGAGCGCGGCGACGGCGGACCTGGGCCCACCGCACGGACCTCACTCTAGTCTGTACGCTTATAACTCCACACACTAAAATCTGTCCACAACATTTACGCGACGTGTAGAGATCCACAGATTACGCATACGTGTCACTATCTGATTGATCAATTCGACGTTTGGTGTTGTAACTGATTTTGTCCGGAGACTCCTCTGTTCAAGGGGAGTCGGGGGAACAAGAGCAGGGTCATGGCTGCATTCAAGAGAGAAGAATTTGTCTCCGTTCATGAGACAGCTAATAAAGTGCCTTTATTTAAACCCCAAAAGTTATTATTCCTAATTTTTGGGTACATAATTAACTATCCATAATTAAGTTACTCCATCTATTAGTAGTATACTATTACTACTATTGTGGGTCTCAAGGACACAGGGGCTTGGTAATGATGCCTCTGGTACTTAGCTTTTAGGGTTTAGAGGTATGGCCATGGCCGTAGCCATCATAGTGGCAGTCAATGCCACGATAAAGGTCAGATGGAGTTAGAAAATTGGGAATTTTAAATTTGGTCTCGTGATGGAAAGATTCTATTTGCGCACAGTATTTTACTCTTTGCAATCTGAATATTCTTTACACCAAACTCTTATTTTGAAATACTATCATTTTACTTCCTGAATCCAATTTTTTTTTCAAAAATACTCATTCTCCTTTTCTCTAACTGCTCACCCGATCCCATTTTTATCTTTTTTTTTAGTCGAATTTTTTGGTCGGGTATTAATATCCGACCAAGAAACGAGACTCGACCAGCATGCAAAGTCTCCCCAATTAAAAAAAAAAAGCTAATTAACAATAAATTTCAAACAAATATGCATAAAACCTAAAAAAAAAAAAAATTAATCTTATCATAGATTTATTCTCTGTCACCAGAATTTTTCATTTGCATAAGAAAACTCAAACTCAAATTCCAAATCCAAATTTCTCTTGTCACAGTAAAATCAAAAAATTTAAAATTCTTCTAATCTTTTCAGGAAAGTTAATATAAAAAAATTTTAGGGATTAAGAAATCAAATTGATGATTTTATAGGAGATGTGTTTTTATTAAATACCAACAGAAATTATTTAGGGTTTTAGAGAGAAAATAGAGGAGGAAAACAATGAGTCGTAGTTTCAAATTTTAAGAAGTCTTAGTTTGGAATTTATAAGGGTAATTTAGTCAAAAAAAAATAATGGCAACTTTGTAATTATTTATAAGTTTCAAAACCGTACGTCAAGAGTAAAATGCACGGTGCAAATAGAATTTCCCCTCGTGATGGCATTGCATTAGAATATTCTTATCAGAATCATTATTTTAGTGACATGCCATGGTATTCAACTCCTAAATTAGATTTGAAAATCTCCACGACTCGAAGGATAATTGCTACAAACACTTAATAAAAGTTACGAATATTCAAAATGCTCTTTCTTCTTTATATGCGAGCTTAGATCAAACTATCATCTTATTTTTCCCACTTCAAGAGGTTTTCGATTGAAATCTCCATGAGTAACAAAGGATAGCTACTACAACAGTGAACAAAAGCAATCTCCATGATTAACAAAGGATAGCTACTACAACACTTAACAAAAGTTATAAATATTCGAAAAGCTCTTGCTGACTTGCCCGCAAGCTTTGTCCTCTGTTGCAATGGCTTCCTAGAGAATGCCTCTACGCTCGAATATCCTCGAGCTTGACTGTAAGCTTATGGAAGCTAATGTCCACAAAAAAAAAGTCAGAAAATAAAATAAAATTAGCATTGTGGTAATATTGAAACAACATAACTATCATTTAATCATGAAAGACATTTAAATCTCACGAAAGGGAAAATATTCGTACTATTTTTACAGTCTATTTTCAGCAATGTCAAATATAATCTGATCGCATTGATTTGTAATAATAAAAAAAAAAACATGAAGAAATAATATCAAATTCAATAGAGGAAAGCTATACGAATGGACATTTGAGCCCTTCACAAAAAATAATATATTGTACAGTTGTAATTTGTAAATTTTTCTACATTACTAAACGAAGAAGAGGAGAAAGAAAACTTCCAATTTAGAAAAAAAAAAAAAATCCAAAAAAGGATAAAATTAGGATGTGGCTTTCCTAATTTAAGAGATTTTCCAAATTTATACAAAATAGAAATTTCAAAATATACAATGTGCTTAACAACTACTAGCCTAAAAAAAAAGAAAAATTTTATAATAAAAAAAAAATCCAACTGACACCTATAAAACAAGAAACTACATTATGATAAGACATGCATAGGGAGGATTATTTTTCAAAAGAAATAAATAATTTTTCTCAACTGCTCACTTATCTCAATAATAAAAACAAAATAAAATAAATTTAATGTTACTCAAATTATTGGTATGAAATTTAATTATATAATTATAAAAATACAACTGTTTTTCACACCAAATTCCAAATTTGTAGCATACATGCAAAAAATGAAAAAAAAAAAGAAAGAGAGATGTCTTATTGCTACACATCTACTATTTTTATTAAAGTAATTCAAAAATCACAACTTCAAAAAAAGAGTGCAAACAGAACTCATCTTTTCTTTAATTTTCTCACTTCAACACTTTTAAATATAAAAGATTTATTTCAGTTATGAATATTTTAAAAAAAATATTTAGATTTTGGACTCAAGAGACATATAGGAGTTGAGCACAGATGCCCAAATATTACCAAAGGAAAAATAATAATAAGAAGAACTCTACTTCTCCATAATAGATACCTCCAAATATTACCAAGTATTGCACGGGTTTCCCACTTGTACCAAACTAAAAGAGTATCTTGCTATTCAGTGATAGAATTTCAAAACATAAAATTGATAAATTGAGGAAAAATAAAATAAATCTTATTGAATAATCAAAATGAATTATATTGTATAGATATATAATTTGGAGAAGAAGAAAGCCAAATCGTATTTAGAGAAAAAGAAGTCTAAATAAGTTTAAACATTTATCCGGGCAGAATTTCAAATACTAATCCTAATCTATCTAATGTAAATAAAGACCCCATAGTTTTCCTATAAAAATAAAAAAAATAAAAACATTTTCATTTCCGGTATTTTGCAATGGAGAGAAGAAAATTTGGATTTGGCCTAGTCCAAAATTTTTTTAAAATTGCAAATTGAGAAAGATGGTTAATTAGAATAATCTAAAAGATGATATGAATTAATAATTTACCACTTGCAAGATTAACTTCAAGGAATAAGAAATACTTAGCAACATCCATTTATACCTTGATTAAATAAGTTGCACCAAAATAATCACTCGCGTGTCTATACTTAGAAACTGAAAAAAAAAAAAATTGATCAAAACATGAATATGACCATTACTAGTAATTAAGGCTATGGGTTGGATTCAGTTGAATAAGTTGTCTTGCCCGAATCTAAATCCGATTTGAGCCCCGAAAGGAAATGGGCAGATTCATATATATTGTTTAGACCATTTTAAATCAACATTTCTTGGATAAGAATCTGATTGGACCTAATATTCTAAATCTAATCCCACCTTAATTCGATTCAGGTCTAAAATCTCGATTCAAAATCTAATTTTATGCCTAAAAATTTGATTGGATTTTTTTACACCATTTACGTTCCTATTAGTAACTGTTAGTCTCTTTCCCGTGCAAATGCAATTGCATCAAACTTCATGTTTATATTGTTATTTGCACGTAATTTTTTATTGTAAAGATTTATTTTGAAATAAGGCATTAGATAAGGAGACAATTTTCAAAACCACATATTTAATATTTTGACCAAAAAGTTACCTAGCTGAAATTTCATCATTTAAAGAGGTATATAAAATATTCAGCTGGGTTTCTTCGGGCTTTTGGCATTTCAAGATTTTATACGCAATTATCGGTTTGTTAAAAGTCCTAGATGATAATATGCAGGATATGCAATTATCGGTTTTGTTAAAGGGCTTAGATATTAATATGGAAGATATTTGGCACATATGCCCATCCAGCATGGAATCGTGGGGCCCACAAATTCTACTAATTTAATTGTCATAGTGCTTTTGGAGTTATAATAGTAGAGATTACTCTCTCTCACTTTCTATATTTCTTCACCAGTTGCAAGAATAACTTTTTTCATTTTTACTTGCAAGAACAAGGGAATTTCTAAATGAGCACATCACTGGTAGACCAGTGAGCCCACCTCCTAAATTTGTAAAAAATTGACAGTTTGTCATTTCTTTTCGTGATCTTGTCTTTTGTCCTGATTGGAGATTAATCCCAGACGATGTTAAAACCGTTCGGAGACTGATTTGCCTTTCATGAAAGGTGTGCTCACTAAGACCAATGACGTGCTCATGTAGAAATTCCTATATAACATCAATGAACAAGAAAAGCCAACTAACCATTTAATCCTTGGCTAAACAATTGAGGACTGCAAGATACAGCAGATACCCTCCCAAACCTTTTCCGCAGCCTCCACATGGCTCTTCCCCAATCTGTGGAGTGATTACGTGTGTGTGTGTGTTTCTAATCAAAAGAGAAGGGCCAAACCCAAATTGGAGAAACTGGTCAACACAAAGTTACAAGAAATTGAGATAAATTTCTCTTGAAATATGGAAAATGAAACCCTAACTTCTCCATTAGTCAAATAAGCCCACAACCTGCAAAGGAAGAGAAAGAAGTGGAAAATGTCGAGCAAAACAAAATGTCATCATCTAGATTCCCATTCTTTTTTGCTCACCAACCCCAACTGGAGTCATGCTTTTGCTTTTTCAAAGACGTGGGGTTGGGAGTAATCTCATGTCTACCAAGTACGGATGAGAATGGCGGGTGACTCGTTCTATTCAAAATTTTAAATTATAAATTAAAAATTTTGAGTAGAACATGCTAAAAATTGATATTTAGATCCGTCCATTCTCATCCCTATTATCAAAGGACCAACTCAATTGAAAACGTTCAATTAGAAGAAAATAGATAAGAGTAGTTGTGTGGGCCCTCACAAGCATGGATGAGTGACAACATAAACTATGATGAGCAAGAGGACCACATCTAGCTAAAGGGTAGAAACCATCTTAATTGGGTTTGTTTCTTCCTCCATGGTTCTTGCAGAGCAATCTAGGCGTCCTCTTTCATTTCTAGGAGAGATAGGGTGATGAGGGGATGGGTAAGTTAATCATGCACATGTGGGCACACACCATGGCCCATAGAGTGTTGATTGATGGATTATGCCATTTCTCCGTCTCCCCCACTACAAGATGGGATGGGATGGATGAGTTTATGGGTTCCTAATGTTATGTGCCATGGGTGCTTAGACAATTAATTGGACAAGAGCCGTGATGGACATACTAACATCCAAAAGCATTATAGCATGCTCTCAAGTTTGCCTGTGATTTTTGGGAATATTAGGCCTGTCAAAAAAAAATGAAGGTGTTTATCAAATTTGTTCCAAGTTTTTTTTACTAGGCTTCTTTGAACAAATATGAATCAATTAATTGTATTATACACTTATAAGTTATAAACTTGATCCACCATTGCCATTGCTTTTCCATGCAAATTTAAATTTCGATGCTTTTAGTTTGAGCCTTTTGGGGCTCTCCCCATGCTTGCCCTTTTCTCTCTTCACCAGTTCTGTTTAATGTAGCATCCTAGAGAAGTCACAGTAGTATTTTAAAAGATGCCATCAGCATATCAACACTCCTAAAAAGAAAAATGGAACAGAAAAATCTCAAAAGATGCCATCCCTTTCAAAGCCAAAGAGCCCCACTCATCAATTTTCTTTCTCCATGCTATAGCATGGGCTCCCAATAATGCAAGGTTTCTTCTACCTCTGATACCGTACTTCCTACGATGCATTGTTGAGCATATGCTACCATTTCCATTGTGTTCATATCATATCAGATCAATTTTTCCGAATGCATTAGCTTATCCAGTCAACTTCATTAGACGCTACCTTCCATCACCAACATCAACTCTAAATCTCCCCCCGGTCTCATTTAACACGTATGTTTCACTATAATGGAATTTGCTAAAGGGCTAGCTTGAATAGGTTCCTCCAAACTTTTATCGCCCCTTACCTGTCGATAGCTTACTGATCAAGACTCAGCTCAGATATCTAATTCTACGGCTGAAGAGGTCATTTAAACCCCCGTCCACATAACTACCAAAATGGCTGTCTCTTTCAGATATGACGAGCAAGGGATGCCATTGGAAGCAAGGTATCACTCTCATACACCTCGGTTTGATTGAGGCCTAATGCCTTGATGGATTGGTTCAAAGAAATCCTAAGCCCCCAGCGTCAGATTTTAGCTTTCAATCAGCATAGAGGGGGGCCATGACCACTGCTGAGGAATTTTGGACTTTTGGGGCTTCCTCTAAGTTGTGACTTCACTATGGAAGAACAAGTTGTAGACACCTCCATGTGTCGTGCCAGAACTCGGAAGCAAATGATCAGGGCTTGGCAGATCAATACAGGCAAAGAGTCCACAGATTCACCAATAACACTAACAACTGGGTCCTACTCAAGCTAAAGAGTGGCTGAGAAGGGGAAAATGAAATGGGGTAGGCTTTGTGATTTGAAAGATGCCCATCACCTTTTTCAATAATTGGTCTGAACGGTAAAGGAGGGTGGAAAGAGTGTGTTCATGGTTCTGGAAAACAAGCTTGTCCTTTGCTTCTGGCAAATCCTTGACAGAGTGGGTTTTGTTTGTTGCAAATACGTATAGAGATACAACCTTAGAATTCTCCGAAATGCGCAGCTGGAAAGAAACAAAAGAAATTTTGATAGTTTAAAATGTTAACCAGAAACATGTTACAATAAAGCCAATTATGATGTCTGTTTTTGGACAGATATAAATTTGGAGGAGGGTGGGACTTCCATGACCACACAGCCAATCCGCAGGGACTCGAGACGCTTGGACCTCTGATCATTCCAGGAGAACAAAGTGGCGTTACCTGACGGAGAGGATAAGCAGCAAGGAGAGCTAGGCCAAGAGTTGCCAACAGAGACATGAGGGAGAATGGAGGACTGGCACTAACCTACCAGTATATCTGCTCATTTTGATGTTTTTTTTTTCCCCTTTATGTACGCTTTATTTCGTCCGCTCGACAATGAGGGACTATGTGTATGTATTAGATATTTTGTTTCATTAATTTCTGATTAACGAAATACAAGAGACATTAGCTGCTAAAGGGAGTGGCGATGCCATACGCAAAAAGGAAGAGACTCATAGAATGGCAGAGGCAAATAGAGGTTTTGCACATTTTCGTTAATCCACGAACAGGATCTATATAGACACATAAATCTATGGATCCATGCATCTCGATCGGAGAAGAATCAATATAAAAAGAAAGATAAAACATAAATCATGGATCAACTAAACCCTCTCGAGGGCTTGCTTAAGAAAAATGAATCTTATAAAAATATCATGGAATAAGGTTTGATCCTATTCATGGGGATTCTGTAAATATCCCATTCAAAAAATAAAAAGTTCGAAACAATTGGAACTTTTTCGGAGATTGGATACAGTTACTAATTCATGATCTGGCATGTACAGAATGAAAACTTCATTCTCGATTCTACGAGAATTTTTATGAAAGCGTTTCATTTGTTTCTCTTCCATAGAAGTTTCATTTTTTCAGAATGTATCCTGATTATGCTAAAAAACTTACATATAAAGAATCAGATACGTATACGAGCTTCCATATTACGTCAAAATTGGGTATTCATTGTCCCATCTTTTAAAATATGGATAGTGATTCTGGATAGTATGAAGTATTCAAACTATCAAAGTACATATTTGAATAACCAGATACATAGTGCTAGAAAATGGTCGGAAAGCAAATAAATACGGAGGCTTACGTTTGAAGGAGCAAGGAATGACTATCATGTGGTGGAAGATGAAAATGAAAGCATTATTATTATTCAAAGCTACAAATTATAGAGGGTTCAACCTTATCATAGTTTACTTATATATGAAGAAATAGTGACAAATAATCTTGGCATATTATTATTCAAAGCTACAAATTATAGAGGGTTCAACCTTATCATAGTTTACTTGCAACTATTCTCGACGTCTTTTTCCACTTTTTAAAGAAAGTCTCAATGTCGACATTTCTAGCTCAGACTTACAGTAAGGAATTGATTAACGTTGCCCATTGTTTATCAATAATTAAATACTAAGAACCAAACCTAACGCAGGATTTCAACATTTCTTATTCTTGCGACTAGCCTAGATGTCAACATTTCTAGCTAGACTTATCTTAAGGAGTCGATTAGCAATGTCATTGTTGATTATCTAAGCATTAATTATTAAGAACCAATGTTAACCTAATGCAGGATTTCGATCCCTATGTCAACATTTACGCAACTAACCTCATACATTTTAAAAAAATAGCTGTTATATTATGATATTCAATACTGCGATGACGCATTACACAGTCCAACACTTGTTTATCAAAAACCAAGATGCAATCAACTTAGAAAAGATTAACATAATGAGGTCCAATAACAATTATTACACGAATAATCCATCAACATCCAGGAATAAGATGGCATCATAAAGTAATGTGGCCCGTGGTTATGAAAAAATCGAAAAAATTCCATGCTGACATAGCAACAGGGTGATAAAATCAAGAAAGAAACAAAGAGGGTTAAGCCACTCCCTAAAGTGTGCATTTTACAAAGTTAAACTTCCCTTTCATCCTTCACTCATTCCACCCCCTACCTGTTTACTCTGTGTTTTTTATTCTTAATTTATCCATTAAAGAAACAAGAGAAGTGGCCATTGCAACATAACCATGAGCAGACAATAGAGATTTTTACCTTTAAATAGACTGAGGCCAGCAGATTTGCCGTTGTCTATTGCCTCAATCAACAACTGCATTTCATCCTTAATGCGTGTTAAATTGTACTCTTTGTTCTTTCTTTTATCATTGATCCAGATAAGAATATTCACTAGTCACTTTCTTTATGAGTGTGAAGAGAGTAAAACTCAAGCATCTGCCGGTACATTGGTACTAGGTACCTACATATGCCCTTATACTTTGCTAAAGGTTGGTTCACTTTAATCACCACATTATGTTATTATATTCAGAATTTAAGAGAACACTTAATCAAAAAGTTTATGAGAATGGTTGAGTGTTGGTTACAATTGGCACCTTTATAATGGGAAACTTAAGTCTATAGAGACCAATCAGCATCAATACAACAATCTAGGCCAAGATTAGGCATCTGATGCTGAAAAAAGAAATTATAGACCAAACAATTCAGGTAGATATTTGATTATATGTTCGATGTCATCTGTTGTAGATTTAGTTATACATTTGATTGAACTTAAGGTTTTGTTAGCTTCTAACAGGTCAATAAGAAATTTGCTTTCCATTCTCAGATACATAGCAGGTTAGCAAGACATGATGGAATATTAGGAAACTCCTAGTCTCGTATGTATGCACACCCAGTAACAAAGATAATGTATAGATCAAACACTGATATTTTATAAGCTGAAAAATAGAAAGATCAAAATTTACGGCATCCTAAAAGCATGAGTTGCAGCATTCTAACGATATATTTGATTCTGACAGTACAAATGTGCCTTTTCCGTATTGCATGAACGCATTATGTTTTATTTTATTTTATTTTCAATAAATGACTTGTCTCCATTTACTGTAATTATCATGTCAACTTTCTGAGGAAAATGCCACACTATGTTGAGAAGGATGCAAGAACTGCGAGGTATTTAATGATTAATACGTAACAACTAGTTCCAACACAGATAATCTGTCACAAAATAAAATGAAATCAATCAGCAACGGCAACTTACATCCAATTCAGTTACATCCAATTCAGCTAGAATCTGGCCAGTTTGCAGCTTTTGTTTTCCACTGATAGTTCAGTTTTATAATCCTGCAGAGGAAATTTTATATAAGAGAAAAATCAATTTACAGGCATGAGTTATACACTGTGTGCAGTGAATATCTACCAGAAGATAAAGTAAACTTGTAGTTGGCTGTAGCTACAACAGACCATGTTGTCCCTTCAGTAAAAATGATTATTACACTGGAAAGGCAAATTCCTATCTGAGTAGGATAAACTATGGTGAGGATAAAACAAAAGATTAAAGAAGAACAGAAAAGCACTAATAGTTTGTCTAATGACCTTAATGGAAGTCATTCCTGCAAAAAATAAGTTGAGTTGCTCATTGATGATGAGACTGAATACTGCTTCAGGGTAAAAATAGCATGGAAGGATTAAAGTAGAATCTTTTTTACACTTATTGAAAGTGAGTACACAAACAATCTCACTATTGAAACCGGCATCGGAAGTTTTTTATTAATTTATGGAACAGCCGAAAGGAAGGGAAGCTGTGCACGGGCATGCACGAATCAACATCTTCGCCTATCAGCTACTTTTCACCTTCATTAACACTACATTTACAGCAATAGCTCATTAACGCCAACTACTTCTAAGTTCTCAAAAGTTCATCTATCCTGACTAAACTATACAATAACTTTTTTTTCCTTCCATCTCATACATTCTCAATTTCTCACCCATTCTCACATTCTTTTTCCAATTTTATTTCAAAGTCTTCTACAACATCAAACCATTACCAAGTACCCAATGATTCTTCCTTGAGATTAACAAGATTAACACTCCCTCTACTATTGAGACCCTTGCACATGTTCTCTCTCCTCCTGTACTTAAAATTATAAGCATAAACAGTAGCTAAGTCTCCCCCCATCCCCCTGCCATCCGTATTTCATTATGAAACATATAGAGTATATATAAATAATGCATTATAACACCCTTAATTGCGGAGTACAAAACAAAATATGAATAAAAGAGAAAGCCATCACAAGGTAGTATCCCCGCAGGTGCTCATTATGCACCAGTCAAAATGACAATCTCTATTCCCCACAAAACACTCCATCTATGGCCCTTGGAGCCACCAACTCATCTATTCAGCTGACCTCTCTGGTGGTGTCCTGAGGTTCCTCTGTGTCTTCTTCCCCTTGGTGTATGTGAGGGTCCCGTCAAGCCTGTCGAGAAGTACATAGCAAATCTGGAGGCGGTTGATCATATCCTTTCCACAAGATAACAACATCATTAATACGATAGAAAATAGCAAAAGAAAAATGCAATATTTTAAAAAATGAGAAAATTTCTCTCCGTCAGATGTTCCAAAAGGTCGCCTAAATAAAAGATCTTTCACATAAATCTCTACGCTAGGCCCAGACTTCTGACATCAACTTGAAACAACCCGACCTCCCTAGACCCTTTTCCAAATTACCAACAAGTGACCAAAACTCTCGAGCTGAATCTACACTTCCCAAATAAGTGATGTATAGTTTCCTCTACACCCCCCATCAGAGTGGGCAAGCAATAGCCCTATCCACCCATATTTTTGCAATTTGTTCCAGATAAGAATTTTGTTCCTTAATACTAAGAAAATGCAAATCTTTAGTGGCACTATAGTATCCCAAATCATTAGTGAGTTATTGGTAGTAAGCCCTTTAGAGTTGAAGATCTTATAACACAATGACACCATAAATTGACTCGTTTGACTCCATAATCAAATGGGAATTTCAGGTACATCATGTTGAAGGGCATTGTGGTTCACATTTTGCTGCAATGCCAGTATTTGAAATCCGGCCTAAAAGTGGTCACAGTATCGGAATCCAGGTTTAAAGCCACCACTTCAAAAATTGGCCTTTACCAAGCTTTCAGGATATGTAGAAAATTCATAGACTCCGCTAGGAATGAATGAGTTGTGGTATTCTTCCCCCATTTATCTCTCCTGAAACTAACATCATTTTCGTTTCCCAGGAGAAATTTCATACCTGCCCAAGAAAATCTCTTTACAGGTTACTAACGTTTCCAAAAGTTGGAGACATGGTAAGAATTTCCATTCTATGGACCACATAGTACCATACTTTTCTTTAAGAATTTTGGAGGTCAAATTCGTCGGACAAAATGTTAATTTCCACTAGCACTTAATTAACAATGCTTTATTCATATTTCTAATTGAAAAACGTACAAGCCTCCATCCTTCTTATTGTTACACACCTGATCTCAAGCTACCAAATGATACTCTCTCCTCTTTGTACCATAACCATTCGAAAGGAATTTTCACCCTCTTTGGTCCAATCTTTGTATGACTCATTTTGGTATCTAATAAAACGACAAGAAATAGAGCATTGTAGTCAATAGGACAGGATTAATAAGTGTAATTTGGCCTCCCAACAACAAGAATTTACTCTGCTATCCTTCTAATTTTTGTGTATCTTTTCAACCAGATATAGCCAATCCCCTTTTTAAGTAGGTAATAGGGAACTCTCCATTAGAGCACCCTAAAAAAATTTCTATAATCAGATTTCTGATATCTAGATCCCTTAAGAAAATTATTTGGCTCTCATTGAAGTTGACTCTGAGATCCCGACCATAATTCAAAGGTGTATAAAACGCACTTGATAATGATAACTTGTTCCACTTCCATTTGGCCAAACAAAATGGTATCACCTACATACTGTAAATTGTTCAAGTAGGTAGATTTAAATGTAGGTAATCTTTTTATAAGTCTCTTAACAGATGCTTGTTTAATGATCGTATTTAGCCCATCAGCATCCAAGGTAAAGAGAAAAGGTGAAAGGGGATCCCTTAGCCAAAACATGTCCTACATCAGATCTCTTTACTAGCATCCAGTTAACAAGAATTGGCTTTTGGTAGGTGCTAACCAGCTGCGTATCCAAAGAATCCATTTTGGACTGAAACCCCCAACTGATAATACTTCTAGTAGACAATCCCAGTTAAGCATGTCATAAGCCTTTTCAAAATCAAATTTAAGAGAGAACCTCTTCTTATTCTCTTCTAAACTTGATGAATAATTTCATGAACCGTAATGATACCATCTAGATATTTCGACCCTTAATGAATCCTCTCATAGTCTCCCTCCCAGTCCTGAAGCACTGACCCAATCTATTAAACAGGATTTTAGAAACAATTTTGATAGAGTCATTAAGGAGTAATATTGGACGGAAGCTCTCGTTGACTCTGCCTTCTCTCTCTTAGGAATAAGCATTACACTAGCCAAGTTCAGTCTGTCAAGTCTTACTATTCTCAGGCTAACCTCGCTCATCTGATTCAAAAATGATAGGTTTAACAAGATTCCATAATTTCTTAAAAAAAGATAATAGAGAATTCATAGAAACCTGGAGCTTTATCTGGCGCAAGATCCCAGACTACAATTTTAATTTCTACTTTAGAGTAGTCTTCCTCTAATGACTCCAAATTATGCTCCTCACTAAATACCACGATCAAGAGAAATGTTATGCTCTCCTCTCGTGCCTAGGAATTTTTTGAAGTGGTCATCTATATGTCTCTGAATTTGTCTAATATCATGAAGCTAAGATCCATCCACTTTAACAGAGTAAATAGTATTATGTCTAGTCCGAAAATTCCCCACTTTATGAAAGTAAGTCATATTACAGTCACCTGTTTTGATCCAATTAACTCTAGACCTCTGTTTCCACATAATTTCTTCTTTAAGGTAAAAATTCTTAATTTCTTTTCTCAAATCTTTAAGGTGTTTAGTCATCTTAGGATTCATTTCTCCAACTTTTAAGATTTATTTCTCCAACTTTCTCCTGTTTTAAGACATAAGGAAACTGAAAATAAAGAAGCATCAAGGAGGAACAAAAACGACATCAAGCCCCCATGGGTTGCAACTCCTTAGTGTCAATACAGTGTTAAAAGTAATATAAATGTGTAAATTTCTAATTATCTCTCTTTTTTATATCCTAATTTAATCTTACAAAAATTAGGAAGCCATACTGATAAAGAATCCGATATGAAATTAAATATATGAAAGCGGTTTGCATTTAAGAGCTTGCGGGCGGGCGGGCGGGCAGGGGGACATACGCTCCTTGCATATTGAAGTTGGCACAACAATAGCCCTTGAGTTACTTTTTTTTTCCCTAAGATTCAATATTCTGACACTGCATCATAATGGAATCTCCTAGGATGAGTCCCTTAATCCCACTGTCGTAATCAACTGAGTTATTATGTCGAACATACTGTGATTGATTCAAGTTTTCTTTAAGAACTGAGTCTACCAAAGTCTCTACAGCCTTGGTTTCCAATTCTTGCTCTAGTATCGAACCCAATGTGGAGATTCAAATTGATTCCGATGTCTTTTCCTCTTTATGGCATAATCTGATTTTTTTTTTTTTTTTTTCCGAGCTTCTCCTCCCCTTTCTGTGAGCTATTTTGGATAGGAGAGCATCAATCTTGTTCTTGAATATGTGCTCCATAGCTCTATGAATGCTGCTTGTACTTGGTGAGGTTGTAGTTTTTTTTTAAAATCCAAGATCAAAATCCCCATTCTCCTCTTCTTCTGCAATATCCACATTCGAATCAAATTTTGAAGGCCCATCAAACATTGAAGGCCATGGATCTATTAATTGCACTTTTAATGTAATGCTTTTCCAGCCCATAGAGAGAGGGCCCATCAAAATAGCAACTCTCTCTACTGGCCCATCAAAATAGCAACTCTCTCTACTTTTAACAGCTCTGATATCTCTAATCTAATTGAAGTTAATCTCCTCTAAGACTCTACAAACAAATTTCTCGATATCTCCGCTAGTATTAAAGACCCCCAGATCGAGGTAGTGTCACTCGATGCTCCTCTCCTCCCTTAACCATATGTTCCTCCATCCTTTCTTGTCCATCCTCCTTGCTATTAGCTGGTTTTGGAAAACTAGTCCCTTCTATTCTCACATCCCCATGCTATCTTATACGGTACTATCATAAGCCCTACAGAGGGGATCATCGTAGGTCAGAGTATAGAGTAACCATGATAGGCTCTCTTGCTGAGACGTGCTGAGATGAAACACAATGGCATGGCCGTTGCCGAAGGCGATTCTTGGGTAAGTTCTTCGATCTTCAACTATCGCACCGATATATTCCTTTTTTTCTAATTTCTTTTTCCGATCGGCCAAAACTTTCACAGTTATTGCTATGATGATCTCCGTCTTCGATTTTGTCGTAGGTTCTGCCTACTTCTTCCAAATCATTTTGGCTTCCCTTTCGATTGTTTTTCATTTTTTTATCTTTCATCGATGTTGAAATACATCGATCCATCAAAAGAAAAACTTTAGATGCTAGATAGTTCAATCTGACAATTTTAATCGTCTAAAATAATTGAAGTCAACAGTAATTATTTTCCTTGAAAGCTCTATAGAAGACAACTCTCTGAATGGTGCAGTTGGTGCTAGATCCTCGTTATCGTCACCACCCGATTTTGGTTTTGGGATCTTTTTTGATGAACATTTTATTCGAATTCTGGCTGTCGAAGTACCAATCATCTCTTGAGTTCTTGAATCCACTTCGAGCAACTGTCCAAAGTCTGGCAATCCTTATGTATCTTTGTCCCAGGAATGCAATGGCAAGTCCATGTTGGCAATCCACACCAAATAGAAGAATATGTACTTACTAAGATTCTCTTCTCCTAACCATCTATTAACATGAAAATTGAAACTAGGGGTGAGAATGAGTGAGTCCACGAGCCAAATTTTTATTTGCTCTATTTAAAAATTTGAATTAGAAAAAAAAATCATTTTAATTTAAAATTTTCAATTGGGTGGGTCAGAAAGTGACTCGCAGATATGCCCATTCTCATTCCTAATAGAAACTCCCCCTTGCATTGCTATTATGGACGTGACAATATGTGATCCAAAGCATTTGCTATTGCCGATGACAATGTTTTGGGAAAGTTCTTCGATCTTGTAACTGTCGCACCGATATACTCCTTTTCTTTTTTTAATTCCTCTTTTTGTTCGGCCAAAGCTTTGACCGCTATTGTTATGGTGATCTCCATCTTCGATTTTCTTGTAGGTTCTGCCTACTTATGCTCCTAAATCATTTTGGCTTCCCCTTTGATTACTTCACTTTTTTTCTTTCGTCGATATCGAAATACATTAATCCATTGAAAGCAATTCATGAGAAGCTAGATAGTTCAATCTAGCAATTGTAATCGGCTATGATGATCAATCTAGATTTGGGTTTTGGGATCTTCTTTTCTGAGGAGCAGTTGATTCGAATTCTGGCTATCAAAGTATTGGTCATCTCTTGAGTTCTTGTATCCACTTCAAGCAACTGTCCAAAGCCTGGCAATCCCTATGAATGCATCTCTGTCCCAAGTATGTAATGGCAAGGCCATGTTGGCAATCCACACCAGATGGGAGAATATGTACTTAACAATCTATTGACATGAAAATAGGAACTCCTCCCTTTCATTGCTATTGTAGATGTGACAATATGTGATCCAAAGCATTTTCATTTGGAAAATCGAGCAAGAGTCCATACCTAGAACGAGCAAGAGTCCATACTTCTTCATCTAGAAGACTTCCGAAACCAGTAGGTTTGAGGCCTCTACTCTCAGCGACAGCCTCACACATTTGGGAGATGATGAATTTCTTCGCCAAACATATGACAACTAGAGAAAGAAGAGGACGAGGTACCTTCCCTATGTGATCCTGTCGCCTCTCCTGTTGAGTCGTCTGGAATCAGGAGGACTTCACAATTTGTGGTGAGGTTTTGACCACGTCAACATAGGGGCATCCCTATTCCTTATATTTCTGTCCTCACCCTCACTTCTCTCACTGTTGAAGTCCTCCTGAGCAGCTCAGGGAAGACCCAACAATGATAGAACCATATCTACGAAGGCTCTGTGCTGAAGGAGGTAATTATTGGTTTTTCACTAGTAATAGCCTTCTAGACAATTCCCTTCTTCAAGCCGATGAAAACTTACTGAGCCAGTCTCCCAACACAAACCAAGCAAGATGATTTCTTTTGTATCTCATAGAATTTCTTCACATGCCTTTTTTTTTTTTTTCTTTCCTTTTTTCCTTGCTAGAAATCACCTCGTCGGAATTTACCTTAGAAAATCGCTAGCTACCCATGACAAATAAGCCAAACTTTTTGGTCATAGCCTGCCTTTTTTATTTTTTTTGCTCTTGTTACTCTCCTCCCGTACTTAAGCATATATCTCATGCAGAAATCAAGAAGCTCTTGACATTTTAATGGGGTTATGTCTTAAAATATTTGTAAAGTTAATAACAATTGCGTAAATTCCTAATTACCTTAACCTGCAATTAGAGTTGTTTACAGTCCTAAAGATATAGAAAAGGAAATCAAAGACAAGTAACCAAATATTAGCTGTCTTTACAATTAACAAAAGCATACTGCCGCGATTCAAATTAGGGCTTAATAATCTATACAATACCAAACTAACGTCACAATTATAAACCCTAAGTTCAAAAAAGATCATTTTATTGATGCATATCATCCAAATGATGAGAAATTATATCCCTTGATGTCGAATCTTATGGAATATTTGGTGAAACCAGTGAGTGTTTGAGCTCCGTGCGTCTAGGCATCAATATTCTACTTCAAGAACGAATTGTACGAAAAGGGAAAGAATTTGTGTAACGGCCACTTTTCATTGTGTTCATTTCATTTCAAAAAAATAAATAAATAAAAATAAAAAAAAATAAATTAAACTGAATTAAATTAAAAATCTGAAAAAAAAAATAATAATTTAAATATAAAAAAAATATAATGGGGTTGTTGGATGGAAATCTAAACAGTTGGAGGGATATCAATCTCATCCGAAAAGATTCGTTTGTTGGATCTCAACCAAATAGATTATATCCTAACCTAAAGATAAATAAGGATCTAAAATTCGTTCTCACCTCTTTTCTCTTCTGGAACGCTGGAAATCTCAGGACGTACGGGAAGAGGAAGAGGAACGCAGGTCAGAAAAGAAAAGGAAAGGGGGAGACGACTCAATTAAAAGTGAGTTTTTAAACTCACTTAACATGCTATGCTTGCTTTTTATATAAGTTCCTATTTTATTTAGATGTATAAATATTAAATAAGAAAATAGTCCTATAGATTTTGTTAAAGTTAGTCATATGAATTTTACAATTGTGATTGACTAGAATATTTATATTAATTTGTTCCAGACGAAGGTATATTTGACAAAAATAAAATTTGAATTTTTACCATTGTCAGCTTGCTTGATTAGACAGTCAAATAAATTGTCATTAGGATAAATTTCTTCGATGCCTATAAGGTTTTATAGATTGGAGTAGAGCTAGGGTTTGGTACGCGCACTCAACTCTTCCTCTCTGGTGAATTGTTCCTCTCTGGTGAATTGTGTACGACCTCCTCTTTGACGACGGAAGCATTAGTGCCTCTGGCTGCATGATACTGTCTCCATATGCTTGCAATCTATTTATCTGCTTCTTCTTCTTATTGTTGTTCCTTTAATTTTTTTGTATGGATGCAATTATGTAAATCAAACATTCATGTTACTAGCAAACACTCATCTCCCTGTGCTTCTTCCGTTTTCATTTCCGCGTCTGCTTGTGTTTCTTTTTCACTTCCACTTCCACTTCCACTTCCACTTCCGTATCTTCTTGTACTTCCTTTTCCACTTCCGCTTCCTCTCCCACTTGCGCATGTGCTTCTTCTTCTTCTTCTTCTTTTCTAATTCTGCGGCTGCTGCTCCTTCTTTCGCGCCTTCTTCACCTTCTTCTTCGGCTCCGCGTGCTCCTTCTTCGGTTCCGTTTCCGCGTCTTCTTGTGCTCCTTCTTCGGCTCCGTTTCCGCATCTTCTTGTGCTCCTCCTTCGGCTCCGTTTCCGCGTCTTCTTGTGCTCCTCCTTCGGCTCCGTTTCCGCATCTTCTTGTGCTCCTCCTTCGGCTCCGTTTCCGCGTCTTCTTGTGCTCCTTCTTCGGTCCCGTTTCCGCACCCTCTTGTGCTTCTTCTTCCGTCTCCACTTCCGCACCTGCTTGTGTTTCTTCATCTCCTTCTCCTTCTTCTTCCAGCTCCGCTTCCGCATCTGCTTGTCCTTCTTCGGCTCCGTTCCGCATCTTCTTGTGCTCCTTCTTCGGCTCCGTTTCCGCATCTTCTTGTGCTCCTCCTTCGGCTCCGTTTCCGCGTCTTCTTGTGCTCCTTCTTCGGCTCCGTTTCCGCATCTTCTTGTGCTCCTCCTTCGGCTCCGTTTCCGCGTCTTCTTGTGCTCCTTCTTCGGTCCCGTTTCCGCATCTTCTTCTTCTTCTTCCGCCTCCGCTTCTGCACCTGCTTCCGCATCTTTCTCTTCTTCTTCTTCTTCGGCTCCGCTTCCGCATCTTCCTCTTCTTCTTCGGCTTCCACTTCCGCACCTACTTGTGTTTCTTCTTCTCCTTCTCCTTCTTTTCCTTTCTGCTTCTGCGCCTGCTGCTGCTTCTCCTCTCCTTTCCCTGTTTGGCTGCAGTTTCAAGGAAACTTAGGAAATTCTAAGTGAGCACCCATTTCACTAGTGAACACTATTTCCCCTATGTTGTAAACCACTTTATTATCTAGTATGTGGTGCGCATTTAGAATACCTGCAGCAACTTTTAGGAAATTCTAACTGAGCACCCATTTCACTAGTGAACACTATTTTCCCTATGTAGTAAACCACTTTACTTTCTAGTATATGGTGCGCATTTAGTCTACCTGCAGTAATTGCAGCAACTTTTAGGAAATTCTAAGTGAGCACCTATTTCACTAGTAAGCACCATTTCCCCTATGTTGTAAATTACTTTATTAAATGGGTTGTGGTGTGTAGGTAGAACTACCTGGTTGTAGTGCAGGAAACTCTTGGGAGTTCTAAACGCGCACATCTCTGCTAGTGGGCATCATTTCCCTATGTTGTAATTCCCCTTAATTATATAGTATTGGGTGCGCATCTAGAACTACCTCAATATTGCAGGAAAACTTTAGGGAATTCTAAATGCACACATATTTTACTAGTGAACACTACTTTCTCTATACTGTAATTTACTCTACTATATAGAATGGGGTGCGCATTTAGTAATTCTACTTTTTCTTCTTTTTTTGCCTGTTTCGGCTACTGCTGCTTCTCTTTCTCCTTGCAATGATAAGTCAACTTTAGGAAATTCTAAATGCACACATATTTAGTAGTGAGCCCCATTTTTCCTATTATGTAAATCACTTTGTTATACATCATATTGGAAATAAAGCCCGAAAAGACACCGTATAAATGCAAATTGTTATTGTATAAGATTGGTGATAGATAATTAAATTACCGCAACGTTATATTGTCACTGATATTGTTACTGTTCACTGAACTCTAATTATTATCACCGATCTACATACTGAACTGAAATTTACTGAAATCATAAATTATATTGAAATTGATAATTAACACCGAACTTGATATACACTGGGGACTTGGGGGAAAATTTAGGTTTGTATGAATTAGATGGCTGAACGTAACTGTACTGTGCCACTGTTTCCCATTGTTGGGAGGATCGGGATAGGCTCCGATCAACTTACTGCGCCACTGTTTCCCATTTTTGGGAGGATCGGGATAGGCTCCGATCAACTTACTGTTCCGTTTTCCCGGGGGTAGACGGGGATGCGTTCAGACCAGCTATATTCATATTTCCTGAATTTTCAAATACCATAACTAAAAGACATTACTGTAAAAATTTAAAAGATATCGATTAAAATAATAGCAATGATAAGCATAAATACGTAAAACCTTCTGTCCTTCATTTGCATGATTGTTCCTGACATTGAGATATTATTATTCATTATTTTTTTGTTGTTCTTTATTATTTAATATTGGATCGCTTTGCTGACGATCCTGGTTATGCATGACCAGATGCAGACCTCTATCAAGAGGTAGATCCACCAGTGGCAGGACAGGATATGTTGTACTTCCAGGAACAAGCAGATCTGCAGGAGTGATTACTTCCTTTTGTTAGCCGCTTTCTTTTTAGAGAAATGTAATAAGTGCACATGGTGCTATAATTAGTTTCATATGAGACAGTCCTTTTCTTTCCAGAAAGAATTTATCTATGGAGACATTTGTTAATTTTAATTGGAGGAAATTTATTATCGCTTTGTTTTGATAAAGAGAAATCTCATTTAGTTTCTGCATGTTATTCATATTAAATTATAAATGGTGACTGTAATATTTTGTTTGAGGCTCGTCGAGTTATCATTCGACGCCGAACGTTCCAGCTTTTCACACTACGGGAAGTGGGGCGTTACAATTTGAAACGAATTCCAAAAAAAAAATGCAGGGAAAAAGGAACTTACTCGACAACTGACAAGGAGTTAGGATCAGAGCTGGAGAATTGAGACTTCTCCGTCCCTTGTAGCTCGTCTAAACGTTGGGAGGTATTTGTTTGGGGAAAAATAAATAGGTTACTTATTTTTTATCATATACGTTATTTGGCATCGCCAATAAAATATGATAAATTGGGGTGGAATTGTATAATAGAGATATCAAGAAATAAGAGTTTTGGCCCTAAATTGATTAATTGGATCATCATTTAGCTACACTGCTAAAAATTCCATATTGACAAATGGAGTTTCAAAAAAGAAAATTATCTGCAAAAGGGATCCCTCTAACTTACTCTTCGCGCTAGTGGCGAAAAGTTCTAACTCACTTTTCACATGTATGAACATATCAGGTAAGATAGAGGGACTATCAGCCTCTCGCACAGTGGCATGCACGAACTTACAATGTGCAAATGATATCTTAATTTTTGAACACTGCAACGTCTTACAAGTAAGTGCGATCAAATGGACTCTAAATTGATTTGAGGCATGGTCTAGTCTGAGAATTAATTATCACAAGAGTTCCCTTATTTTTACTGGACAGAAAAACACCACTAGTAATTTGATTGCGGGACTCTTTGATTGTAAGGAGAGTAATTTCCTAATAAATTATTTGGGAGTTCCAATCAGAACAGACAATATTAAGAAATTGGATTGGGCTCCAATTATTGAGAGAATCAGTAAGAGGTTAGATAGTTGGAAGAGAAAAGTCTTATCCATGGAGGGTAAATTGATTTTATTAAATGCAGTGCTCTCTTCCATACTAACATACCTCATGTCATATTTTATCGTTCTGCGATGGGTGAGACAAAAAATCGACAAACTGCGAAGCCAATTCCTATGGGGGAATCCGTAAATCAGAGGAGGAAATTCTATTTAGTGGCTTGAGACCGAGTGTATAGAGCGAAAAGGGATGGAGATCTCAGAGTGTTGAATATTAGAAACTTTAATTTGGTTCTTATTACTAAATGGTGGTGAAAGTTACTGTCCCAACCTAGTTGTATGTTACAAAATTTGTTACGAAGTAAATACGGTCCCAGAAATGGACTCTGGAGTGGCAAAGGCCGAAATACACACAACACGTCATGTTTCTAGAAAGGTATTAGGAGTATCAAAGAGATGTTTTGGCAGGGTGTCAAATACAAGGTAGGAAAGGGTGTGATAGTATAGCCTTTTGGGAGGATATCTGGTGCGATATAGTACCTCTCAAAACTTCGTTCCCAATGGCTTACGAAGCATGCCGCAAAAAGGAGACTACGGTTACAACATTTTGGAGAAGAGGGAGATGGAGGTTGGGAAATGAAGTAAGACTGGGCTGGCAGGGTGTACGAAATACATTACAATATATACGGATCAATAATAGTGAAGATTTTCCGATTTGGAGATGGAACAAATCCGGAATATTTTCAGTAAAATTGATATATGGTTTCCTCAATGACGGGGAGTAAGATCAAGCATGGCGATCCACATCCCGAAGACAGAATGCCCACTAAAGATAAAAGTCTTCCTCTGATTTGTAGATAAAAATACAATCCTTACATGGGACAATTTTTAACAAAGGGGATGACATGGTCCCAGTAGGTGTGTACTATGCAGTTCTGATGTAGAGACTGCAACGCATGTGCTAATAGAATGTTCTTTCACCAAGTTGATATGGTTAGAAGTTGCTAACCAACACAATTTCCAGATAGGTTGTGGCAATCCCTCTTCCATATGGACGAGATTTCAGGCCATGGAAACAAAACCAGAAGTGTTTAGAATAGGCATAGCTGCTATATTCTGGAACATATGGATGGAGAGAAATAGAAGAATTTTTAGTAATAAATCTTTTTGCATGAACCATTATTTATATTGTATTACTAATGATATGTTATTGTGGATAACAGGTTTTGGAGAATCAGGTTCAGCCTCCCACGACATTCTCCTCAGACTTACTGTCGCAGAGGTTCCGCAATCAGCACAGATTCCACATGTTGATGCGGGTGAATCAGTTCGTTCTACTCGGGAGGAAGAGTAGATTGGTTGGATGTCCCCCACCTGTATTGTGATTGCAACCGCGGGATATTTTAGATATTGAGTATTATGTAATTTATAGTTTGTGGTGATCTGTGTTGTAACATACTTTTGCTTCTGTATGGATTTATGAATACTTATGTAGATTATATTAAAATCGTTTTAATGGAATGCAAGGGTCAATTACTCACTGTCTTGATTTCAAAAAAAAAAAAATAATATATGTTTGGAAAAAAAGAAATAGATTACTTTTTTCTTTTATCATATACTAATTTGCCATCACCAAAAATGAATTTTTTTTCTTGAATCTTGAAATATATAAAAATATTCAAATTGAGTTTTTATCGAAGCGATCCAACTTGAAACCATTTACGGATCATTTACGGATCGGAGACTATGAGAGAGATGATGCTTCATCTGCTACTGATTCTTCTCATCTTTTTTATTTTTTAAAATCACTTTTTATGCCTACATATATTATATCCTTTCATATGTCATGTATTTTTTCCATGCCCATATTTTATATTTTCTTTTTCCACATTAATTATCCAAATTAGATCTCTAATTAATATTTGGTAAAGTGTAAACGGGATCTTTCTTCCTCTCCAAGATTAGTTCAGATGTGTGTTTCTTCGATAATTTTTTTATTTATTTGTTTGATACGATTTTTTAAGATATAGGAGTGAGAGAATTATTTTACTTATATTCCATAATAGAAATAGGTGCAATTAAGATGTTTATACGTAGAGAAATACATATCATACATTTATATGATAGCCTAATTGTTGTGATTCCTTTATTGGCGTCACGACTACCTCAATTGGAAACTGAGTGTTATGAAATTTTATATCTTTTACAAATTAAACATTTTAGGTAAGCCATTTTTTGCAAATGCCATACGTTCTTTTTTTGGCTCGATGAGATATATAGAGAAGACTTATTATTGGTTTTTTTCTTTTTTTCATTTTCCCATCTGGCTATGCAATTTTTTTTATCTGAATTGTCTATATAATTTATATGAGTGCTTTAACATTTGAACAAAATGATAATTAGATGTGACTTTTGTTAGTAAAACTATTGAAAAATGAAGTAGGAAAAAAAAACAATGCAAGGGTAGTTTACCAGGGAAAAAAAAAAAAAAAAACAAATTGTAGCATACAAAGATGATTATAAACCCAAAAAAACGTGATGATGGCACTAATTGAGAGAAATATTGTTGAGGTGAATTATTTTGAACCTGAGTTACTCTGATACCATGTAGAAAGACTCTTCCACTGTACCAGAACTTTGAAGTTGTGGTGAGGGTTGAGGTAATTATTTTGTATTTTTAACAAATATATTGATACAACACACAGAGGAAGAGAAGGAAAAGAGATTAGTAAAAGAAATGAGAGTATTTCAAGGGCGAAAGCTTGAGAACATATTTTAATCACATTGCTGCAACCTAATGTGTTGATCTATGAGTGGCTAATCAATTACATTAGCTTGATTTCATTAACTTAACCTAAATTGTTACAATAACTGCAGTGGACATCGAGATCAAACAATACAATACAATCATATGCACGTAATATAGCATGGTTCAACAACAAAATAAATCAACTTAATGCAAAAAATTTACAAGAGAAAACCTTCATGAAGAGAAAACTATAATGGAAGAGATTACAAGTCCTTCATTTAGCTCTCATGCTCTCTGCAGTTCAATTCCTCTGTAATAGTTGGATATATATAACTCTAGAATCTCTAAAGTCATAATTGGATTAGGACCCAAAACAATTTCTAAATTAAAAGAGACAGTATAATTGAAGCATTCGTTTCATTGTGAGATTCTAGCTAAATCCTAGCATATTTGGTGAGATCGTAGTTCTAATTAGATTTGTAGGATCCTAGTTAATAGTGATATTTCTCGAGTTAAATCTATTTCTCTTTTTAAAAAGGTTCTAGAAATATAATAAGGAAGAGATAGTTTATACCTTTCTCTTAGCTCTCACACATATAGCCATCCGCACATTTTTTTTTCATATCATATTATTTCACTTAAGAAAATTACAATAATATTTTGACTTTTAAATCAAAATTTCAGAGGCATGATCACTTATTATATACAACAATACTAATTATTTTCTTAATAAAAAAAAGACTAAAGTATGAATATGCTTGTAATCATATGTTTTTGGAAAAAGTGAAGAAAGAAAAGGACATAGAAAAAAAAAAAAAAGGAAGAAATAAAAAAAAAAATGAAGACAACCACGATAAAGCTTTTTTGCCACCTGTCCCAAACACTAGGGGAACTTCTAAAGGGGCACGAGTTTTTTTCCTAGTGAGCCCAGTTAAAGTTCTAATTATATTTCAACTTTGCCCTCTAAAAAAAATTCCGATCTTACCCTTCTTCCCTCTCGCGCTTCTTCCACCCTCTCGCGTGAATTGTCCCGTTCGGACTGAGAGTCCGAACGGATCTAGTCTGTTCGGACTGAAAATCCGAACAGATCAGAGTTGTTCGGACTTTCAGTCCGAACAAGTCTGGACTGTTCGGACTGTCAGTCCGAACAGTCCAGATCTATTCGGACTGTCAGTCCGAACGGATCCCCCCTGTTCGGACTGACAGTCCGGACAGGGGCATGAGCTGGTCTGCTACGTCGCCGTTGCATCACCCACTCTATTTATGTAATAAATTGATAAATCATTATTTTACCCAATTTAACATCACTTTAAGGACTTATATTAGCAACTAATTATACAATCTTTCACAAAATATAGTTTATAAAGCAAAAAATATACAATAATTCACTAACACACTGATACACCGCTACATTTCACAATTATAGTGTTTTGACCAAACTATCATATCCGGATAAGACCAACACAACTGAAGATACAAGAGATATACAAAATATTGGTCACAAGTTATATAGAACAAAATTACACCCCAATGGAACTCGTCTGCGAAGAGCAAAATTACATTACAACTCAATAACATCTTGTGTAGCAACACATTGATACACTGATACATCGTTTATTGCGATACAATGATACACCGACACACAATGATACACCGATACAATGATACTCCATATACACAAATACAATGATACTCCAGATACACAAATATAATGATACTCCTGATACACCGATATAATGATACAGTGATACATGGATACACCGATACAATAAAATAACGATACAATTACTGATACAATAAAATAGTGAAGATTATAAACAACGTCCCCTACGTATAAAACAAACACGATTTCATACGAATTAAAGAAATAAGATCAAATACAACGTAGTGTTTATATTAAACGAACAAAAAGCAACCTATAGGGTTCATTACAAACTAAAACCATATATTCTACAAATTCATCAAAATGTTTGCAAAAAACAATTACACCAGCCACTTGAAGTTCCTTACGTCATCTATATCAATACACAACTCATATAATCTAATCACTGTCTTCTTGTCTTTATCGAGGGTTGACGTCTGCTTCTGGTTCGAGAAGATCATCTTGAGAGCAACGTGCGTCTTGAAACTCTTCAGTACTGATAAATCAACTGGACCTCGGTAATTTGACTCATGAAGATCATCTTGAGATGTACCTGCATCAGTATTCCCTTCTTCTAGTCTTGCACTATCATATCTTATCAAATTCGGAGTTTCTATATTTAATTCAGTATCTACGGCCACTTCGATTTCTCTCTCTCGTATCGGGCGTTGGATTTGTGGTCGAGATGTTGCTTTCTTCCTCCTTAACGAGGCAGTTGGTCGAATGCGAGAAGATTCTGCTGGATCCATCTATGCAGCACAAAGATATTTCATTCATAGATGCTTTTTATCAAAACAGTAACTTTTCTATGTGTAAATAAGTAGTAATAAAGTATAATTTGCTACAAATATCATATTTTATCTATTTATTTTTTACCTACAAGATAGTGTAATATTAAAATTTAAAGACACTGAAACCGTTATTTGTTACTTAATCAACAATTAGGACAATACCATTATATTTTTAAATTAATTAATAAATTTTAATATTAACATCTATAATTAGAAAATAACTAAAATTTTGCATATTTTACAACTACGATTACAATATTATATTCTCTTCATAATTATAATCTAAATATTAAAAATCAATATTAACAAAAAAATGTACTTGTTTAGAGTTTTCCGATTCTAAAATATTATCAGACCAAACAAGAAATTTTCAGTTTTTAGGACAGTCACAAACCAAAACAAACCAAATAAGAATAAACTAAATTAAATAAAATTTAAATTAAATTAAAGGAGACTTACAGTGGAGCTCAGAAATCTGAAATCAAGAGAGAAGAAGTGAGGCAGCAGAGGGTTGGGGGGTGTGGCTGCGGAGGGGGGGTGTGGCAGCGGCGGGTGGGGTCGGAGGCTCGCAGCGACGGAGGGTGTGGCGGCGGAGGGTGGGGGCGACGCCGTATGACAGTGGAGGGTGGGGGCGGGGGGTGTGGCAGCGGCGGGTGGAGGCGGAGGCTCGGGGCGGAGGGTGTGGCAGCGGAGGGTGGGGGCGACGGCGTATGGCAGTGGAGGGTGGGGGCGGGGGGTGTGGCAGCGGCGGGTGGGGGCGGAGGCTGGGGGCGGAGGGTGTGGCAGCGGCGGGTGGGGACGGGGGCGAGTTTGGAAGGAGAGAGGGGAGAGACGAGAGGAGATTTTTGGGTTTAGGGCGGTGGAGATAAGTGGGGGAGAGAGTGAGATGAGAAAATATAGTTGAAGGGTATTTTGGGAATAAAAATATGCTCACTAAGAAATTCTCTCCTTTTCTGAATTGCTGCTGGACTCACTGGAAAATCTGGGCTTACTAGGAAAAACCTTGTGCCCCTTTAGAAGTTCCCAACACTAGCCTCTCATAAATCCACGTCGATCCAAAGCCCAAATATTGAGTTAAAAAGGCCCATCCTCACTGAGCGGAGCTAAAGAACGCCGGATGTGTGAGTTTTAAAACGGACCCGTTAACATGTCCTCCCCATGCCGCTGCTGTTTAATAAACCCCCTTCCTTTCCACTCTGCTCATCTCCCCATTCCCGGCCCCCGTTCTACTAATCTCAGCACCCGCCGCCGCACGAGGCGCGTCCGACGTGGCAGGCAGTTCAGGCGGCGGATGACGTCATCCTCATCATCTGCCGCCGCCGCTCCGCTGTCGCAGTGGCGGGGCGACGGCGGCAATTACGACGAGGAGTCGGCGACGGCGGAGCCGAGGGATCCCGGCGGTGAGTCGCCCCCATCGAATTCCATTCCAGTTTGTAGAATTAGGTTTAATTGGTTGTCCTTAGGGGTTCTGTTGCATTATTAGATTGATATACGAGTTTCAATTTGGTAATTTAGCTCGTCCAATTTCAGTAAAATATCTCGTTTTGAATAATTTGTGGAGTTCTATAATCAGGAAAATCAATATCTATAGGTTCAGTTATATAAAAATTGTATCAGGTGCCAATTTTTGCAAGAAACTAGGGTTCTCAAATTGAGGTTTATGGTCAACAGCGATGTTTATGTACGCATGCTATCTTTGGATCTTTTGTCTTCCAATTGAATAGTGAAATTGTGAAAATTTGAGTTCGTTGTTTCTTCGATAATGTGGTGGTGTTTGTGCATAATTGAAAATTCCATTGCCCTAGTGCAGCTGGGCTTGTTTCTTTCAGCATTGACAATTGTTAGTTATTTCATTTTATATTCTTTTGATTTCTGTTGATATTTTTTACTCAAGATTTCTGATAACTTACACCAAAAAATTCAGAAATCTCTTGCGTTGTGTATACTATCTTTGTAGTGGAACTTTGAAATTAAGTACAAAATTTGTGTGTGTCACTGTCAACAAGGGCACCATTAGGAGAAGAGTTAGGATTGTACTTAATGGAGCAATGAAGGATGGCTGGAGATACAAACAAACAAAGGTGGTGGTTATTAGTGTGATAGTTGTTGATTTACCTAAAGAAATGGCCCTAAACCAGTTGAGTGGATGAAAAGAATTTATATAGCAGATTCCAAAAAATTGGAATAAGAGCTTTGCATTGTGTATATTTGTAACATAGTACTAGTCCTTCATACATCGAGCATTGTGTTGGTATTTCCTTTTTCGTTGAATATGTAGTTAGCCATACTAAGCTTGTATCTCTCAAACCCTCTTAAATTTCAATAAGAAAATCATCATATTTGTTATGTCTAATTTTTCATTTTCTACAAGGTGTCCTTGCCTTCACTTAACCTGTATTTTCAACCAAGTCTAGAGGTCCCGCCATCCTCACATAAGTTGGATGATTAGATTTAACCAGTGTTCTCCCATTTAATTTCCTTAAAAAAAATGAAAATAATACCTCAATCAGTCATTAGTTTAATTTTTCTTTAATAAGATTATTTGGTTTTGTCTCTTAATCAATATTTTAAATCCCAAATTGGTATCGGCTGATGGTTTATGGTGTGATTTAGTATTGTTCGATTCATGATGTGCTTCGTTTCATGGTATAGGTATTGATATCTGTTAAGCTAGTTTGAGCTCTACATAGTATGATTTCTTGCCCTTTTGGGATCAAACTATCCTTGGAACCCTTTTTAGAGTCATTTCAATGTATAATTTGCGTACATGTCCACAAAGATGAGACATACTTTTCTTTTTTATATTGTAAGTCTTTAAAATCACAAATAAGTACATCAAATATTAATAATGAATTCATCAAAAAGCTTATTGTATTAATTAGTCATGAGTTATCTTTTATTTCTCCAATCATGGTGATCTAGGTTGGGAATGCATCACGAGTTGATACTCACAACCTTGGGAATGCTTCACGAGTCGATACTCACAACCTGGATTGCGGTTGACAGGGGGCATTGAATTTGTAACACTACTATGAAGGGAATCGAGAATTAGCAATACAAAATTATCATATTAGTAAAACCAAATATATTGGCAAAAGATCGACAATATTGACAATATCAATATTGATATTATACAGTATATCATATTGGGCACCACAAAATTGATATGATATTTGCAATACGTACCGATATTGCTCGATATTTATAACCCGCTTAGTACTTTAACCATGATATAAGCTTGGGTCGTTTTTGGAAATATGTGGTGTCAAACTTTCCCATTGAAATTTAATGATGAGATATCAATTACCATGATCCATTATGTTAAAAGTGGATCTTACACTATTTAAAATCTCTTATAACTAAAAATTGAAATTATTGATTTTTTTACCTTACATCAAGTAGCTCTAATGAATGATTGTAAATAGCGAGTTGATTGTTTTCATGGTGTAGACTTAAACCTAATGAAAATTTATACAATAAGTTTTATGTATTTAGATCATTGTCAACTGTTGAATCAACATTTTTTAAGCTACGAAGTGTCGACCTATGCGAAATTGCTATTTTGACCGTTCATTTTGTACCTACTTGATGCATATGCAAATAGAATTTAAACAATTTAAGCTTTTTTATTTTTAGCCACTATAAATATTATAGATAATTTTAACAGAATGGACCTTCCAAATAAATATTGTATGGTCAAGTTTGGATGGAAGGAACTTGGGCCTAAATCATTTTGGAAAGACTCAAGTCTATCTCCAATAACCAATACCTTGGCCTTTATTTTATTATTTTTCTCATCTTCACAAGTTGACACACACCTCTCTCTACCTTGTTTTTAACTTATATTTATTTTATAAATTTTGAACAAAAAAATAGCTCTTCAACCTTCCATCTTTATTGACTTGTTTTTTCTCAAAATTTCCCTTGTATTTTTATTCTCTAGACATTACAAAATATCCTTTTGCGCTAATTACCTTTTTGACTTTTTTATTGTGCTATAAACTTTCTTTAGGGAGTAATCCATTACCTTTAGATTCTTTAAAATTTTCTTAGCTATCTTCTTAATACAACTAGCTCATTATTTAAAATAGTGATAGCAGTAACATAATCTTTTGCCTTTGTTAGGTTAGGTCGCATGTATAGTGTAACATATAACGTAGGTTATGACGTTTCTTATTTGTGTAATGAACAACAACAACAACAACTAAGCCTTTTATCCAAAGTATTTGGGGTAGGCTACATGAACCAAAAAGAGAATCACGCCGGATCGATCACTTTGATAGTCCTTCTCCATTTATTTCTATCAAGTAATATCTTCTTATTTAAACCTCTAATTCATATTTTTTCGTATCACCTCCATCCATATTTTCTTCGGTCTTCCCTTTATTTTTTTAACTTATCCGGCATTGATAAACTCGCCTTGTCGAACTGATGCATTTGTAAGCCTACTTGCACATGACCAAACCATCATAATCAGTTTTCTTGCATCTTCTCATCGATGAGAGCTACACCTATTTTAGCACGAATATTTTCATTTCTCGCTTTATCTCTCCTAGTGTTGCCGCACATCCAACGAAGCATGTGTATCTCTGCTACACTTATTTTCTGTGAATGATGTTTTTTTATAGCCAACATTCCATGCCATATAATAAAACTGTCATAATAGAAGTCCTATAAAATTTTTCCTTCAGTCTTAACGGAATGTTACGGTCGCATAAAACTCCTGTTGCCCTCCTCCATTTCAACCAGCCAGTTTATATCTTATGGTTAATATCATTATCGATTTCTCCATCATTCTGAATAATAGAACCCAAATATCTAAACTGACTGCTCATTTGTATCTCTTGCCCATTCAGTTTTACAACATTACAGTTTATGATCCGTCGTTTACTAAATTTACACTCCATATACTCTGTTTTAGACCTACTCAATTTAAAACCTCTAGATTCTAATGTATGTCTCCATAACTCTAACTTGACATTTACTCCTACTCTTATCTCATCAACTAAGACAATATCATTAGCAAATAGCATACACCAATGTATCTCATCCTGAATAGCTCTAGTAAGCTCATCCATCACTATAGCAAATAAGAACGGGCTCAATGCAGATTCTTGATGCAATCCAATTGTGATAGAAAAATCACTTGTTCAACCACCACATGTTCTGATATTGGCCACTACTCTATCACTTAATTATGTCGATATACTTGATGGGAACTCTTTTTTTTATTAGTGTCCACCAAAGTATCTCTTGTGGTATCTTATCATAAACTTTCTCTAAGTCAATAAATACCATATGCAAATCTCTATTTCTCTCTCGGAATCGCTCTATAAGTCGACGAAGTAAATGAATAGTTTCTGTCGTCGATTGCCCCGGCATAAATCCAAACTGGTTCTCCGATATTTTAACAATTAATCCCAATCTATGTTCAATTACCCTTTTCCAAATCTTCATAGTGTGACACATGAGTTTTAATCCTCAATAGTTAGAACAGCTCACAATATCACCCTTGTGCTTATATAAGATACTTGGGTACTCTTCATCCATTCATTTGGTATTTTCTTAGTTTGCCAAATCTTGTTAAAAAGACTTGTCAGCCACCTTACACCAATCCTTCTTAAGTAGCTCCATACCTCTATAGGAATCTCATCTGGACCAACAGTTTTTCTTAATTCATCCTCTTTAAAACCTCTTTTAGTTCAGACTTTTTAATTATGCGCATAAAAATACCATTCATATCCTCTCATTGAATAGTAAAATCTCCCAAATCTTGAGTAAAACTACAATTATATAATCTATCAAAATAATATTTCCATCTTTCTTTAATCTCTTCGTCTCGAATTAGAACCGTCTGATTCTCATCTTTAATACACTTTATAATACATAAGTCTCTAGACTTTCTCTTATTCGAGCAATTCTATATATATCTTTTTTTGCCTCTTTATTATCCAACTTCTCGTACATTTGTTTATATAATTTAGTTTTTACATCCAGAACAGCTTTCTTAACCTCTTTCGCTAGTTTATACTTTTCAAAACTTATTCCATTATTATTATTATTCTTCAAATCTCTATAAAAGTCTCGCTTGATTTTAATAACATTTTTTATCTCTTCATTCCACCATGATGTATCCTTAAATGATAGAGCACCGTCTCTCGACTCACCAAATATATCTTTGGTTATTCTTTTAATACAGCTAGCCATTTTGTTCCATGTTACATTAGGATCATCATGATCTCTCCAATCTGATTTTTGTACTACTCTATCTACAAAAACTTTTTGATTACTTTCTAATCGCCACCACTTAATTTTAAGATCTAATTTATATTTAATTTTTCCAAGTCTCTTTCTAATCTGAATATCTAAAACTAAGAGTCTATATTGGGTAACAACACTCTCATCTGGCACTACCTTACAATCGATACAACTAGTTTTATCTACCCTCCTAGTTAAAAAAAAATCTATTTGGCTCGCATTCGATCCACTTTTAAAAGTAATCAAGTGAGAAACTCTCTTTTTAAATCAAGTATTCACTAAAATCAAATCATAAGACAAAGCAAAATTTAGAATTGAATTACATGTTTCATTTCTTTCTCCAAAATCAAATCCTCCATGTACACCATCAAACCCATTACGACTAATTCCTATATGCACATTGAGATCACCACCAATAAATAGTTTTTCTTTAGCGGGTATTTCTTATACTATCTCATCTAGATCCTTCCAAAATTGATGTTTACTGGATTCATCAAGTCCTACTTGTGGTGCATAGACACTAATAATATTAAAAATCTCTCTATCTAAAATAAATTTAACTAATAAAATTTTATCACTCTTCTTCCTAACCTCCACTATATCTCCAACTAATTGCTTATTTATGATCACACCTACCCCATTACGATTTTTATCTCTACCCGTATACCAAAGTTCTCTATGACTTTAACTTTCTCACCTACCCATTTAGTCTCCTGCATGCACAAAAAATTAATTCTCCTTCTAATCATAGTATCAACTAAATCTGCTAATTTACCTATAAGGGAACCTATATTTCATGATACCAATCGAAATCTATGTTTATGTTTATGAGCTAATTTCTTTACCCCCACCCGCTCATTAAAATGCGGGAACTCTTGTACATTTGTTTAATGAAAATAAATATAAACTATATATAATATTTTTTTATAAATTGAAAAATAAATTAAAAAATTCTAAAAGAAGTATATAAAAATATTCTATAATACATAGAAACTATTTTAAATTTCTAATAAGTTTCAAAGTAATTTTTAATTTTAACTTCATAAATTATATTAAATTTGCAACCGTAATTTTAGTCATTCCAAATATAAAAACAAGTTTTTAAATTTATCTATTTCAGTTTCAATCATTACCCATGCAGTAATTTATATTTATAATACGCAATCCATCTTATTTGTAACTGTTCATTTTAGTTTAATTAAGTGCTCAATAGAACCAACAATAAGTAAGAAATTCTAATAACTTGAAAAGGATTACAACTAGTAAATATGTAAGTAATCACAAATTAGCGGGATAGCAATTTCGCAAGCAATCAAATAAGTAAATAACAAGCAATCAGGTAAAGAAATTACAACAATCAACTAACTGCCAAAGCAAATAATCAACAATACTTTGGAAATTACTAAACAAATAATAGAAAATAACGGAACATAACATAACGTAATATAACATAACGTAATGAAGAAAATGCAAAATATCATAAAAAAATACACCATTACCATGCACAAAATTATTTTCAACTGATAGATAATGCTGGATTTGTGTTAGGTACCGTAATGCAATTTAACGAGTTACATAAGTACCTATTACAATATAACGAGTTACATAATGCGTTATTTTCAACGTTGAACTAGATATATTGTTCCCACATAGTGTTTCTCTTTATATGCTTTCTAACTATCTTTTTGTATCATTATATTCTTAAAAATTCATCGTCTTCTTTTAAGTTTCATCCTTTAAATCTTTAGTTACCTGCTTGATACAAGAAGACATACTGGTAGCTACCTACTTTGTCCCTGGATTTTTAAAATGAGTCCAGTTTTATTTTGTTAAATTTCATCGACTCCAATTCATCCTTGTCCTTCTATCTCACTTCTTCATTTAAATATCTAATACCATCAACCTGTATCTTTGCATGTTAACTGATCTATCCTCCTAGCATGTGGAAAGAAAAGCTTTTTGACTATTCTCTAGTCCACTCTCAAAGTATATCAATTACATACTCTTTGTCTGAAAAATTCGTATGCACCGATAACCTTTATTCATGTTTCCCACCACATTTTTTTTTTAATCTCTTGATGTTTGCTGTGAATACTATAAGTCTTTTGAAGATTCATTTTTTGTGTCCTGTGAGGCGATGATGAACCATTTGCCTTCATTCCCTCTCTGGATCCAACTTATGGAATACATGGACACTGTGAATTTGGTTTGAACACTAGATCCTTGACATCTTTGATACTATTAAATTTTTATGTGAGTACATTTAGCCTAGAGAATGACACTAACTAATTACTTTCTGTTGCAGGCAGTTCAGCATCTAGAAACCAGGTTGTTTCCATTAAAGGAGATGTAATAACAAGAAACCCCTCTAGTATGAACCTTTCACAGAAGAGCAGGTCTAAAAGGAGCTCATTCAAATGTTTTGGGGTGGATCTTTCACCTGAAAACATGGCAGTTGCCACCGTATATTTCGTTCAGGGAGTCTTAGGGCTTTCTAGGCTTGCTGTGAACTTTTATTTGAAAGATAACCTTCATCTTGATCCAGCGGAGGTATTTCATTTATTTCTTTATTCTGTTGATAGACATGATTTGGCTTAATTTTCATTATGTAAGAGATTTGATGCCCAACCTAAAGTTGATATATAGCTTCTCCAGTCACAGGAATTGACATATTATTTTTTTTACATTTTCTTAGACAGCGGTCATATCTGGTTTTTCTTCCTTCCCATGGCTAATAAAACCTGTTTATGGGTTTATCAGGTCTGTCATATTTTCTGTTTCTCTGTGGTTGTTTCTGCCTTTTCAATTGCTTATTTGCAGCTTTTCATATGATAGTGACTCCATCCCGCTTTTTGGATATCGGAGGAGGTCATATCTTATTCTCTCAGGGCTTCTTGGAGCACTCTCATGGGGCTTGATGGCCACTTTTGTTGACAGCAAATATAGTACGGCATTCTGCATACTACTTGGATCTCTTTCAGTTGCCTTTTCAGATGTTGTAAGTGCCTTTCATCACATCAGATGTTAACTACGTTTTGTTGAAGTTCTACTGCACTTACCTTTCTTAGTCTTTGTTGCCACTCCCTGAAATGCAGAGCGTATGACAGGAGACATGACAACTGGCTTCAATTCATTTCCAAGGATTGTAATGCCTAATTTGTTAATAATTGCTCATAAGCAAGTGTTTCCAATTGCAAGAGAACTTCCAAACTTCAAAGTTCACATTCACATACTCATATCAATACATCAAATGCCTATAAATTTAGAAACTGCTTGTTGAGGTCATCTAGACGTCTAAGGGCATGCCCGGCTCCTAGAGACTGTTAAGAGGTCATCTAGACCATCTAGGTAGCCAGTTTCCAGAAGCATCTTGAAGTTTTAACTGCTTAAAAGGCCACCCAACGTGCCAACGACCACTTTTTTACAACACTGTTAGTAGCATTTTCAAAGAGTAGCTGTCTTGTCAGAGCCCAAATCCACTTCATATGAATGGGTAAAGGCATCAAGCCTAAACCCCTTTCTGTCAGCTATCTTGGAGAGAGGATCTACAGAGGGCCAGGCAAAAAATGGCATAGTGGTGGTACCGGAGGCCTCCAAGAACCTCTGGAGTCGTCAAAGCATCGTGAGGCAGGTGCAAGTATGGTTTTTTTTTTTTTTTAATCTTACATTTAAGTAAAGAGTGGCTCTTAGACTTATATAGCCATAATATTTTCTGAGGGGGCCAAAATTGAAATTGTATATTTGTCATAAGGGAGTTCTTTTTGACATGGGTAGGTCTACCAATATCCAGACACTATAATATTTGAAATAAAGAGGAACAAACTTGAATCAAATTTGATTTCAAACTTACGAGTTGTGCATCATTTGGCATTTGAATAGGATAAAATTTTGTTTTGCAAAGATCTAAAATTTAATATATGCTACAATTTAAATTAGTTGTTAAAAAATTTCTCTTACTTTTCCAAGCACGAAGTTACAGTTTACAAAAACAGACAAATCGAGATAAAATAGACTCGACAAACGTTTTGTCAAAAACCTATTTAGCCTCGTCTAATTTCTTCTATTTCTTTACTAGACCAGTTGTCTCTATTATATAGGATGAAGACATCTAAACAACATCATGAGTAAATGAACCTTGAATCTCTCACATGCTAAACAGTGCTACTGGCTGGTAACCTGAATTTTGCTCTTCTAGTAAGACTCCCAGTATATGCACCAACAAAAAACTTATGAATTTAGCTTTTAAATAAAGAGATAAAAGTACATACTACATAGTTTCTAGAGGTTTTTGATTTATTTAAGGAGAATGAGAGGTTGAATTTGCAACTAATTAGGAAAGATATAAATTACATATAAATTGCAGTAGATTAGGTAAGGATGTGGTATCCTAAACGTGACTAGGTAAAATTTAGGAGCTATATGTGGCAGTTCCTTGTTATCTTTAAGCCACATAATTTTATGAGGGGCCAGACTGTTGATAATAGATCAGTCCAGGCCTAATTATAGGAAACAATTAAGGATTTTCCCAAAACTTAGTGGGGCCATGGTCCCTTGAAGGCCGCTACCTGGGTCTATTATTCCTCTTAGTGGGGCCTTGGAGGTAGAATGCTGGCCACTGCCTCTGTCGTTCTGAAGCACGGAACATTTTTGTAACACTGATTGCTAGAGAGACTCGTGTACTCATAATATTTGTTCATATCCTACAAATTTATAGGTATCCTAAAACATAAATACCTATTATATAAGGTTAAGCAACTATAGTTACACAAGCTCAACTCTGAAACCCCAATAGTATTAATTACAACAAGTATTTTTTAAAGTTCTTGCCAAAGATCGACACGGGATTATACATTGGCACATGCACGGATGTCAAACCCATCAAACCTCCAATATATAGACACAAGGACATGGCTGCATATATGCAATTTTAAAAATATGTTTTTATCGAACTTACACAAATATGCTTGTTGGGTTCTTATTCACATATTTTAGAAGCGAGAATACTAAAATGAACCATAGGATATTTAGTTTTTGTCAAAAAGGTGACATAACATACTACATCTTATAAATATCCTTTTATAAATAGAGGTTTCAACATTTATTAGTGTGGGAGACGGAGTCATACACTCATAACATGAAATTTTATATACATATATTAAATCACATGTCTACATTTTTTATATATAATGTGTCATCAATTCTCAATCAATTAAAAAATTGAAACAATATGGTTTATTTTTTGCCAAAACCTTTTTTTAGACATGCCAAAATTTTTTATGCTTTTTCATGGAGTGTTGAGTCCTGGCATGTTTCACTTACAAAAATTATTAGAGATTAAGAGGGATGATTGCAGAGTAAAACCCTCCCAAAGAAGTGTAATAGTGAGACATGATTCAAGGGATTAAGGATAAAGGAAAAAAAAGGAACATTTTTATAACCTCACCATTCTTTTGCAAGATGAGAGAAAGATGAATGGGTTAGAGAGTAGAATTAAGGTTTTAGCGTACTGCTAAAATCTTATTGTATTGGGTTTTTTGTTGGGTTCAACTTGCAAATAGAATTGATTAGAACGAAATCAATACAAATTGTCGCCCGTGTAAGCAAGTATGAATGCATAATTTGTATGGACTTGATTATTCCAAGTGACTGTATATTATGAATATATAATCCAAATCGTTCGATCTGAGTGCATAAGCATAATCTGTTTGGACATTTTTTTTAGAACACTGTATGTATGTCTTCATATCACAAGAGTGTATCATGAACATGATTTGTTACCAATCCACATGCTAACATCCTTCCCTTATTATTTCCATTAAAAAAAATGCTAAATGAATTTCATTAATAATTTATTCTTCATGTTATTAATTTTATTAACTTCACAAGTTACTACATGTTTCTTTTTATATCTTCCCTAAACAATTAATTCACTAATTTCTCCCAAAAAAATGCTTTAAAACAATCATCTAACGACTATTGTAATAATCCTTAATTTTTTATCCATAACTATAAATAAACAAATAGATTTAACAATTCATCTTTTCTCTTCCATAAGCTCTCAAACTCATTCTTCTAACCCTCCAAATTCCATAACCCCTCAAACTTTTGAAATTCCATAACTCCTCAAGCCTTTTAAATTATATAACTTCTCAAACCCTTCACATTTTATAACTCCTAAATCCAACATCTCTTTTCAATTCAATTTTACACCTATTTTCTAAAATTTCTTTTTCGCTCTCACTTTGTTGGAGCATTTCATCGGACCGCTGTTGTTGGCCTCACCAAAACTACCACCCCTCGCCGGAGCTTTGCCGTAGGAGTCCCTATCTTTTTCCTTCTCTTGCAACTCTGCTATTTGAGGTTGGTAAAATTATTTTCTTAAATTCCTATTGCATTTATTTTATTAGACCCTAGAATTAGCTCTCACACTATCTAACGACCTTTATAAATGGTATCCATCATTTTATAGACCCAATAATATGGATTTAAACATGTTTATCGATTTCAGTACTACTAATACTATTTAACCTTAAAATCAATTCTAAGTATTTGTGAATATTAGAAAATTCTTAAAAATCAAATAAATTCATGTTAAATAATTTTTAACAAATATATTATAATTCTATGTATAGATTGCTTCGTGTGATTACTAATTGGTAGATAAAACCTTTGCGAATCGAGGTGAGTTCTTTTGGAGTCACTAAATATGCTAGTTTTTTTATACAAATATTATTTCAATTATATCATATAATTTGTAGAAAATAAATTTGTTATTACAAGTATTATTTCTTCATGTTGTTAGAAATTAATTTGTAGAAAATAAGCTTGTTACTACAATTGCAATCATTGACATTCCTGTTATTTCTTTATGCTGTTAGAAATTAAATGAATACTTGTTAAATTACATAATATAGTTAGGTTTTTAATAAATTATGAAAAGGCTATAATTGTGGGAAAATACTGTTTGCGATATTATTTTGTGTCGATATATAGAAGAGTTAATTTGTATGTTGGTTCTCTAATTAAGGAACGTGTATCGCATGGAAAACCTTCCAGTATCCATACACTTATCTAGTCGATATTTTTATGGTATTTCAAATCAGTAAATTCTTGATATAGCTGATTGTGATTTATTGAATAAAGTATAAAGTGAACAGACTTTATAAATCATATTGTTAACAAATTAATAAAATCCAATTGAAATACTATACCTGATATAATCCATATACAAGTTATGAAAATCAGAATTTAGACCTACATAAACTATACCTAAATGACACTGAGTTGGAGGAGAAACTGAATGATGAAAATATACTCTGTTTCGTCTGTAAACTTGATAAGTTGTATAACTGAATATTTCGCACATTATGAGTGCGTGATGATTTGCTGGATTATACCTTATAGTATTCTTGTTTGCCTGACGGCAGTCCAACTCAACACCGGACAATCCATGTGACCATTTTCTAGGTCTGTATTGGAAACAATCGAAACAATGGTATCCCATCAGTTAGTTTTTCCAATTACATAACATCTTAAGTAAAAATAAACTTGTTCTAATTGTAACTATACTATAAGATATCTAGTTTAACCTATATTACTTAATATAATCGTTATTTATGAATTTAATATTTTCTAAGACTTGCATTATTACCATATTTAGATATAATTGTTACATCACATACTCGTTCTGTATTTATTATGTTGGTCAGTATCTGACGATCTGGTATGCATGTCCAGTGACTGAGATAAACCCTGTTGATCCTACTGTGGAAGACTTGGAGGAAGTGACCAAAAATCAGTAGTTATCTATATACTTAGTTTGTATAAGTTATAGTCTTTTTCATATTTTCGAACCTATCATTTCTTAATGGATGTTATCTTAAATTATCTTCTATCGTCCTTTTGCTTTTCATTATGTAATAAACTTCATAATTTAATGAATGTCACTTTATTTATCTACGTATATTTATTCTTTGTGGCTATGATATTATAATTAGGGTTTAGCATATTCAATGCGAATATATTGCTGGTACCTATTGTATGTACTCGTATACAGTATATCTGGAACGGGGCGTGACAACTATAAAGCTAGTTAATTTCCTTCTTTAACCAACTTTAGAAAGAGAAACTATGAAATATTAGTTAGTCTTAATATCTTGTTGCTCTTTGTGTTTCTCCTTCCTTTCTCTTGTTTCTTTCCTTTTCTTGTCCACCTCTCTCCTTGCATGTTCTCTGGTGGGCCGGCCAGATAGATATGGGAGAGAAGTGGAGTGTAAGAGGAGTACTTGGATGAGAGTGAGTGAGCTTAAGGAGGCACCTTATGGGGCCAACTTTGTATGCGTGTTTCATGCAAATACACACGTCCCCTTTTCATAATTTAGTCACTATGAAAAAGTGAATATATGATACAACAATGATTACAATATTAGATAATTATGGATATTAATTGGCGCTGGAGTACGAAGGAAATTTCTTCCTGGGGTTAAACGTCCACCTTCCTCCATCTTTGACTTCCACTGACCCACTGTGTTGACCTCCATCTCCTGGGGTTATGTACACTGCATTTTGGATTCACATGCCCAGCCATCAGCACATATAAAATGTTCTATTTTCAGTAAATCATTAATTTTGTATCCACTTGATTGAAGGTTAGTCCTTGTTATATGCCCATAATCTTCGGTATACATGATACATGTTGGATGGAACTAAACAGTGCAGGAAGGTGGTGATTTAGCTGCCATTGAAGGAACCTCCCGGTAATACCCACTTTGTGATATTATTAAAATATTGTTATAATGATATTGTAGTATCGTTCAAATAAGAACAACAATGGAAAAATGGTAATTTTTTGTTTTCAGGATGTCACATTTATCATTATATTGTTCTTCCCATTTTTGGATTACATGTTTATTGGGGAATGTGCAATTTGATTCGTATTTCTAGTTTGCTACGTCATGCTATTCATGGAAAATGCCTATAAAATTCTATCAACAGAGCAGCATACTAATTCTTTTTGCTGATGTCAACAATCTTACCGTCCTTTGATTTTCAGTGCCTGTTTATTCTTGGATATTGGACTACTGGATTCAGCTTATGTCAAGGGGCATAAATGATTAAAGAGCCTCACTGTAATTGATTTCCATGTAATTTTTATGCTACTGCTTGACCAATATGTATATTGATGACAGCTTGGCTCGTTCTTCGTATTAACTGCATTTAGTGCTGCTTTTTGCATAGCTAATAGAGAGAGAACCTGTTCTGGACGCACTGTAGCTAGTCACATAGTCACATGAACCTTTCACCTTATACATTCTAGTCATCTTTAAGTGTCATTCTTAATGTTTACATTGAAAATCCTGCAACATGATGCAGGTTGTAGATTCTATGGTTGTCGAAAGGGCTCGTGGTGAGTCACAAAGTACATCTGGATCTCTTCAGTCTTTATGTTGGGGATCTTCGGCATTTGGGGGAATTGTCAGTGCATACTTTAGTGGTTCTTTGGTCGAAGCATATGGTGTGCGGTTAGTGACTTGACTTAGATTGAGGGCCCACATATCATTTTTTGCTTCCTGAACTGATGGTGCTATTGTTACACATAAAAACTGCAGGTTTGTTTTTGGTGTAACAGCCTTTCTTCCCTTAATGACCTCAGCTGTTGCTGTCCTTGTAAAGGAACAAGCAGTATTTCCTTCCAGAGGGCATAACCCAACAATTCTAAGTTCAAGTTTTATTCAAAGCACTAAGCAACATATCTTGCAGTTGTGGACTGCTGTCAGGCAGCCCGACATCTTCTTTCCCACATTGTTTATATTTTTGTGGCAAGCAACACCACAGTCAGATTCAGCCATGTTCTACTTTACGTATGCTTCTACCAAATAGCAATTATCCTTTTGCTTTTTTCATAACATTTATTCATTTAATTGCTTATGCTACAAAGTTTGGCAGGTAGTTCAAAGTACGTTCTTATACTGAAATTGTCAAAATGTACTGGTATTTTCTTCTTATCTAGATTATGATACAGTAAAAACGATCTTTACAAAATTGAAAATAATTCATAGTTTCAATATTCTAGCTCATCCCAACTTGTATATAGTAAGGGCACCAAACTAATACTTAAATAGTCTTCATATGCTTGTTAGTGTTTAGGAACAACACTTCCGTTGTCATGAATGATGCAGCTGGAGTAAGAAAAATGATTATACTATCAGACCTGCCTAAAAGTATGACCATACTTGGTTTCTTAGGGTAGCTTAGGCTAGTACTGAGTAGTTCTAGTTAAGTTACCTAAACTTAATATCATTAGCTAGATCCTGCTGATATATTTTTCCAAGAAATTTGGTTTAGGCCCCTTATTTGCTTCTGATATTGAAAGATAATCCTCTAACCACTTGGAATTTGGTGTTGCTGCCTTAATTATAATTGAATCCCTACAAACATTTGAATTAGCCATGTAGCCCTGTGAAAAAGGGACTAAACCAAATGAAACGTTTGGCTAGGTGTTTAACGGAATTAAATGAGTAAATTACTCCCCCAACCCCACACCCACCCCTCCCTTCTCTGATAGCTGTTGCATAGTAAAGTCAATGGAATAAAAGAATTTCTATGGCCAAGAAAGGTCCTTTAGGTTAGCATGGGTGGCTGAGAAATAAGAATATTCTAGTCATTTATTTTCCTTGAATGGGTAGTTGAATGTAGGGATGTGAATAGACAGGTCTAAGGGTCAATTTTTGGCTTGATCTATTCAAATTTTTGAATTAAAAATGATTCCTACTTTTCTAATTCAAAATTTTGCATAGGATGGGCCGTGAATTGGCTCTTGAACCAGCACATTCTCATTCCTGGTTGAATGCTATATTAGTCAAATGAGGTTAGTATTGCTGCATCCCTAAGTATGAATGTTAATGTTAAGAATTAAAAAAGGATACATTTCTACTTCTAGTCTTAAGGATTGTATGTAACAAAGCAATGGTTGATATAAATAAACCATCCTTTAGCAAGATAATGGGAGAATGAGGATGCATTAAGGTTTACCTAGGTCTTCTAAATTTCCTACAAGCAAAATTTTTATTTTTTCTTGTTATTTGAGGAGGTATAAGCGGGGTGGTGTATTTTATATAGTTCTTCCCCCCTGGATAGCTGGATTTGGTTGTCTTTCTGATTCTTCAGTTAAAAATTCAGCAGCTATCTTTTCCTAGCTATGCCTGATTTCCTCTGCCATGCAGGGTTTTCTTGGTATTGAGTCTAATGGTGGTTCCAACTCCACTATTCATATTAGAGTAAGGGCACTGTTTCAAGTCAGATATCTTGGTCATTGATGTTGATTTCCTATTGTTCGCTGTTTGTTAGCATGCTACCGTCTGGGTGGTTGTATTTTTTTTTCTTTCTTTTATCTTGGTCTTTTCCCTCTTTGATCATGACTAGACCATGCTTGGATTTTTTGGTTGGCATCTTTGATACCACTTGTCACTAAGGTCTTTTCACTGATCCCAATAAATTTGGCATTTCATTTGTATTTATATTCCTTGTGAACCCAACGCTTCTGTGAGATCCATCCTCATACTGCTTGCTCCAACAAATGGACAGTGGTCTTACCATGTTCGAAAAGTGGTTTCTATTTATTATTCCTATGTCCTAGAGTGTACAACTGTCGGAAATTCGTCATATTTTTTTTTTATCCATGATTCTTCCATTCTATGTTACTATGTCATGTATTTCTTAGAGTGTTTCAGATTGTACTTGTGGATTTAGAATTGCTTCGTAAGTGATCCACCATTGGCCAGATGAGAGATTGCTCACTCAAATCTCTGGGTGATGGATGTAGAAGAGTGCCGAACGTAGGGTACTTTTGGTAGGCAGAATGCAATATTCCTATTGCTTAGAAATCCAATTTCTTGGTATTATATTCATGGAAATATTGTATTACCATTTTTGATGTAATTTGAATATTCCTGTCAATGTGATATTATCATATTTCGTATATTAAAAAGAATTTCTAATAATTCAAATAATTTTCAAAATTGACCCTCATGATGGTTGCTATTGACAGCAACTATACGATGATGGTCGCCACCGACGAATGCTAACAGTAATGATGGAGATCAGATTTGATTTTATTAGGATTTTGGATTCTATTATGAGATTTGATAGGATTTTTTATTTTGATAGGATTTTTGATTCTGTTAGGATTTTATTTGTTGATGTTTAACTTATAACTAAACATTGTATGGAGTATTTTAGGGATGGTGAATGAAACATGAAAGTTTGAGAAAATTTGTGTGGATTTCGCATTAGTCAAAATCTCTCCACGTGGTGGGTGTGGATTCTCCTGGGTGGATTTTCGAAAATTTTGTATTCTTTCCCAATTTTTTTGTTGTTTCCTAAATTTCAAAACACTAACTCTAATATGCTTCTGTCCTGCATCAAATTGGTATCAGATCCTAAATTCCATCTTCTTTCTTCTATATTCATCTTCTTTTTTGATTTTATTTTTATTTTTCTATTTTTATTTTTTTTAAAAAGGGAGAAAAAACATATCTGAAAAAAAAGCAGCAGCTCAGATCCGAGGAGAGAAAAAAAAGAAAGAGAGAGAGAGAGAGGAGACTCTCCTGATCTCCTCTTCTTCTTCTCTATCTGCAACAGCCAACAAAACCCAACCCAAAATTTCTCCTCCTTTTCTTCATCTTTTCCACCCTCAAACCCACAACCCCAGACTCCCCATTCTCTTCTCCTCTACTTTTTCTCCTCCTCTTGATCCAATCTCCCCATAACCCAGTAGCTCCAGCCAAGCCTTCACCCAATCAAACTCCATCCAATCCCCAAACGCCTTCGCCCTTGCCCTCATCAACCACCGCCCTTTTCATAAGAGCTCACAACTTCGGCTTCACTTTCAAAGCCCCAGCAGCCGCCAATGCTCCCAGCGACCTCTTCCAGCCGCCGTTCAGCATCTCCAACCGCAACCTCCTCCCGCCTCAAATCCCCATAACAGCTCAAGCTTCGGCTGTTATCTCCCTTCACCCTGCAACATCTCCTCTTCAAAAGCTCCACCATCTTCTCCGCTGTCGCTCCTTCACCTCTCCTTGCCTCATAGTCGTCACCGGTTATTCTTCAACACGAGACGAGAAAGAGGGATTTGCTAGGTCCAACATCAAAGAAAGCTTAGCAGTTTTGATTCGGGGTCAATTCGAAGCCATCCAAACTTGATTTCGAAAGGAGAAGTTGGATCGGGTTTCACTTAAATAAACCCAATCTGCAAGTTCCATAGCCAATCTATTTACTTTAATTGGGTTCGGTACAACAGTGGATTCGACCCGACAGCAGCCTGTTAAGATTAACATACCCGTTAAGGAAAATTTAGTGATTCGGAGCCTGTTTTAACTCCGATTCAAGCAGTTTTCAAAACAGTTTTCTTCCGATCACACCCAACACCTATCCAAGGCTTCTATATATAATTATTAGAGTTCAGTTATGGGTAATCTCTTGAAAAACTTTATGAAATCTTATATTTGGACATGAACTATTCATCCTTTAAGGTGATACCTTATGAACTGAAATTGTCAATTGTTAAATTCTTTGCAAATATTAGTAGATTGCATAATTTGCTAACAGAATAGTTAATTGCTTCTCTCTAGTGATTTCATAATTATTTACTAAATTAGTACTTCACATTCATTTGCATTTAACAATTGAGTTATTGGGATATATTAATTTAGTGCATGCATTTAGATCGTCTGAGTCTTAGATTTTGCGCTATCATCTGCATATTTGACTGATTTGCATTGCATGATCCATTCTAGTAAACATATCCCATTTTACAACATGATCTAGTCGTCATCTAGAGTCAAAGAGGTCTAATTATATGTATGATTTGCGTACTGCTAGAGAGATATTAAATGAAAAATTATAGTATAAAGATCCCGTATTTGATGGTTATTCCTCCCCGTGACTTTATTGATTGGCTAGTGAATATGGAATGCTACTTTGATTGTTATGAGATGTCTAGCAGTTGTAAATTTCAATTTGCTAGGAGAAAATTAGTGAGACAACCTAAAAATTTTTGGATTTCTGTAGAAATTGATCGTGAGCAACGTTATAGAAATCTTATAAATTCCTGGAAAGAGATGAAAAATATTCTTATCGATGAGTATTTTCCTACGTATTATAGAAATCGTCTCTTTGATAAATTGGAAAAGTGATTCACTCTAAATGTGTGTTCCCTAAATGCAACAAATATGGATATTCTGTCTCTTAATGTGCCATGATTAAATGTTCTAGGTGTTACGTATTTTAGCATTATGAGTATGAGTGTCTAGGTAAGAGTCAATACATGGATATCATGGCTACTTTCGTAAGTTATTGAGGTTCATATTTCTAAGAAAAGTACTGTCGTTAAATAACAATTAGAATCTAGTACGTCTATTCTTGTTGCCAATACTATCATTCATTCTATAGTTAATGATAGTATTGTTGAGTCACAAAAGTCTATTACACATACACCAACTGAGATATATGTTTCTACTGATATCCATGCTGCCATAAATAATACTACTGATACTTAGAATGTTTTAATAGTCTAGTGCACCCCGATATGATACTACGTATTCAATTTCGGAACGAACGATGGAGGAAGATACCGAGCATGAAATAATTGATACTAATATTTATATTAGTAAGTCTTTGAGGATCCTTCATATGTCTTGGCAGGTTACTCTTAATATTGCATCTTCCAACGAGTGTTTGGAGTTTCCTTCTGAAATTCACCAAGTTCCAAAAGAGTATAGTGATATTATATAGTTTGTGGTGATTGATGTATGCCCTTCTAAGGAACCCATATATCACTTTTTAGGAGTTGTGCTGCTTGAATCTGTTACATTGTATGTGCCTATTATGCATGATGAGATCTCTAGACAGATAGCAATTTGTAATGATAAGTACAAATTTACTGTATATCCACATAATATTTTGCAGGAATTTATTATTGATAATGAAGTGAAAGTTTCAGTTTCCCCAAAGAGGTTCCTTCCAAAAATTGTAAAGGAGTTAAATGTTTCACATACATATTCTATGAAGTTTAGACGAAAATTGCTTCCATTAATTATGGCCTGAATATTTCATGGGATTCTTTGTTGATTACTTCCATTACAAGTGTCTTTCCAGATCTACCGTGGTTTGACACAATTTCACTAAAGAAACCAATTTTCTCCACCATTTTGGTTCAGATGTGATGTACGAACTACGGTTTCTCAACCACTACTATAGCCTAATTGGAATACTTCGTTGATGTTGATCAGTTCAATCCGGATGTGTTTAACAATTTTTATCTCCGCATTCATTGGGGATGAATATTTTGAAGTCGGGGAGAATTGATGGAAATCAGATTTGATTCTATTAGGATTTTGTTAGGATTTTGAATTCTATTAGGAGATTTGATAGAATTTTTTATTTCATTAGTATTTTGATAGGATTCTGGATTCTATTAGGATTTTATTTGTTGTAGTTTTCCCTATAAATAAATATTGTATGAAGTATTTTAGGGATGATGAAGGAAATATGAAAATTTGAGAAAATTCTTGCATGGATTTCGCATGAGTCATTAATCTCTCGTGGATTCGTTGAGAGTGGGTATGAATTCGCCTGGGTGAATTTTCTAATTTTTTGTGTTATTTTCTAATTTTTCTGTTCTTCCCCAAATTTCAAAATCCTAATCCTAATATGCTTTCGTCCTACGTCAAGTAATAGTGATGGTTGCAAATAATAATGGCGGTGGTAGGGACGATAGCGATAGTGGCATGTAGATAACTGGCATTGTGAAGGGGATGAAGGTGGTGGCGGTTGTTATAGTCGATAGATTGTCAGTGCCGACGATGATAGTGGTGTGTGTCATTTGCTGTGGTAGTAACGGTGATTGATAGATTAATGGTGGTGGCTATACGAATGAAAGTGATAGTGGCTTGCTAGTCGGCAGAATGCCAACGTTGGTGGCAATACTGGTGATGGCAGAAACAACAATAATGGTGGTGGCAGCCAGTGTCGATGATGTATCACTGCAGTGAGATGTAGTGATGGTTTTGTCAGCGATGATGGTGGTTTCTTGTCACGCCCCCTTCCTATATACGGTAAACGAGCATGTACATGTAGCTAAAACATATTTGGTTGTACATGCTAAACACTCCAGCAAGATAACAATAGTTAAAATAATTTATAATTAGATACGGGTTCCTCCCCCCAAAAAAGCTAGTTATGATTACTTAATAACTTTATTGGAATAATTATAAACTACCCTAGTTCTTATTTCACAGTCGATGTGGGACTATTGAGTAAGCGTATTACATTCTCCCCCTTTTTTTCGGATCTGACATTCTCGTTTGACGGGCACAGTAACATGTTTACTTCACCGAGCAATGTGGGATTTTAGATGTGGCCCCATCGATTCTCTAGAGGTGGCCCTCACTTTTTTGTGGCACTTTGTTGCGTGTAGCACTTAGGTCTATGTGACACTTAGTTTCACACATTTTCGGCAGGTGTCTGACTCTGATACCACTTCAATACCTACCACCCCCTGCCCCGATATATGGTAAATGAGTACGTACATGTACAACAATATATCCGGTTTGAATATGTTAAAGTTTCTGACAAGATAATAAAAGTTAAAATAGTTTATAATTAGATATATATTCCTCTCTCAAAAAGACTAGTTATCATTACTTAATGACTTCATTGGAATCATTATAAATTATTTTAGCGCTTGTTTCACATCCAATATGGGACTATTGAAATGGGATATTACATTTCTAGTGGTGGCACCGACAGTGGCTGTTGGATTACTGGTGGTGATGACAATCAGTAATGGTGACGGTTATTAGCAATGACACTGGTGATATTATGAAGGAATAAGATTATTTTAGAAATTATAATATTTTATTTTCATAAGGTGGGGCTGGAGAGCATCCACTAGTCATGAGGAATCACATTTCCATGAAATGAGAAAAAGTGATGTCCGAGGAAATCCTACATTTACGGAAATTACAGTTGTGCTTTTGCCGAACATGTTGGATTCCTATGTGGATTACCATATGCCAAGTATACCCCTAGGGTTTTTGTTAGAGCGAGGATTCCTATCCTTTGTTCTCCATGAGTTTTGGATTTTCTATGATCTATCTAGGGTTTTGCCTTGAGGAACTACATTGTTGACCTGTTTTTGGTTGATTTTACAATGAAGAGCTCTTGTCTATTTATAGTGGCAGTACTCTCGTTTCTCTACTAGTGTTAGGAATCCTATGCCCATGGAATCACATCTCTTTTATAGGAAATAATTATTCTAAATGATATATCTCGATCTCCCAATTACAATAGGACTAGATAATATACAAACAAAATCCCCCAATTTTTGAGTTACCAAAACTCTGACCGCTTGATGCCTCTGACTTACTCCGACCATATTACTTCATTTATTACACCAACTAGTTGTTTCGGATGTAAGAAAGGAGATTTCACTCTATTCTTATCTCATCAACAGGTCATAAATAGATTGCTTCAGTTCATCTCAGAAGTTGGCCTTGATTTCTGGTAGAGATTATGGGTTTTCTTCAATGCCTTGAGAGTTTCATGGATCAGTAAGGCTGCTTAGTACCCTATTTTTAATATGTAAATGTTAACAAGCATCTAGCCTTGCCAAATATCCATACTTGCAAGATTGTTCCTTCGAGTAATATCAGCTGCAAGCGGGTAGCGGATTAATTTACTGAAAGGTTGATCTTTTCGTCCAGAATTGACATAAAGGATGGATCATGAATGAAGTAGATGTTGGTATATCTTTGCTAATTCAATTTACTGATTTATTTCATATGAAATACCTTACAGCATATTTCGCCATTGGCTTTCACAAGGCAGTTTTTTTAATGTATAAAATTGTATTAATGTGCTGGTCTTGCAGGACAAATAAACTTGGCTTCACTCCAGAATTCTTGGGGCGTGTAAAACTAGTTACTTCTGTTGCATCTTTAATTGGTGTAGCAATCTACAATACTTTTCTCAAGAATGTTCCATTGAGGAAAATTTTTCTTGTGACAACACTTGTAGGTTCAGCATTGGGGATGACACAGGTTATTGTTATTCTGTTTCTTGTCTATGGGTGGTAAATTTAGTTTTTATTTGCAAAATATCTCTTGTAATATTTGATCTTTTTTTTTTCAGGTTGTTCTTGTCAGAGGACTAAATCGGCAGTTTGGCATAAGTGACGAGTGGTTTTCTATTGGAGATTCTTTAATTATAACTGTCTTAAGTCAGGTGAGCATCTGAAGCTTCAAGATCTGCTACTGTTTGATCCCGACATTCTGAACTCTAAGCTAACTAAACTGTTGAATTCCACCGATATATGTTCATATGAAGGATATGGAAACTAATAACACTATGAACATCTTCGTGGTTTGTGCAGCAGGTTTTTTTGTTTGTTTTTTTATTTGGGTATCAAAAGTTGTTAAGTAATCCATGATCTCATGTGTGTAATGCTCCGTTCCCACCTAATGAAGTGCGCTACCAGCGGGCACGTATAGATCGACATGCATGAGGCAAGTATCAAAAAAAAAAAAAAATAAATAAATAAAACACAATTTACTTAATAAGATCTTGGAAGTTAGTCTACATATCCCTTAACAGAAAATAGATGGATCCAATATCAATAAATATAATGCGGATACGAAAGTTGGGAACTAAGCTAAAAGAGTAATACATGTCAAATTCAAAAGTATAGAAGTAGATGCCTAGAAAGACCACTGGCGTTCGACTTGCTCCAGAAAGTACGGGTCGTTCTCTAGCAGATCCTTGCCCCTCGACTTCAGTACCTATAAGCATGCAGGGAATCTCATAGTCATACACGACAAGCAAAATTATTGAGGAAGGGATCAAGCAAAATATGAAAGTGTAATAATATATGCATGTATAGAAAATAATAATTGTTCAAGTAATAGTATCAAGTAGAAATATACAAGCATCTCAAGTTTAATTATTTCTTTTTTGTAACTAATTAGTGATGAATAGATACATATCGTGAAAATATCTGTGCATATCTGGGACTCGATCAAGATGCTGGCGTTGAACCAGCTATTTTACGAAGAACTCAAGCAGATACGATGTTGCAAGTAGTAATTGGTTGTTCCATCAACATGGACTAAATAAAATATGATTACTTGGTACCACCTGGACACCTTACAGGATGGGTTCCTATTTCGACTATGCGACCTTTCTAAATCTTTTACAATATAATGTTAGTCCACTCTCTAATTCTCCCCTAATCCATGATTTCAAGTCATGATATATGTGAACCAGTCCGAAATATGGTAAATCAATCAGGTCAAGTTCATTTACATGTCCATATCTACCATCAAATTAATATTTGGGTAACAAGTATGACAAGATCAACAACTAAATCAAGTTAATGAGCAGGTCAGGATCCATGACAGTATCAAGATATGTCCAAGTGTTAATCAGGATAATCCGACATTTTTTCATGCATCATATATTAAGTAACTAGCATGTATAAGTAAAGGCTTAGCATCGAAGAGTCATATAATGTCAGAATGAATGTCATGGAAATACTGATCATGTGTGTATGTCACGTTTTAAATCATACATATAAATCACATATTAGATAAGTGAAAACTTGGTTGTAGAGATACCCATTAAATAGGTTTAAACAGTATCATGATTATTACTTCAATAACTTGTGCAATTTGTCAAATCCTAGTATGCTTTCATAGTATGAAAATGCCATAAATTTGTTAATTGTACCTATCGTTCAAATGAGAATATGATTAGCATAAAAAGGTTATTTTTATGACATAAGAATGATGGCTTTATAAAAACTATATTTTAGCAAATTAAGTACGAAAATTTTATGAGAACTCTATTTGAAATATAATTATGGAGAAATATATACATATTGTATGAAAAAAAATTTCACAACAAGTTGAACATGAAATTTATATAGGAATCAAATATTTGTATCAAACAAAGACATACATGGAAAATCACATATTTATGTCCCGACATGTTGACCATATATAAAGATAACATCTTTATAACTTAAAAACTTGAAAAACTTGGAAAACTCGGACGAGTACTCGTCTGAGTATTCAAGATCGGAGTGAAAACGGGTACGAGTTGAAGAAATCGCCAAAAACTAGGAGAAAACGAGTGCTCGAAGTACTTCGCTGAGTACTGAGTACTCGCTAAGAAAAAAAAATAAGGGTATTGTCTTTTATTTTTTAAGGATTTTAAACCAAAACCCAAACCCAAACTCTAACCATTAAAGGCAGAGTCGGGTTAGGATTTTGTGTTTCTCATCGCTTCGCTGCCCTCTGATTTCTCTCTAATCTCCGCCAAGCAATCCAAGTTCCTCTCTGTAGGTGACATTTTCCATCGACGATGATTTTCTTCGATGATCGCTAAGTTTCTTTCAGCCTTAACGATGATCCAAATCAAGCTCTCTCTCAGTCTTTTTGAGCTTCGAACTCATCGACCACTTAGCTCACAGTGTTTTGTAAATTGGAGTTAAAATTTTTCTTCAATTTTTTTTCAATTTTAGTCTTTCTGATGTTTCGGTTTGGCTTTGGATTTTGATTGTGGGTTTCGCTTTAACTTTGGTTTTCAGTTGTGGGTTTTACTTCGGCTATGGTGTTTGGTTTGAGTCTCTCTGTGACTGTGTGATCTCTAGTTGCCCCATCTCTGTGTTAGTGTGTTTAATGTGCAACTTTGGTGTCTATAATGGCTTTTGTGTATTTGGTTTGGCTTTGGCTTTCGGTTGCGGTTTCACTTTGGCTTTGGTTTTCAGTTGTGGTGCTTTGGCTGTTGGTTTGGGTTTTACTGTGCAACTGTCACTGGGTGATCTTGTGAAGCTTTGGCTTTGGGTTTTTGTGTGACTGTGTGGACTCTTGATGCTTGATATCTCTATGTGATATGATGAGGAAAAAATACGAAAATGAATCAAATGATGCTTGATTGCTTTTGGTTTGGCTTTGGATCTCTGTGTAAATGTGTGAATTCCTGAGTCCTCTGTGTGATGTGTTGAGAGAAGAAATAGTGAGTTGGTTTGGGAAAATTGATTTTTGATCACAGTAACAAATAGTCCGTGTGTTGGAAAACAGAGGTCTCTGACCTCTGTTTTTGGCTTCAGCCTTGCCTCTGGATCTCTAGTTAATAATGGGTCCTGCTCCGGATCTCTATGTGATACTTTGAGCAGATGTAAAAATTGGCAATGACTTTCGGTTTGGGTCTCGAGAAACTGAGTTTTGCCTTGAGAAACTCCATCTTATAAAATTAATCTCTAATCGCACAAAGGCATCAAATAAGAAAAATGGTCTTGGCTTTGGCTTTGCCATGAAAAAATACATTTTTGATCACACAAAAACTAAGAAACATCAAATAAGAATTTTTTTGGTTTTTAATGGTTTTTGTGCGTATGGAATTTGATATTTTACATTTTGGCATGCATTCGGAAATTGATTATGTATTCATGTTCATATCTAGCTGTTGAAATTTTTTCCGAAACCATCTTCTATTTGTGATGTCATCATCTATGGCATCAAATTCTAGTGTTAGTGGCCCTGCAAGGGCTCATAATACGAGTTAAGAGAGTGATGTTCTGGCTAGACGAAGGGGGTGTAAGAATATCGGGTGGGATTATGGGAAACTTGTAAAACCTGATAATTATAGAGAGGTACATTGTAGGAAATATAAGAAGATAATGTATGGAGGATTCAATCGGGTTAAGCAACACATTGCTGACATGGGTAGGGAAGTTGGCAAGTGTTTTTTAGGAATAGATGAAGAGAGGCATCTCTGTGGAGAGAATTTAGACGCGGCGAAGATAAAGGTGGAAAAAGACGGGCTGATTATGAAGCTAGGCAGGAGGTTCAAATCTCAAAAAAAAAAAAAAAAAGGCCAAGATCTTGAGTTGTCTCTTGTTGGCTTGAAGAAGTCTCGAGTAATGGGTTCACTGGATAGAATGGTGGATGAGGGTATGTTGAAGCAAACCTTGGTGTATACTATTTGCTGATAATATTATTCAGAATGCCAAGTTAGAGTTATGGAGGCAGGAGTGAATACCAAATTAGAGTTATGGAGGGACACATTAGAATTTAGAGATTTTAGATTGAGTACATATAAAGCAGAGTGTATGAGGTGTAAATTTAGTAAACGACGGGCCCTAGATTATAGTGTTGTAACACTGAACGGATAAGAGATACAAATGAACAGTCAGTTTAGGTATTTGGGTTCTATTATTCAGAATGATGGAGAGATCAATAATAATGTCAATCATATGATACAAGTTGGCTGGTTGAAATGAATAAGTGCAATAGGAGTTTTATGCGACTCTAACATTTCGTTAAGGCTGAAGGAAAAAATTTATATGACTGTTATTAGGCCAGCTTTATTATATAGTACGGAATGCTGGGCTATAAAGAAATGTCATTCACAGAAAATAAGCGTAACAAAGATGCGCATGCTTCGTTGGATATGCGGTAATACTAGGAAAGATAAAGTGAGAAATAAAGATATTTGTGCTAAGTTAGGTGTAGCTCTCATCGATGAGAAGAGCGAGAAAATCGTTTACGATGGTTTGGTCATATGCAACGTAGACCTACAAATGCACCAGTTCGACGAGGGGAGCTTATCGATATAGGACAAGTTAAAAAAGAAAGGGAAAACTGAAGAAAATATAGATGGAGGTGATACAAAAAAATATGAATTCTAGAGGTTTAAATGAGGAGATACTACTTGATAGGAATGAAGGGAGAAGGATTATCAACTTGATCGATCCAACATGATTCTCTTTTGGTTCATTTAGCCTACCCCAGGTACTTGGGATAAAAGGCTTAGCTGTTATTATTGTTGTTGCACAATTTACGATCATGAGGGGTTTCATTACTCCATAGCTAGACTCGTTACTTGTTCCCGTGAGAAGTTTGCTATTAAAGAAACAAGTGAGAAAAACAATTCCATCTCGTAATTTTTCTTAAGAGGGTCATCCTACTTACATCAGTAATAAATAATTCATGATTAATTCACATTTCAGTAGATGTATTACTTAAAAAAAATGGATGGATCTATTTTAACTATTAAAAAGATTCTGAAATCTACAAAATCTCTTGAAATCAAATTCTAGGAGTTTTACAAATTTTAAAATATCATAAGTCTAAAATTGAATCTGATTATTAGAGTTGTGGTTCCCAATCCCGAGTTAATTTGAACAAATTGGTCCCTTAAAATCACATGTATAACCCTAGAGTATATTCGAGGTGTGAAATTCAATGAAAAAGAATAGTAATGTATGTGAATGACAGAGAAATTAGGGCAGATGGAGATATATAGATATACGTGAAATTTTACTTGTACAACTTACGAAAGGTATTGCATGCAAATGACCGACTGACGGTGAATGGATGAGCAAGCATCCAGTGAATGGTCGGCAAGTTGCGGGTGGGCGGCGACGATCAAAGACTGAGAGCAACAGGCATGGCGAGCAGTGGGTGAACGGAAGACCAGAAAGCAAGATCCATTTGGTGGCATTTGGCACAAAGAGCGGGTGGGTGGGATGGCGGTAGAAGGGACTCAAAATTCAAGGCATAGTTAAAAACAAAGATAAAGTCGATATTTAAGAAGGTAAAAGAAAGAAAGTTGTGCTTTGTAATTAGTTAAGTGGGTCTTAGGGTCTCAACAAAAGTTTTATACCGAGTTTGAGAATCCTGTGTTTATGTTATTTTTTTTTTCTCGGCTATGAATCTAAATGAATGACTTGGTAAATTTTCTAATTTCTAAAATTTGAAAAGGGTTTCCAATCCCGAGTTCAAAACTTTTAGTTTTTTTGCGTCAGCCAGAATTATCTATTTACAGGATCCTTGGTGGAACAAAATTTGTAAAATTTGAACCTGAGAACCTCGGGTTCAAATCTTATTATTTTTGTATTGGCCGGAATTTTTTTGTTTACATGAACCCAAGGTTGGAAACTGTGGATGTCTAAAATTTCTAACATTTGAACTAATGGTTCCTAACTCAAGGTTCACTGTATTTTAAGAAAAATAAAATGACAAATCCCAGGTCGTGTCTGCAACGTGACTTGGACTTGGTCGGTTTTTAAAATTAAATATTAAGTTGGTTGTTTTTTGAAATAAAACTACAAAAATTGGATTCTGTTTTAAAAAATTGTCCTTCTGTGGAACATCCTTTATGTTGCCATGTGCACGCCCTGAAAACAGAGCTTGTATTTCTGTAGTTTCTGTTTTTTTTTTTTTTTTTTGTGCTTCCTAAATTCTTGGATTCTTATCTAGATCTGATTCCACTGTTCCATGTTTGCACTTGCTAGACAACCATCTCATGAGGACTGTAAGGATGGTAATGGATGCATCCATGGGTCAATATTGGTCCGCCCTATTTAAATTTTTTAATTAAAAATGAAAATTTTATTTTTCTAATTCAAAATTTGATATAGGGCATGCCAAACATTGACTCATGGATGCATCCGTTACCATTCCTAATTTGAGGAGGCTTATAAATGCAAGCACATCAAATTTTTATTTTTTGGTTCGATATATGATATTCCTTTACAAGAAGAAATTTTTACAAATTTACACAACCAAAAGGATCTAGAAAGAAGTTGAAATTTGAAAATATCTTACTGGAATGATAATCACAACTAAGTCCAGGGCTGACATAGATGCCCCTGAAAACTGGTGGAATATAGAGATAATCATATTTTCGTAGACTAGTCCAGGGCTGACATAGATGCCCCTGAAAACTGGTGGAATATAGAGAGAATCATATTGTCATAGACTAGTCCAGGGCTGACATAGATGCCCCTGAAAACTGGTGGAATATAAAGAGAATCATATTTTCGTAGACTAGTCCAGGGCTGACATAGATGCCCCTGAAAACTGGTGGAATATAGAGAGAATCATATTTTCATAGTATTAATTGACACCGAAGCATAAGTAAGTAAATAGTGTCTGAAACATCTGGCGAAGCAAATTTATAAGAAATCTATTTAGTAGTTACTTTGATTTGATTGAACTAAATTATCTAAATACACTTTATCTATGGTTTAATCAATTAGGTTGAAAGTTTATGTTTGGCCTTTTTGGTCGTTATCATATTGTTGCAAGTTTATTGGGTTCTTTCTATCTGTATCAGTAACCTTGTTTTATGTCGTAAATGACTTCCATAAATATCACAGGCTTCTTTCATGCCTGTTTTGGTATTGGCTGCAAGATTATGCCCTCCTGGCATGGAAGCAACATTATTTGCTACCCTGATGTCTATTTCAAATGGGGGAAGTGTAACTGGTGGCCTTCTTGGAGCTGGGCTAACTCAACTTCTTGGTGTCACCAAGGACAATTTCAGCAACCTTGCTCTCTTGATTACTGTTTGCAACCTTAGCTCGTTGCTCCCCCTGCCCCTGCTGGGACTACTACCTAGGGAGGTCGCAGATACAAAAAACATGGACAGCGAACAAACGAAGTTGAGTTAAGCTTTAATTCTCCAACAACAAGGGCATGAATAACAAGCAGACAAATTTGAGCTAAAGCTTCAACTGCAGCTGGCGGAGATCCTGGGAGCTCTTTGGTATTATTTCTCCGGCAGAAGTTAAAGTAACTGATCATGATATTCTTTGATTTGCCTAGCAATAATGGGAATGCATAGTTTGTAAAGAAGACGAAGTTCATCTACTGCTCAAGTGAATCTTGAAGATTGGTTCTATGCTTAGCACCATGCAACTGGCACACATGTATCATCTCAACACATTCTCTTGCGTTAATTTCTTATTTACATTTACCTAGTGTTAGAGAAACAGGAGATATTCTCAAATAGACTTCAGGATAAAAAACAAACATTAAATAGATATATGACACTTAAATATACCAGTCTTCACATCCTTAATTTTGCACTTGCACTCATTTATTTCTCATGCTGTTCAGACTTGAGAGTCCAAACTTTTATATGGCTATATTTGGTGAGCTTGTTTTGTTTCTCAAAAGGAAAGTGGTTGTGATTTTGAAATATGGTTAAAGCAGTAAGTTTGCAGCGAAAAGTTGTTTATCTACTTAGTCTGTTCTATTTCACAATTTCTATATTGCGTCTTCTATTTTGGAAGTAATATTCTTGTGAATATTCCAAAGAATCCAATGAACTCTAGCTTGGATGTTTGTTTTGGCCTAAACTTGTACAGTTCTGTAATATTTGTCTCTGAACTCTAAACAACAAGCGTTTGTTCTATGGAGACATCCTTGGCTACTGCATCCTTCTTTGTGGTAACTAGTATTAAGTAATAAAACTAGACACAACAAGTGTAACCATCCACATACAGTTGTAATAGCCTGATATTTGAAGAATAAATAAAAAAAGAGAGAGTAATAAAATTTTTGACTTATGGTAAATATAAAATTATTGCAAGATTATGTGTAATTGACTAATTTCTAAACTTGAATTATTAGGTTGGATTCTTGGATTTTAATATTACGATCCAGTATACTTATTGTAATTAGTTAACGGTGTTAATAGATTTGGGACTTGATGAAATTTAGATCCAATTGGAGTTGGGTAGAAAGTACTCTAGGTTTTAATTGGTGACATCTAGCTTCAGCAACTCAATTGAAAAAAAAAAAAAAAAAAATCGGATAAAGGGTTGGCTGTAAAGAAAAGGAAAAAATACGAGGAGGAAAAAAGAAGATAGCAAGAGAAAGGGGAATGAAAAGGAAAAAAAAAATAATAATAAAGGCAAGGTTAGTTGTAAATTTATCTACTTTCCTGTTGATTACTGAGAACTTGTACATACTAATCTGCGATTAAGATTGATTCTGTATAAACTCTGAATTGCAGAAACTTGTCCCATATTACTTTCTAGAAACAAATATTTTGCAGACTAATAATCGTAAATTGCAATTTCGATGTGATTAATTTTGAAGAATCTCTGATCTGTCCAAAAATTTTATATGTAATATGTAGTTTTTATCTACTTTTTAAAATTCTATAAAATAGAAAAAATATGAAAATTATATTTTGTTGAGGGGTTTAGATTAAGGTTAATAGGTGAAGAATATTTATACATAATTTAGGACAAATTCTACATAATACATTCACCAAACTTATCCTAAAATCATATAAATGTTCTTCACCATTAAAATTAGCCTAACATCTTAAACAAAATTTTATTATAATTTTTTTATTTATAGATTTCTTATAATGGTTCTGAACGGGACAGAGATTATCTAAAATTAATCACATCAAATATGCAATATATGATTATTGTTGTAAAGAGATTCTGCATATATTTATTTGCAGAAACAAATCTGGATTAATTTATGCAATTCATAATTTATACAGAAAATCAGTCTAATTGTTGATCTGTATAAGTTTTCAGCAATTCTAAGAGTTATTTACAGATTCCTATCTCGTTTTCCTATTATTACTTGTAAATTATCTGAATCAAGAAAATCATAAATTAATCTTCTCCTATTGAATCCCAAAACCTACTAAACCCATTAAACTAATTACAATAGTTTCACAGGTTATATTCTGAAAACATCCAATAACCCAGCCCAATTACTGAAGTTTAGAAATTATACATATAACTTTGCCTCAATTTTATAATACAATATGGAAAAAAAAAATTCAAAATTATCTCTTTTCATTTATTCTCCAACAATCAGGTTATTAAAGTGACATTTGCATAGATGCCATGAACTTTAAAATTTATATATAAGATGAGTAAGTTGTATTTTGAGAAATTACACATACAACTTTACCTCAATTTTATAATACAATACATCAAAAAATTTCATAATTCTCTTTTTATTTATTCTCCAAAAACCGGGGTATTACAATGGCATTTGTGTAGATATCATTTATCTTAATTTTTATATAAGATGAGTAAGTTGTGGCTCTTTTGACTATATCTAGGTGTTTTATAGGTCATTTTAGTAAAATTGGGTTCTTTTATATATGTGTAGTAATTAATAAATATATATACGAGTCAACTGCAAAAATATTCAGACAAAGTACCCATATTTAGTTGTTTTACGGTATCCAGATTTTAGACAGCAATTCTGTGTCCGACACCCGATATCTATGTCTGGAATACGGCACTCATGTTTGTGTCTACTTATCATAGAAGAAAAGTATGATCAATGTGGAATGCTATAGCTTGCTCATTATGAAATTAGGAGTCAGTGATTAGTTTAGGTCTGTACAGGCCAATTCATTGAAGAATCTCAGTTGCCTTAGTGCCTAGGGGTATTTTAGCTGATGGCAATTAATAACTTGCTAGGTATGGAGAAACAATTGCTAAATATCTATGTAAAGTGACCTTTTGCGTTAGTTTGTTTGCTGTCCATCAAGTTCACACAGATTTTTAGTCCACCTGTCTTGCTTTATGATAGACTTCTGGCAGTTAAAGTTGGAAACCTATGATTAGCAGGTGGATGTTATCAATAAGAACTTCAAAGTTTTGCTTGGTCTGTTAGGGGGCTGTGTGACAGGGTTGATCCTAGTGTTACTGATATGAAGTTAATTCTCATGACAGTTTAACTTGAAGAGGTCAAACCCAGTTTTTTTCTCCTCCATTTTCTTGAATAGTTTGGTATTACTTGTCAGATTAGGTATCTTACTTTCTCCTTTCTTAGTACATTTTCCTGCATGCTCCTTGAAAGTTTGAAGTTGGTAGTCATCTGCATCTTTCCTGTTGCTAAAACTGTTCAAAAACAGTTAAAAGCAAAGTTTCAAATATTGACCAATATTGCATCATATTTTGAGGTACATGATTTTAATCCCTACAAAAAAAGGTCTATTGTTGCTAATATTTCCAACATCAGCAACATGATACGTTCAATATTTTCGGTCCTGATACCATAAACCACCGGTTGATACCAATACCGATTCTGAGATTTTAAACCTTGGTATAAAAGTTTCTACATTTTTGAACGAGTAAATATGCCCTTAACCATTTCAATGTGTTTAAATTAGAATTAGAACTCGACAGATTTGAATAGTTAAGGTTTCTTCAACAGGTTATAGATTGTTTTGTTTAGGAAGATATATTTTGGTAATGGTTACCATTAAGGAGTATTTCACAAATGGGAGAGACAACTTTGGCAACATTTGAAGGCAAAAGGAGGAGTCCCTCAAAGAAATATATATATATAGAAAAACTGAAAAAGTATATTTAAGGTACTTCTACAGGAGTTGCCTGTGGAGGCATCCTAAATTTCAATATAAAGGATTTATATAGATGATTTGAACTGTTATTATGACCTCTACATCCAAAATGATGGTATACAAAAAGTAATGCATTTTTGATACATTGTGACCATATATTAGATAGGTACATAATGAACTGTTTTTCAAATAAGACCTCTTGATCGATAATGAAGAAGCATTTAAATCACATAATTTTTTATACATCTAAATCACATAATTTTTTATATGCCATCTATTTAGAACATGGAGATAATAATTAGTAGTTCAAATTGTCAAATATCTCCATATTGATATTTGAGAGCGCTTTCAATGACAACTCTATATGAAAACACCTTAGGTACATTGTTTGCTCTATGCTGAGATTTAAGAGCACCTTTATAAATAACTCCCTTTGGAAACACATTAGTTACACCATTATATATATATACACACACACACACACACACACACACACACACAAACACATCAGCTTAGGTAAGTTACATGAGGTAGCAGCGAAAAAGTAATGACCATATTATTTTTCTTCAAATTCTTTTTTAGATCGTGATTTCTACCAACTTAACTACTTTAGAATCAAATTTCATGGGTGGTTTTGAAAATCATTTGTTCTTTCATCAAGTAGACACAAAATATTCTATTAACCGAAAATCGTTAATTTTATGTTTACTTGATGGAAAACTAAATCAAAACTAAAACCCAAAAAATTGGGTATGAGTGGACCCAAGAGGGTCGAGATCATAATTCAAAAGAATTTTTTTTTTCTTTTAAATTATTAGAGATAGAGGAAATGAATTGCAACTCAGGTAATTTACGTAAAGCGGCAGCTCATTTATATTTTTTCCATATATATATGTATATATATGAGATTGCTGTATATGTATGAGCTGCCAGCTCAGCTAAGCGAACTAACAACAAAAAAATAATAATCCCATTATTTTCTTTTTTTTTTAAATCATGATTTCTACCTTTTTAGTTTCTTTAGAATTAATTTTTATTGGTTGAAATTCATTTGGCCTTGTAGATGCATGATGTTGTATTCACTAAAGACCGTTAATTTTGTATCTACTTGATGAAAGACCAAATCAAAACCAAAATCCATAAAATTGGGTATGAGTAAACCCTAATAGTTCTAAATCATAATCTAAAAGAATATTTTAAAAAAAATTATTAGAGATAGTGGAAATAGATAACTCTGGCAACTTATATGAGCTATCAACTTATATATATTATTATAATATATATGTGTGTGTGAATGGTGTACCTAAGATGCTTATAGAAAGTTGCTTATGGAGGCATTTCAAAATCTCAATATATAGAGCATGTATGGAATGATGCGAACCATTAGTTATGATCTTAATATTCTAAGTTGGTGGTGTATAAAAATCATGTAATTTAAATACTTTTCATTATCGATCTAGAGATCTCATTTGTTCTATTGTTTAAAAATCATTCATTTTGTACATATTCAATATACGATTAAAACTTATTAAAAATGTATGTTTTTTGTACACCACTATTTTAACAGTTTGGATCATCATAGGCAACTCCCTATGGAGATACTATATCTACACATTTTCATATACATACATGTACGCGCGCTATTACTGTAAATGAGTGTAGGCTTAGGTAAGTTAAGTGAGTTAGTAGCAAAACATAGTAATTCTAATAATCTTTTCAATTTTTTTCCAATTATGAATTCCATTTCTTTAACTTCTTTAGGATTAATTTTCATGAATTTTGAAGTTCATTTATCATTTCATTTTGTGGATACAAGACATTTTATTTATCGAAAACCGTTAATTTTATGTCTACTTGATAGAAGGACAAATTAAAACTAAAATCCAAAAAATTGAATATGAGCAGATCCTAGGAGGTTGAGATCATAATCCATAAAAATATTTAAGAAAATTCATTGGAGATATTGGAAATATACTGCAGCTCTGGTAACTTCTATGAATTGTAAGCTCATTTCCATTATTTCTATTATTATTATTATTATTATTATTATTCTATTATATATATGTATATATATATATATATATATATATATATATATATATATATATATAGAGAGAGAGAGAGAGAGAGAGAGAGAGAGAGAGTTAGACTTAGCTACTGTCGATAGTATTTGTATGTGGATATTATTAACGACGATCTAAGACTGGGCAATCCAATTCTTATAAAATTTCATTTGTAGATAGTTTATGATATATCTTTCATAAACTATCTACAAATAAAATTTTATAAGAATTGGATTTGATTTAACCATGTATCAAGTGCAAATAAAGTGAACGCATCAAAACTGTCATAAAATTCACTATTTTTCGAGTGCTTGATCCATTGGTAAATCACTCCAACTTCTAATGAAACTTTATTGTAAATAATTTATGAATGGTAGATCATATCTAGAAAAACCAATTTTCGTTTGAATTGCCCATTCTTATATCTTGGTTGATAATATTCACTCCCAAATAATATTTGATAAAATTCACTCCCAAATACTATTAACAGTAGCATGCATGCACGCATGCATACATACATGTACATATACATATATATAAGAATAATGTAAATGAGCTGATAATTCATGTAAGTTTCTTAAGTTTTAGTCCATTTCTGTAAATGAGCTGATAATTCATGTAAGTTTCTTAAGTTTTAGTCCATTTCCTTTATCTCTGATAATTTTTTTCAAACTATTTTTTGGCTTTTGATCTCATGTCCCTAGGGTTAACTCATACTAAATTTTTTGGATTTTAGTTTTGATTTGATTTTCTATCAAGTAAATACAAAATTAACGTTTTCAGTAAATACAATATTTTATATCCACTTGATAGAATGGCAAAAGAACTTCAAAATCCATAAAATTTAATTTTAGAGAAATTAATGAGATGGAGTCACGATCCTGATAAAGAATTTGATTAAAAAAATAATGAGAGTATTATTTTTTTGCTGCTAATTTTGATAACTTATCTGAGTTAGCAGCTCATTTACAATAATCCTATATATATGTTGTGTGTGTGTGTATTACTTGGATTACAAACTAACAATTTAATCTAAAAAGTTAGATTCATTACATCTTTCCCCATTTGATATATGTGTTGGTCAAAATTATAAAAGGCGAATAGTGAGAAGGAAATAAAGTAATGGTGGACCACCAATAAATATGCAATGAAAAAGTAATTAACTTTTTAGATTTAATGAAAAGTATGTAGTCAAACCCTATATAATATATATATATATATATATATATATATATATATATATATATATATATATATAGAGAGAGAGAGAGAGAGAGAGAGAGAGAGACTTATCCTTCTCATTCAAAATCATCTTAGCTTATTTATATGAAACATCTAATCTGCTGAAGTTGATCTACATTAATTAAAGTGTTTAAAAATAGAAATTCAATTTTTTTTTTGTTTGGTCATATGACAAATAGGCACAAAATGAAAGGTTGAAAATAGCTTTTTCCTGATCTATACTCTTGGTCATAAAAATTATTAATCCGAATATTTTATCATGATATAAATACTAAAAAAATTCTACCATACACAATTTTATTAGGTTTTGAACATTCTACATCATTAAACTAACACTATGTAGAACCGTTCATTTTGTTCCTACTTATGCTGCCCAAAATAAATCTTAATTTTAATTTCAAGACACTTTAGAGTGTATAGCTCAACTTCAATAAAGTAGACCGTCATTAAAATTCAATAGGAAGGATTCGCCTCCAAGTCCTTCCCAGAGGATCCAAGTACTTCTCAAAGGATCCAAGTATGTGTGTATATATATAAATGAGTAAAAGGAGCTAGAGTGTCCCTCTAACTAAAGTTGGCTAGAGAAACGGATAAAAGCTCACCTTCCCATATTTTTTCTCTTTCCATCTAATCATATCATGTTGATCTCCATTTCTTGTGGATAACTTATATATATATATATATATATATATATATATATATATATATATATATATATATGAATTTGCACCCACTTATATGCCCAAGGTTTGTTTGGTTCAAGTCTAGCAAGTAAGGAATTGTTTCCCTTTATTAACTATTATCAAAATTGGGTTATCTAGATTAAATTGGTATATAGAATAAAGAAGCAATTGCATTTCTTTATCTTCTCTGCTTATTTTTCCCCATCACTTCTTATGTGATCAAACAAGGGATGCCACACAAGTGACTGTAGTTTGCAGAGATCTAGGTATCATATAGTTTACGCAGCAAGAAGAGAGGCTTTCTGAAAATATGCCAATATGCGTGTTATGGTTGAATTTAATGAGGGCTGGCAAATGATTATAAGTGAGAAAGCACTGAGGTGGTTGTGTTGTGTTGTGTTGTGTTTGGTACACCATATTTGGTAGAACAAATGCATGTGGGTGCATGTGGGTGGTTCTGAATAATTAAATGGCAGACATTGGAGTTTTATCAAATTTTCTATGATGACATGGAAGAAACCAAACATCACCCATGTGAGAAATCATTGAGGGATGAACAATTGCGTTGAAGATACTACCATGATTAGAGGAAAGAACATAAAATTTTTAATGGAGGCATGAGCTTAACTTATTAGAGTAGAGATCCTTAAGATCAACCAAATTCTTTTCTGTGAGTCCGTGATGTTTTAAGTCATTAGTGCCTGAGTAGTAGAAATCTGATGATTTTATCATCCACCGACTATAAAGCACTTACAGATGCAAGGAAGATGGACTCCGACTTCATGAACCTTGGAAATAAGTATTTATCGCAGAAATTTATCTGTCCTCTAACTTGATGAAACTGATGTCAACAATGCCGGTGAGTGTGATAATATAATGTCTGAGATCAGGATCACTACCTTAGCAACTGATTTCAAGGACTTCATGCTGGGGACATTTTGGGCTGAAGTATGGCATATTCACATGATTTTGCTTCTTGTTTAGTTTTATTTGGATTATGCCGTGAAGTAGTAAAGTTGTTTGGAAGTTCCTTCAACATATCTTTCCTGATGTCACTATATCTTGCAGCTTTGGGTTTTCTATCAAGACCCAGATTCAAGGGGAGCCAAATTTTCGGCTGCCTCTGTGAGTCCCAGGAGAGTGATGTGTCAATAAACACACAGTCAATACAAGTGAATAACAGCATGTGCATGGCTGATATCATGTTTCTTGTTCACGGGCCTTGAACCTGGACAAGGAGATGACAGAGTGAGCCCGCTCGGGTTGGATTGGTCACCTGTCATTCTCCATTCAATGTTTGATGTTATCCATTTTCAACTGAGAGTGTGAGGGGTGGGGCTTTACTTGGCATCACCAGTTAAGTACTGAAAACATCTGGTGGCAGTTTGAAATGGAAAGTTCAGGATTCATGAGGCAGCTAGGATTGATACTTGATAGTGCTGTAGAAGAAATTATTTGAGCACTTGAATATAAAGGTCGGCGATTATATGTGAGAAATCATCCATTACGGAGGAAAGATATAAATGTCCAGGTATTTTATTCATACTTTCAGATATTAGTGATTGCTTCGAGAGTTGCATGACAAAAACAGTTTGTGGCAGTAGACTGCTTGTGACAGTTATTTTCTGCAAGAGTTGCATGATGAATTTAGTATGCGACAGTAACTGCTTACGGCATTTTTTCTGCCAGAGTTAAAAAAGGATGAACGAAGCCCGTGACAGTGAACTGCTTATGGCAGTGTTTCTTCAAGAGTTACATGATGTATGAGGTTTGGGGCTGTAAATGGCAAATGACAAAGTTTTTGTAGGTCACTCCACTTGTAGAATTTCATTTTCTTGGAAACAAATGGTTACTCAATTAGAAAATTAGACAGCAGCCCTCAATGAAGGTTATTAATCTAACCGCTAATGAGAGTAGGTCAACTTGATTTCTTTAGATGCATAATAATAGGCTTGTGGGTAGTCTACATGCATGATTAGAGTGGACAGTGGGGTCTGTTCTTATTAGCACGCCATTAAATTTAGTTTAGGAAGCTTATATGCTCTCATTCATTTTGGAGAGTTGGTAGGTCTTCTATAGTTGGGAAAAGCTAGATGTTGCATCCAAGCATATGATACAATATTTCTTTCAACAATTACTGGGGCTTGTATAGTTAGGAAAAGCTATATGCTGCTGCATCTAAGGATATGATAGATATTTTGTCGAATGAGTATAAGTTCTTATGTCATTAAGAAATTTTTTATCATTTATGCTACGGTAGAAGCATGTGATTCATATTGCACCCGTCTGCTTCCAGATTTCATTATCTAGTGCAAGTTGTAAATGCTAAACCACTCAAAATTATGTGGATTGTGATCGCATTATGTTGGTTACCCCATGGAATAGTCCTGGTCCCTGGACATCAATAAAGACATCTTCCAATTCAAAAATTGACAAATCAAACCATCCTCCACTGTGGACTATAAAATCTTGAAAACTTGGCATATTTCTTATTTGTCTCTCTCAAATTAATTTTTGGCTGATGCATAAGAATTTTTCTGGTACCTAACCGATACACCTATTATTTATTTGTTTTTGCATAATATCATAAGGTTCCAAATTCATATGCTGGCATGAAAAGAAAATCAAACAAAAAAGTCCTTAAATAAAGAAAAACAGTTCTCTTCCTGATGAAATGTCATGAGGAAAGAAATTTCTTTTGGGTAATGAATGCAGCTTCACTGGGTATAGAAGTGTCCAGCTTGATCTTGACTTGATGACAACACCACGTTCACTTTCTCAATTACATTTGTCTTGGGAGCAATCATTCCTTGAGTTATAAATGTTAAATGCATCTTATTTAGCCATTGAACCAAATCTAATTAACAAATTATATGATGATCTCTCAGCATGACAATAAATTAAAGGGGTATTTACAGATTTGTCCCTTACATCTTTATAAATTATAATTTAGTCTCCCAAATCTTCATATTTAGGATTTAGTCTTCCAAATCCTCTAAGATACTATAATTTAGTCTCACTTCCTAACTTCTGTTAGTCCAGTTTATTTTTTGACCTGATTTTTCTATTTTACCAATCCTTAATTCATTTTTCCCTCTTCCTCCTCTCTTCTCATTCACTCTTCCTCATCTCTTCTTATTTTCTTCATTCTTCCTCCTTTCTTCTCCTTCCCTCTTCCTCCTCTCTTCTCATTTTTTTCATTGGGTTCATTGGCTTCCCCTTTCTTCTTCTCTTCTATCTCTCTATTTTTTCCTATTTTTCTTTATAGGGGTATTTAAGTCATTTTATTATTTAAAAAGTAAAAATTAAATTCTGCTGTTTATTTGGACGGAAAAACTGACGGAGGGACTAAATTGTCGTAACTTAGAGGATTTAGGGGACTAAATTCTAAATATGAAAATTTTGGTGACTAAATCATAATTTATAAAGATTTAAGAGACAAACCTGTAAATACCCCTAAATTAAACACTAGCTCCCTAAGGCCCTAAACACATCCAGTAATCTTTTTTCTTTTCCCCTTTCTTTTTTTTAAACACAATCATGAGAAGCTAAAGCTAAATACAATGTCAACAGAATCCAAGCTTCCCATGAGCATAATATAACTACTAAATGAGACAACTGACACCTGAGGTGAGTAGGAAAAACAAAAAAAAAACCCAAATCTTCAAACCAACCAGCTTAAATAACAAATAGGAGGAGACCAACCATGAGCCCCTCCCCCACCAAACTTGTCCCATATCCCACCCTTGAAACAAGGAGCAGCTAATGGCTGATTCCTATTTACATCCTTTCCCTACCCCTTAGACCATATAAATGTTAACGCACTTTTATACAATACAAAACTTAATCACAATCCTCACCCTGTTGAGCAATGGAGATTGAGTCTGTGAAGTGTGCGTGCTGTGGCTTAAGAGAGGATTGCACCCAAGAGTATATAACTGCTGTTAAGGCGAACTTCGACGGTAAGTGGCTGTGTGGGCTCTGTGCAGAGGCAGTGAGGGATGAGGCAGGGAGAGGGAAGAGGAGCAAGGGGTATGGAGTTGAGGATGCGGTGGGGGCTCATATGTCATTCTGTCGGAACTTCAGGTCGAACCCGGCCGTCCACGTGGCCGAAGGGATGCGGCAGATGCTCAGGAGGAGGTCTGGCGACATGTCAATGGCGTCTGGATCGACGGCCAAGAAGTTTGGGAGGTCAGTGAGTTCACTCAAATAGGTTGAACTCTAGTTTGGCACCTTTCTTCTGGTTAAGTAGTTAGTGTATTGAGGATCTGATCCTATTAATGGAATGGAAGTTCTAGGGGCTTAGAGAGTTTCAGCCAGCCAAACTCTGGTTTTAATGATGATTGTGATGATGAATAAAGTTGATTAGAGAGGTGATTAACTGGCCTAATTTGGTTTCGTTCAATTGTTGTTCAAATGGCGAGTCTTGAAAACTTTGATGCATTGTCTATATAATCTCAAGGTCTCTAACATGTTGAACTAACTAATTTGTTTGATTAAAGATGAGCTACATTTCATGAGTAAATATTATTTCATTCTCCTCATCAGTAACTTGTATGTATTGTTTTCTTTTGTTTCTAAACCTTTCTTGCATTTTTCAATATTGAGGATTGTTACTAAAGAATGTGTCTTTTGTCTTTTCTAAGTTAAGTAGATATGATAATGGATGTGTCCTCGAACCAATTTTGGCTCTTTCTATGTAAAATTTTGAATTACAAAAATAAAAATTTTATTTTTAATTTAAAATTTTATACAGGGTGAATCAAAAATTGACCAATGAATGCGTTCATTACCTGAGTGATAAAAGTCCTTTGGTTGACTGAATCCTGAAGTGACATTACCAGAATTTTCCCTTGAACGGTATTGTATTCTTTGATCAGAGATGAAGCTATAGCATGAGCTTTGCTTCATTCTTTTTTTTTTTGTTTTTTCCCCTTCTAATCAGTAACTTGTACTAAGAATTAAATTATGTGTTTCTTTACCAAGGGATATGCTAACTCTTTGAATTGAGATTATCCAGATATTTTTGTTGGAAACTGTAGCACTACTACTTTCATTAACTTGGAAGGGAGACAAAAGGAAAATAGCATTGTGGTCCATTAAGCAATGGAGTCTCATCTAACGTGCTCCACCAGAGAAAGGAGGAGATCTCCAACTCCACTAGCAAGTAATCAATAGGCAATATTTGGCTTTGTAGATGCTGAATCTAAACTTGGTCCACTACTATATGTTGAGGCAGACAACATGAATGCTTCTTCAGCCCAAAAGTTTCGTTATTTTGGGCACGAAACGTTTGTGTTTTGTTTTTTGATCGATAAAGTCTAGAAAGTTCATGGGAATTATCTGCTAGGATATCCAACTCTAGAAAGTTGAGTGCATACTAGTTGTTTTGGTTGGGAAGTGTGAACGACCTATATTTTAGGTAAAACCTTCCTTCAGTACAAGTCTAGTGACCGATAAACTCTCTCTCTAAAAATTTGGTTTAATGGAACAAGAAAATGCTCATGCATCACATTTACTAACAAGCTTGTTAGGAGATATGTAAAAAGAAAATTCATGGCTGTTGGGCTTATACACACAAAGTATTTGTACCTCTCAGATAAAACGTGAAGTCGAAAGAGAGTAAAAAATTGATGCTCTATTTAACATAGCCTCTCCGAACGATATGATTGAAACTTGCCAATTACCATGACGACCCAAGAACCAATTGATCTGAGTCATTAACCAATCGAGTATACAAGCAAGAAATTTATTACCTTGTTTGGGCCTGTACGTAGATGCAGTTGGCTTGAAAACCTGAGGTGGTAACATCTTTCACAAAGAAAAACTCCACAGTGAACGTATTTGATATCAGCAAATGATATCTGTTTGTTGCTCAGAAACGATCAAAATCGGGGGCCTGCTCAGCAAACTTAGCAAGCACTCTCTCCATGCAGTGCAGATGGACACACTGCTCCATGAACAAGCTTGAGTCCCCATTTAATTTTGAATTTTTAAATTATAAAATTCAATCTTCGACATCCATGTGGCTCCTCGCCTCCGTACTTCCAGCTATCACCATCCCTCACAGCCTCCCGAATCCGTTTCGGAGCTAATCGTTGGCCTTGAACTCTGCCCTTGCCGCTGTACGCCCTCTTGTCATGGTCCTAGCGACTTCTATCGTCGTCCTAGCGATTCTCTCGCGCTCAGCATCGCCTCACGGACACACTGTCACCATAATATGGGACCTTCCAAAGACATATAGTCGTAGTCATTTTAGAGTCACTCCCAATTCTGTTCTTTCACCACTGCATCTTTGCCTGCAGGGCCTCCGTGGCAGCTTTTGCCTCCACTCCGATGCTTCTCAATGTTGTAATACAACCAAATAGTCCTAAATTTCACGGTGAATGAGATTTCATAGGTCCGATCTCCAACGATGAGAAGCTGTTTAGTCCATGTTTCCCCTTATCACAACCCACCCCAATTCAAGCTTTTCCTATTTGTTCAATGTCCAGAAGCTGAGCAAAGTCCCGGGTGATCTTAATGAAGGTATAACCTTATCGCAAGCTTGGAAAGGCAAGCCTCGGATCCCTAGCCATGCCTGAAGAGGGAGTCGGAAAGTGGGGAATCCCTCATCTCTGGTCCACTTGTTAACACGAAAGTGAGCATCGCCACCTCTGTACGGCCAAGCTCTTCTCGAAAACACATGATTGAAGGCATTTCCCTTTGGAAACTCCAGCATGAACTCCCTCTTCCCAAAGGGAATCCTATTCCCTTTCGGAATTCTGATAGTCTCTTGACATCATTCGAGAGCCTCGAGGGGCTTCTCCACCTCCGACCACCCATGACCCAGCACAAGAACTGAAGAACCACACCCCTTAACCAAACACAAGGTTCGGGCCATTCTCTCCTCTTCATGGGATGAGACGGTGTGCTCACATTGGCTGTGAATCCTCAGCATTCCCATCCCCCTTAGTGACGTTGAGGTAGCAGCTGGCAACGCTCCCGGCGTATGATTAAAAAGAAGAGTAAGCCCTGAGCTTACCATGACTGAACCGCCGAGAACCAATCTATTTCAGTACTGAGACCATTCTCCGATATAGGAAGAGGAACATTTGTAGCACTCCAATCCTCCATTGAACACACATTCTAAAATTGATTCCTCTGATATGATCGTAGATGCACTAGTCTTGAATGGCCTTTGCAGTTGGCTTGAATGCCAAGGTCAGAACTCCATCCATTCGAAAAATGTGTGCATGTCAACTTTGTTCAAAAGCAATACCTGGCCACCTATTCAAGAATCCTGACCCACTCATCGTTCTGGATTCTAGCATTATATGTCTCTGCAAGGAGTTTCCCATCCGTAACAACCAAGTTGTTGTTGTAACACGATTCATCTTTGATAGGCAACCAATATATATGTTTCTCTTTTGGATGAAGTTCATAAACGCTAATATCTCCTCCTGTGTTAAGAGGATACCATGCATTTACCCTTATAAAGAGCGAAATTGGCAATCTCTAGGGTACTTAAAATGATCCATCTCTTTCTTTAGAGACAGCATAGTGCTAAGTAAGCAAACTCCGTCCGTGCTGGCATAATGATAGATTGCATGGTATAGAGATCAAATCTCAGTTTTGAGATGGGATCGGAGGTGGACTCCAGATTCATCATTTACAGAGACCATGAACCGCCAGCCCGTCAAAGGACCATAACACCGTGTAGGGTCACCGCCGGATTTCCACTAGTTTAACTGACACAGAGAGCTTACAATATTCTTCACCTCCACAAATAGCACGAAAGAAGGTATCGTTGGATGTGGCATGATCACAGGGCGTCATATGTGACTGACGGAGTGTGGGGGTTCAGAAAAACGCAGTTCAATCAAAAATCAGGGCTTCAGGAAGAGGCAGCAGCGGCCACAGATCATGACAGACCACCGTGACTTGGAGATAGGAATAGTAATTGACACAGATCATGACAGACCACCACGACTTGGAGATAGGAATAGTAATTGACACGTTCATAGGTCAATTTTCGACCCGTCCTACAAAGAAAGAGAAGCATTCATTACCATCCCTAGTTGGAGACAGGACCAAAGTGATAATAGTCCTCATAAGCAGGTGCACTAGGATTAGTTCTACGAGTTCCTCTGGCAGGTGTCTGGCAGGTGAAGAGTTCCTCTGGCAGGTGAAGCGTCTCGTTTCGTTCATCAGTCCAGGAGGAGGCAAAAGAAAATACCAGCTCTCCGATGTCTTCTATAAGTGCAGTTGATAACCAAACAAAAAAAAAGAAAGAGATCAGACTTATGTTTTTTATTTTTCCTCTTTTTCTCAACAACACCCCAAACCTTTACTCAAATTTGTTACTGAAAGACTTTAAAAGAACCAAAAGCCTACTAGAAATTCATAACAAATTTAGTTAAGGTTTGATATGAAAGCTTGGCAAATTCTAGGTCCAAATGTCCTGATAACCAAACCAAATGAATATTTCATACGAAGTTTGATATTAGAATCCTGTATCCATTTTAACAGCTAAAATCTCCTAACTGTACTTGCTATAGACCTCTAAAATCTCCTAATTGTACTTACTATAATCCTCTAATGTGCACACAAACATCCTAGCACGGAATATGTACACGGAACAATAATAATAAACAGAAACATATTATAAATAATAAAACTAACATATTTTTTTTTTTTAAAAGAAGGAATTCAGCTGCGTAGATGGCATGCAGACACAAAACTACAAGCAGGGAATTCACAAGCGCCTTACAACACGATCCACTACACAAACAAAAGTTGTGGAAGCCTTTGCATTATATTGCATTGAGAGTCGATTAGTGATACAAGCCAATACAATCCTCCAACCCATTTTTCACGATCACAAATGATAAAACTCCTTTTATCTCTTTTTATCCCCCAAAAAAATCCTAAACTCTCTATGATATCTCCTTTTAACTTATAAAAAATTCTCTTCATCTTCTGTTTTTGGGTAACAATAGTAATTATGGACTGGAATGCAACAAATTGTGGAAAGATCGTAAAGTTATCGTTCATTCACAACCCACGCTGAATAAGTGATGTCAGTTCAGAATTTCAGCCATCTTCAGTTCAATGGTTTGAGAGTCTGTTGTTATAACCCAGATACATGAACAAACTAACATATGAATGAACTTTAAGAAGCAACGTAGCAGGACACAACATTGAACTTTAAGAAGCAACGTAGCAGGACACTACATAGCACATACTGCTAGTAAATATATAGAGATTTCATTAATTGAGAACAAACAAGTAACAAAGTAGTGCAAATAATACAAAAGGAAGAAGTACTCGCAATCATGCAACAAACTTTTCATATAATCACTAAACATGGTTTTACACATCAAGCTACATATCATATCTTAAGGAAACACAACTGCCTACCTGAAAAGAAACAGTCCAAGGATTAAAAAGTAGTAGTAGATCCTTCGAAAGCCGGTTTGACTAACATAACCAATGTTGAGGACCTTCGGTTTGCTTCACAATTCTACATTACTATTGAATTGGACACATGATTAGTTGAAGAGATTCGAAGTACAAGCTATATGCACCTAGGTTTAACGAGAGAAAAAAAATCTAAATTTTTCTTAATTTCCCCACTTTCTCCATTCAAAAACCAGAAAAAGTGGGCAAATTAACTAGGATTAAAGACCAAAACAACATGCAAATATCCTATACCAATTTGGACACTTAATTACTTTCTAAAGCCCCTAATATACAACATAATCACACCGAAGCCCTAGTTTCCGACATCAAGATTGAGAATCCTCCTCAAATTCTCCGTGGCAACAAAGAAATCCGCGGACGATTTCAGCTCCGATGTCGGAGACACCGGGGCCGATTTCGCAGGAACACCGAGAGAGGCGGCGCGCTTCTGGCAGAGAGAGAATTTGGGGATGGGGAGCGAGCTCGGCGGCGGTGAGTTAGAGTAGGCGGGGCCGGCCCAGAGATCGCCAGCAAAGGTGGGAATTTTAGGGTTCGGGCTCTTTTTGGGCGGGGATTTAGGGCGAAAGGTGTGAAAATTTCGGCAACTGATCTTGTTCCGGTTGTTGCCGTGGTGGTTGTGGTGGTTTCTATGGTGAGCAACGGCAACAGTGGCCATTGGAATCTCTGTTGACAGAGGAAAAAGAAAAAGAGAGAGAAGAAAAACAATCGTAATGAGCAGAAAAAATGAGGAGGATTTAAAAGAAGACACGGCCTTTGAATAGAATTAGGACGACGACGGAACTGAGGAGATCCCAGAGTTGGATTGGAGTATGAATTCACGCGTTCGCTGCCCCAGTTTGACCGCGGATTATTTTTTTTTTTTTTAAATTCTTTTTCATTTTTGAGATTTTTTGTCAGCGATGGGGAGGACTTTTAATATTTGGAAATTGCCAGGACGCGGGTGGATTGGTTTGCCGGTTGGGTTGGTGGGTGGGCTTTTGGGTTGATGGGATTATATAACAGGCCCAGTCCACCTGCAATTGTCATGCTGCGAGAATCTAGACATTCAGACTCATGGGCTTTCTCCATGTGGAGAATGGGACAGTAATTGGACCAAGTCCAATGGATGATAATAATTTGGAGATTTAATTAATGTATATATAATTGAGAATAGGACTTTTGAAAGGATACATAAAGTTGGTAAAGAAATTAAAAGAAATTTGTGAATAGCAAGAAAGTCTTTTTCTCCAATGTTAAACTATACTCTTTCAACTAGGCAAAAAGAAAATTCTCCATTTTTTAAGCTATTACTATATCGATCTATGAATGAGACAGATATAGCTCAAAATTTACTGTCTGTCTAGTTTGCTTTGAGAAAAAAATAAAAAAATAAAAAGAAAGTCAGAAAAAAAAACTTTATAAAAAGAAAATAGGAGGAAGTTGGAGGGAGATGTCTTTAATTTTTTTTTCCTCTTCACTTTTCCAACTTATAGGAAATGAGAGAAAATATAAGATAGGTAAGAGAGTAGACAAAGTTTGAGAAAATACTTGTTTATTATTTTTATTTCTTTCTTAAATTTTCCCAACTAATAACAAAGAGATCTTTATTTATTTTTTATTTTTTTATTTTTCTTTTCTCTTTCATTTTCCATTTTTTTTTTTTTTTCCTTACACTTTCTATGATAGAAACATAGCCCATGAAAACAAAAAAATTAGAGAATCAAAATAAGGTAAGAATGAAAATTGATTAGTCATTTCCCTCTAAATAACTGAAACTAGTGTTAGTTTCATTATATGAACCAAATTTATTTTTTCATCTGTAGACTATGCAACCATCCACGCAAGCAATAAGAAACTTGTTTTGCAATTAGGTAAGATAATATGTCACAACCGGCCCAATGGCCTTTTACCGAGGCACCAAAAAAAAAAATCCAGGCTCCCCACAAAGTCCTTTAATAAATGAGGCATGGGCAAAGTTGAAAGTGTAGATCCGCAATATTTTGGCCAAGGAGAAATTCTAAATGACCACACCATTTGACCTAGTCAGCACTCCCAAACAATTTTTAATTCGCTTGAAAATTAGTTTCCGATTGGTTTAAATATCGTTCGGAAATTAATATTTAATTATTAAAAAAAAAAAATTTGTAATTTTAATAACTTTGGGGAATGTGCTCACTGAGTCAAGTAGACTGCTCATTTAGAATTTCTCCAAAGGCTTGGCCAGGCCCAACCTGGCCAGGCCGGACCCAACTGTGGTCGTTCTCGATAATATCCTCTAAACTTAATGTACTATCTTTAAAATAATTTATTTATCTAATATTTCTTAGGTTAATCAATAATGAGCCTATCCAACTCTACGGTTCAATGTTCAAACTCTTGTCTTTTGATGATGACATTATTCTCATCTCATTTATCTGAACTTTTTATCGTGAATAGTTAATTTTTAGAAATTGATTCTTATTCATAAGTTGATTTTTATAGTTTATTCTAATTTAAAATTTTAAATATAGTTCCAAAATATCACTATATTGTCTGATTTGTAATTTGTTTATTGTTAAGAAAAAAACGAAACAAAAGAAGCAAACTCTTCCTTGATATTCAATAAATTATTCAAAATTCATGTCTAAATATTTTTATAAATAAAGTAGGGCCATTTATAGGTCGATGGGGACGAGAGTTGAGGCTTTTTTTTTTTTTAAGTTCGGATCGGAGTTGGGCTCTTAATAGAGGGCCCATAAATTTTAGGACCGGTTGGAGATATTTATCAAATCAAAATCTGATTTGATTGGTAAAAATAAGCGTCTCTCCTATTTTTTTTTTTCCTTTCCTATACTTGATTTGATTCTAACCCTAATTTCTTTTATTTGATTTTACCCTCATTAAACTAGATGAAAAGGAATCTTGTGACTTCACACGCATGCTCGATTTGACACCCCCCCCCCCCCCCCCCGAACAAAAAAAAAAAAAAAAAATCCCTTCAATGCTAAAAACAGGTATTTTACAACAATTAAAATGATACATGTAGTAAAAAAAATAGCTTATGCGAAAGATTCTTCTCTTTCAAAAGAATACTTGGAGCAAAAAATTGTTCATTTCGTCTAAAAATGATAGTATATTTGTAAAAAGAAAAAAAAAAAAAATTTATAATTAAAATCAATTTAGTTGAGAGTGCCCTTATACATTTGCGTTGTGCCTTAGAATTTCCTTTTGTATGTGAACCCAACGAAAGGGCCTCATTCAAGCCGACCCAAGATCGGCGACCCTAGACAAAGCACAATGAGAGAAGATGCAGCTATAAGGATGGTAATGAATATGTTTATGAGCCAATTCTTATTCCTCCTTGTATAAAATTTTGAATTAGAAAAATAAAATTTTTATTTTTAATTCAAAATTTGGTATATGACAGTCTAAAAATTAACCCATGATACGTCAATTACCATCCCTATGCAGCGGCTTCCTTTCACAAGACTTCCCTCTTTGCTGCAAATCTCTCTTTCCCGATCTTCTTCAGATGCAAGAGTAAAGTTCTAAATCAAATTTATGATCGAGCAAGTGAGCTAGGGTTTATGACTCCCTTTCAAAATTTCTAAAACCCATTGTTTTGAATAACTCCTTGTAATCTATTATAGTTCCAGCTATCGGTCGCGAGATGCGATGCGGCTAGAAAATCTCGCCTTATACAACATTTCTCTTCAATCAGCAATAGAGACCTGTAAAGAACTCATATCAAAATATCAAAATTTGAAAGATAAATATCAAAATATGAAGATGTGAAGGACTAATATCAAAATATGAAAGATTGAAGAGATGAATATCTAAAAAATTCAATATATTTAATATAAAATATTATCTCAATATAAGAAATAATTTACTTCTAGTGAACTTATTTTTAGATTGCTGCATGAATAAGTAGGGTTACTAACAATTATCTATTAGTAAATCATAATAAAAAAAATTAAAACTATTTTGAAAAGTAATAATTTTTCCCCTAAGAAGAATGTTATATAATACTTTCAAATAATATTAAAAATTAATATCATTTTATTTTTTTTCCCCTAGCAAAGCCAATCCATTTCCTTTTCATCTTTTTCTTCTACTTCTCTCCTTTTTTTGGAAATTTCTAGAGGGACACAACTTTTTTCCTAGTGAGCACACTCTCTCTCTCTCTCGGTCACTCATGCTCCCTCTCTAACTGAGAGAGAGGGATAGAGAGAGTGACTGAGAGAGAGAGAGGGAGGGAGAGGGAGGGGGAGAGAGAGAGGAGAGAAAGAGAGAGAGTGTGTGCTGGTTAAAGGGAGGGATAGTGTAGAATAGGAATTTGAGGAACAATAGTGCACTTTAGTAAAAAAAAAAAGAGTGAAAATAACTAACCCTCACTAAGAGTGTTAACCGTTCAGGAAGTTTTTTGAGAGTTTTAAATTTCAGAAATGTTAAGTTATACATTCTCAATACTATAGAGGATCTGACTGTAATTAATCATATCTAAAAATATATGGAAATCTTGTCAAATTTGAGAAGTTACAATCTAATATGAATTGACTTCTGGTTTTTAAGAATTACCTGATGATTCACTATGTTTATGTTTTTCAAGGGCAGAGAGCACCACTAAATGTTGCTCATGTCGTCTATTGGTCGCTTTACTGAATTTTTATCGTTATCCATCATCACAGTATCCTTCAGACTGTACCCTTCATAAAAGAATTTCGTGGAAATTGGACCTTTGGTTTCTGAATCATGCTGCAGCTATAGCTATGTCCAGAGTTTTTGTTGGCCCTTTTTGTTTTTTTTGGAGGAAGATTAGATAGAGTGATCATGGATATTTGTTAACCATTCGAAAAGCAAGCGACCTACACGAATGACGTTGTGAGTTGTTAACTCTGTAGATCTGCAGCGAGTGCAACTCACTAAAGAAAGTTCTTTATATTACTATATGCAGTTATACAAGCTTATAGTCCCCGACTGCTGAAGTAGAACTTGCCGAGGGAACATTATATTCATTTCACGACAAGTACAGATACGTACTCAAAATATCTGAACTGCTTAACGATGGCTATCTAGCTTAGCAAAAGTTTCAGCGGAGAAACATCATTATATTCATTTTACCGCAGCACAGATAAGTAATCAGACTATCTGAACTAGCAATAGAACGGCTATCTTGATCATTTCAGGCTCCATTTATTACAGAGTTCGATACTAACAAGCAATGTATGTAGCATGCAGGAATCAGATTGGAAAGAAACACTTTTCTTAATTAATTTAAAAAAAAAAAAAAAAACAGAAAGGAACAACAAAACCAGAAGGCCATTGAAGCTGAGTCTCATTGTTCATTTCATCTGCAGACTCATCTACCAAAACCCTCCAACTGTGCCTGGGTTGTCAGTTCCAACTGCCGAGTCCCTCTTACAAAACACGCCCTTGTCAACGACAAGCAATTGTTACTGAAGCATTTAATATATAACACATTACGTTACAAAAAACATGAAGGATCTTCGCTAATGAAATTGTCAGGCATCAATTTTGTACCCTGCTGGTTCAAAAATATGCAGGATTGGTAATAGGACTATCAGAATAATCCTTTACCTGCCACCAAAACAAAAATAATATCGTACTAATAAGTTACAAAAATAATAATAATAATGTAAAACAAGAAACGGTTTAATGAAACTGAACATAAAGAAGATTTCACCCCAAATAAAAAGAACTGATATAAAATAGAAACTCACGTAGCTCATCCAAGGGTATATTGGAAGCACTGTCTCCAGATTTGATAAGTCGGACTTTGCCTGCAATAAGAGAGAAATTGCAAAATAGTTTCTGAGCCAAAATAGCCACTCTCATCAGTGAGCAGATGAATAAAATACAATATAAGAATCACATGTAGCAGTTAGAGATGGTAATGGACGCATCCACGGGCTAATTTTTGGCCCTCTCTATACAAAATTTTGAATTAGAAAAATGAAATTTTCATTTTTAATTCAAAATTTTGTATAGGACTGGCTAAAATTTGACACTTGGATGCGTCCATTACCATCCCTAGTAGCAGCAGATAAACTGGTGATGATAAATTCTCTTTTCTATCAACAGAACTACTTAATCAGCCAATAACCTCCAACAATTGGAGAGAAACCCCCTTGCCAAGAATGAGTCAGAACAGGCAGGTGAAACAGCCGTTATCCAGGTCAGAATAAATAACTTTTATCATTCACTGCTTCCTTTGCTGTATGTTTTCTATCGAGTTTGTTTCATTTAGGAGAATGTTGGCACCTCCCTTTGTATGTAGTTCTAATGCTATAGACACACCTAATTGCCTAAAGCTATATACCGTGGTAAAATTTCGCAAGAGTGCAAGTAGACATTTTTGCATTATATGCAGCTTCCGAAAGGTGTACAGATAATTGATGAATCCACCCATAGTGCCTAGATGAGACACGAAAATTTTCGATAAGTCCTAACAAGAAATGTAACTGGCTGACCACTATCCCCTCACCCCCACCACGTTAAGGCCCCACCAACCATTATCGTTTTCATCAGCAACTCAGTAACCCATGGTTTACAGCTAAGTTATCAAATCATGTTATATACCTTTAACCACCAGCCACCCGAATTTCTTGCATTCTCTTCATCTTCAAACCTAGCTCCATCTCTTCATCATTTCTCCACTAACCTGCAAGTTTCATCTCTTCATCATTTCTCCACTAGCCAGCAAGTTTCATCATTTCTCCACTAAGGATCCTATGCACCTTAGCATTTTAGTAGAAGTTGGAATAAGTCCTACTAAGTAATGGAATAGTCTTTGAAAAAAATTGTTACCCAATAAGCCAAATCTGAGTACCTCGTTGTTGGCAGTGAAAATTTCTAAGTAAATAGAGTTTTCCACAACAGAATGCGGAGCTAACTCAATAGCTTCGCGTTTGGCTATATTAGCCTCGCGTTTGAGAAAAACGCGGAGTTAATCAATAACTCCACGTTCTGGTCTCTTAGCTCCGCATTTTGATGTGATTAGCTCCGCGTGAGCAGATAACCAGAATCTCAAATTGATTGAGATTATGATTTGGGCTTATCCAAATACCCAAATTAAATCCGATCAGAACTCTAAATCAAGATATTTAAATCAAAACTAAGATATTTGATTGGAATTCTTAATGAGTACAAATTCTATTTAAATAGAAACTCTCATATGATCCTAATGCTATAAATACCCTCTTGGGGAAGCCCTAGGGGTCTTTTTTTCGGCATCTGAGATCTTTTCCAGAAAATCAGATTTTTCGAGCATCTTAGAGAATTCAAGTTACGCATAGAGCCTTGAATTCGTGAAGAGCAGAGAAGAAAAAATCCAAAAGTCGGCCGTCATCTTCAAGAGAAGAGTTCGACGTCAGATCGTCCAAAAGAGCTACTTGATAGATCCCATCGCCACACAGATCCCACAATTCATTGTAAAAGAGAGCGATATACATATAAATCCTCTCGTTTGTTCTTTTTCTTTTGTTCTCTTACATTATAATCTAAGCTGAATTCAATGGAAAGAAGGCAAGGAATTTCTGCTGCGAACAAACTGGCAACCACAGTGGGAGACGTCTCTTTCACCAAAGAAGAGATCGTGGCGCAATCTAACGTCGAGAGGATCAGATCCGACGTAGATATGCTGGTCGTTGAAATCGACCAGCAGAAATATGAGAAGTATCTCTCCTCTGAATCAGGTAACCTGAACGAAACGCGACACTATCGTCGCGTGCACTCCAATACCCGAGGAACGAGTAAAAAAGTATCCACCGATGAACGGGGATCCTTAGAGACCGCGGCCATAGAGCCGTTGTTTGGGCAGAAAATCCTACCAGAGGATGGTCTCTCTACTGCCGAAGAAGGTATGGGAACTAGATTGACCAGAACCCAACTCCGAAAGAGAAATCGGAGAGCTAGGCGGAAGGCCCTCAAAGCCCGCATTGAACGCGAGGCTAACTTCATTGAACGCGAGGCTATGATCCCTCGCAAACTGACTCGCGTTAATCGCAAGACCAGTCAGTATCGCGTTAAACGCGAAGATACAACTTGCGTTAATCGCAAGGACAAGTCAGCGTGTGATTCTCCACGTGAGGCTATTACTGGGCTTAGCGATAAACGCAAAGCCAGTATCGCAAAATTTCTAACACTCGCGATAAACGCGAGGATAAAACTTCCCTACCGCCAGCGTGTGATTCTCCATGCGAGGCTATTACTGGACTTAGCGATAAAAGCCAAGCCAGTTCAACTTGCGATAAACGCAAGATTTTTGACACTCGCGATAAACGCGAGGATAAAATTTCCTTAAAGCCAGCGTGCGATTCTCCACGCGAGGCTAATACTGAGCTAAGCGATAAACGCGAAGCCAGTAGTACTTGCGATAAACGCAAGATTCCTCAGCTCCGCGTAAATCGCGAAGATGATTGGCAAATTGTCGTTAATCGCAAAAATCGCGCTAGACGCGAAGTTGTGACTTGCGTTAATCGCAAGAGTAAGCCAGCGTGCAAGAATTTTCTTCCACGTGAGGCTAAAATTCCAGAAGATAAACTTCTGCAAAAACGTCAAGCCAGCGTAAAACGCGAGGCTAGCGTATTCAAACGCGAGGCTACCCCTTGTGAATTGACTTGCGTTAATCGCAAGATCGGTGAAACTCACGTAAATCGCGAGGATAAGCCAGCGTGTGATGGATTTCTTCCACGCGAGGCTACTAAACTTAACTCTGAAATAAATCAGAGTACCAAAATTCGCGTTAATCGCGAAGCTAAGCCAGCGTGTGATGGATTTCCTCCACACGAGGCTACGGAACTTAACTCTGAAATTAATCAAAGTACCAAAATTCGCATAAATCGCAAAGCTAACTTCAGGCCAGCGTGTGATGGATTGTCTCCACGCGAGGTTACTGAATTTAGTTATGAAACTGGCCAAAGTGCCAAAACTCGCGTAAAACGCGAGCATAAGCCAGCATGTAGTAAAAACTCCCCATACGAGGCTATTGAACTTGAACAAAAACTTGAACCAAGCGTTAAAAGCGAAGCCAAGGATTCTTGCGTTAATCGCAAAATAATGCCAGCGTGTGAGGATACTCCTTCACGCAAGGCTAAACAAACAGAAGTTAAACTTCTGCAAAAACGTCCAGTCAGTGTAAAACGCAAGGCTAGCATAAAACGCGAGGCTATGTCCCAGCCCCACATAAATGTTCTAAAACGCGAAGATAACTGCAATCTCCACGTAAATTAGCCATTATACAGAATAAAGGCTGATAAGTATAGCGCAGATAACGCCACCAGTCATGGGGGGTTATAGCAGGCTCCTGAACTCCTCCATCAGCCAAGTGGGCCCCATGTCCAAAATATAACTGAAGATTCTCTATTTTCTAAAATACTTGATCTCAGAGATTATTTGACGAGTAAAAAGAAAACGAGTCAAACTCAATCGCATTCGACATGCCATTGCGAGCAAATAATATCAGCTGTACTGAATAATTGCTGCTGTGGTAAGAAAAGAATTTCTTTATTTAATAGAATAACTGAGTCTCATACTCCGAAAATGAGGAAGAATAATCTGAGATATCAAATCAAGGAAAAAGAGGTAAAGACGGTGACTTCAAATATGGTCGGCAAGAGCAAAAAGATTATGGAGAAAGAATATGAGTCAGATGCAGACGATGAAAAACCTCATCATTTTACCCGGCTCAAATCAGGCATTGTCGCCCCTCGGAATTACAGGGAACTTGTAAAAGGTTCTTATGATGATGACAGCGATAATTCAGCTATATCTTCCCCACAATCTTGTGCATCTTTCCGACCACGAAAATCAGCGTTGTACGCAGTGGACAGGTCTGATGACATTGATCAGAGGATAGAAGCCCAAGAGCAGATGATTCGAGGTCAGTAAAAGGTCATTAATGACCTCAAACTAATACTTCTAAAAGTGGTCGAAAATACTCAGAAGATAGCCGATGATAAGGCTAAAACTTCTTCGGAACCGCCACCTAAGACAAATGAAGAAACTAAAGAAGAAAAGTCTTATTCGACACATGAGGATGATGACAAATACTCTTTCCATGATCCTCATAGAGAAAAGATCGAGAAATTGCAAAGCCAACTGGATGCCCTAATGCACAAGAAAGAATTGAAAAAATCGAGGGTTTCAAGACCATACACGCCTGAATGGGATTTGGCACCGTATCGCGAAAAGTATAAACCGCTCAAGTTGGAGCCATATGACGGGAAAGGATCTCCCAGTCAGCACATCTATTACTTCTTATCGCAAGCAGGTCATCTGATGGGGAATGATCCCATAATGACCAAGGTATTTGCGAGCACCCTGCGAGGACCTGCCTTCACATGGTTTATGCAGTTACCCCCAGGAACTATAAATACTTGGTATGATGTCGAGAAACAGTTCTTGGCACGTTTCTTTGAGGATGATACCGAAATATCGGTTCATTCCCTCCTTGCGACGAAACAAGGAGAAGAAGAAACGGTCAAAAGTTTTATTGAACGCTTCAGGGAAAAATCCGTGTATTGTCGACATGGTATGACCCAGGAAACCCTGGTAGAAACCTGCAAGTATAATTTCAGGACTGGCGTGCTGATAAGAATGGGAGCTGTAGAGTCTAACAATTGGAAAGACCTGTTAAAGCAGGGAGAGCAGGCGGAAGATATAATTCGCCGGATTGAGGAATCTCGTAGCACGAGAAGCTCTACGAATAACAGGCCATATCCACAGAATTCTAAAAATAAAGGGAAGACTATGATGGTATCAGTTGCAGATCCAAAGTCAAGACCTCAAAATTCGAGAGGTGCAGGTCAAAATAGGCCCCGACAAGATAGAACTTATACATTCAAGACGGAGCAGACAGGTACTCTATTCCATCTCCTCCTTAGAAAGGGCATGTTGAAGCTTCCAGAAAATAGAAAACCGGAAGACGCTGGTAAAACCAACGACCCTAACTATTGCCTGTACTATCGGAATGTCGGGCACCCAACTAAGGATTGCTATCCTCTTAAGAACCGAATTCAGGCATTGATAGAAGCCGAAGTTCTCACACTTAAAGAGGAATAAAAAAAAATTTCTGCAAATATGACAACTTTAGTAGTAGGAACAAATGAGTTCCCTGCCAGAGCGATCCCTGTACCAGTAGGGAAGCCGATATCAACACCCAGCACGGGCAACTCGCTCTTGCAAGCTGGCCCCTTGGGTATGCTCCGAACCACAGCTGCGATCGAATCGTCCTCATTGGTTAACAGCCGGACTTGGCTGGGGGTGCCAAAAATATTGACGATGATAAACATCATGCTTCTGCTATTCTCAATAGCCATTGGAATGGCTAATTGAGTGCTATAAATAAAATTATTTGCCCAATGCTGTTAAAGCGGCGGGAAGAGGAGATCAAATTCCTCGCCAACCCTATCATACTCGGGGTAAAAGTATGAAATCAACTACCCAATACTGTTAAAGGCAAATGGGAGAGGAAATCAATTCCTCAACAACTCTCATGCTGAGGAAAATAGCATGACTAGCCCAACTCAAAAGGTAGTTGGTAAAGGCTCATCAAATCCATTGATAGCTGGGGTTTACTAAAAATCGCATAAACTTTGTCATATTAAGTTTCTACCTCTAACAGTGAGATATAGTTCAAGTTACGCGAGAGAGCCTTGAACCGTCTCTACCAAACTCCAGGCACGTGCAATTAGGCGCCTCTGCCGAAATCTGATGATCATGACCCGATCATCTTGGTATGTGCAGTTCAAGTTACGCATGAGAACACTTGGACTAGGCATGTGCAATTAGGCGCCTCTGCCAAAATCTGATGATTATGACACGATCATCTTGGCATGTGCAGTTCAAGTTACGCATAAGAGCCTTGAACTGCCTCCATCAAACTCTAAGGTATGTGCAATTAGGCGCCTCTGTCTAAGAAAATGATCCTTACCCGATCATCTTGGTGTAAGTGTTTAAACATCTTCACCAAGCTTCACTGAGCTCTATTTAATAGGCTTTACCGAGATTAATAATTATAACCCGGTCGGTACTAACAGTCTAAGTTACGCAGATGAGCTTTGGATTGTTTTACCAAAACTATGAACCATCTATTTGTTGAGCAAGCAAATTTTGAAGCCAACAGATAAAAGAGTCAAAAGAGTTGTCTTTATTCATACAGCAAAAGGTTACAAAAGTAGGAGTTATAGCTCTCCCAAAAGCTCTAAACCTATTCATCGACTCACCAATAACCAGACGACGAGTCTCCACAACGGAGTGTTGAGCTTGCCGGCGCAAGTCATCGTCATTTAATGCGATTGGTTTAACCGCTAACGAGGTGCTTTTCCAACTCAATTTCCTGGTTCACATGCAAAAGATCTCCTCTGCAAATGTCAACTATGATCTGTTTAAAAGTTCTTAGTGGATCATCTGAAGATACTGCCACAAGAATCCTAATGAAGATGCACAAGTTGAATTCGACATGCTACAAGCCCTTAGACGATCATCTCTATTGCTTTGGAAAGCGACAGAGATTGTCATCTAACATAAATGGTCCTCAAGAAAACTTAATGAGCTGCCGCAGAGTTCTTGTAACTCCTTTAAAAGTTTATCTTTTGGAACCAGAACTTGAAACCTGCAACTATGTTGTAAAGCATATGCTTCTAACTTCCTTAGAGTTACTTTTACTGACGAAGATCGGAAAAGCCACATGCACTCCTCTTCAAAAAGGATCTGGTCCAAGTACTTCACTGCAAAAGAAGAATCAAGAGTTAGAAAAAATTTTACAAAACTCGAAAAATCTTTTAAGTATTAAAATGCGGAGCTAAAAATAACTCCGCGCGCAGTTGAGGAGATGGCCTCGCGTTTCACTCGCGAAACTAAAATAGCCTCGCGTTGAAAACGCGACTGCTAGTCAAAATAGCCTCGCCTTGAAAACGCGACTGCTAGTCAAAATAGCCTCGCGTATCACTCACGAAACTAAAATTCATAGCCTCGCGTTGAAACGCGACTGCTAGTCAAAATAGCCTCGCGTTGAAACGCGACTGCTAGTTAAAATAGCCCCGTGTTTCAAACACGAGGATGACGCGATAACTTCGCGTAAGAAGAAGACCAGAGTTCTTCTCCATCTTCTCCTTTCTTCCCAAGCCTTACGGCCGGAGAACGGCGATCTCGCCAGTTCAAAAATGGTTGGTCGGTTAAAACCGAGCCAAAACACTTAAAATTGTTCTAAGGAGTCCGCAAAGTTGAGATTTCTACCTCCAATAGGTGCGGCATGAACTGGTTCGCCGCTGTGTCCGCTCCCTTGGCCGCTGCCGCCACTGCTAACGACGGCCGCCGATGGTGAGGAGGTGCGCGATACCATACTCTTCTTAGATGACATCCTAATGATGAAAATCTATGAAAAATCGAAGGAAGTCCGGTTGGAGATCGCTCATTTCACATGAGTCGCTCGGCGCCTGAACTCTAGATTCCTGGATTTTTCGAATGAAGTAAAGAAAAAGAGTTCAAGACTCTATTTAAAAATGAGAACCCGCCTCTTGGTATTCGGCGCGGTAATCTGAGTAATTACTGAGTAGTTAATAAGCAATTACTCACTGAAAAGCGATGCTACTTAACTTCGCGTGGTAACAAAACACGAGATAAACTTGGTATTTTAACTCCGCATTTTCTGTTTGAAGATCCAAAGTATTTCAAAATTCGCTAAGTTCTAAACCATTTTGAAAATTTTGGAGAGGGTTCTGTTGGCAGTGAAAATTTCTAAGTAAATAGAGTTTTCCACAATAGAACGCGGAGCTAACTCAGTAGCTCCGCGTTTGGCTATATTAGCCTCGCGTTTGAGAAAAACGCGGAGCTAATCAATAACTCCGCGTTCTGGTCTCTTAGCTCCGCGTTTTGATGCGATTAGCTCCGCATGAGCAGATAACCAGAATCTCAAATTGATTGAGATTATGATTTGGGCTTATCCAAATACCCAAATTAAGTCCGATCAGAACTCTAAATCAAGAGATTTAAATCAAAACTAAGATATTTGATTGGAATTCTTGATGAGTACAAATTCTATTTAAATAGAAACTCTCATATGATCCTAAGGCTATAAATACCTTCTTGGGGAAGCCCTAGGAGTCTTTTTTTGGCATCTGAGATCTCTTCCAGAAAATCAGATTTTTCGAGCATCTTGGAGAATTCAAGTTACGCATAGAGCCTTGAATTCGTGAAGAGCAGAGAAGAAAAGATCCAAAAGTCGGTCGCCATCTTCAAGAGAAAAGTTCGACGTCAGATCGTCCAAAGGAGCTACTTGATAGATCCCATCGCCACACAGATCCAACAATTCATTGTAAAAGAGAGCGATATACATATAAATCCTCTCGTTTATTCTTTTTCTTTTGTTCTCTTACATTGTAATCTAAGCTGAATTCAATGGAAGGAAGGCAAGGAATTTCTGCTGCGAACACTCGTAAGCTTATCTGGTTGGGTATGAATATTAAGTTCAACTGATTTGAACTGGATTGCCAGTAAACTTAAGTTAAACAACAATATCATTGTTATATTTGCCACTCATCAAATCTGTACGCAACACATTGCACAATGTTTACCAACCACTGAATAACGTTATTGGCACACCATCAGTGAACTCCATATGTAAACATATTCATTTCAGTTGAGGGCCCATAAGTAGATTTGAACCGGAAATAATGGTCTTTCAACTCTGTACCTCCATCCATATCAATGGCCTCTCTTTATGCTCCACACTAATAGCAGCCTCCAGATTTGCTTTACCAGTTTTGAAACTGTTGGTGCCACCTTTCATGTGTTATGCAACTAATTTGTCAGGACCTAAACCTCAACATTTATCTCCCCTCCCCTAGCACTTCTCAGCACTGCCTACAAGATACAGACATCATGACCTGAGCATTCATATGCCTTTCTGGTGAATCCATAGTAGAGCCCAAGGTTTAAAACCTCACAATTGGTAGTGGTATCATCTGGTATTGTATGCTGGTAACGAAAATCCTCAGTATTGAAAATCGGCAGCATCAGATTTTCGTATCAGCAAGACCGAATATATTTTTGTAAAATATCGGTAAAATTGGCAATATCACTACTATAAGGTGTATATCATATTGAACAAACATTGTTATTTATAAACTATTTTAACTATTGATATTTTACCAAAAAACTTAGCATATTCTCAAGGATAATGTCGCCGGCATATTTCCGCTACCCAGATTTCGAGTAGTGCGTGTTACAAGTAGTATCAGAGCCAATACCAACCAAAAGAGTGTGGAACTAAATGCCACATGGAGCTAATTGTTACACGAAACAAAGTGACATAAAATATAATGAAAGCCACCTCTAGAATCTGTGAGAGCCACCTCTAAAATCTCATATTGTTTGGTGAAGTATTTATGTATCACTGTGCCCCTCTGACGAAGACACCTAATCCTAAAAGGAGATAAGAGTTAGTATGGTTATAATGATTTCCACAAACCTATAAAGTAATCGTAGCTAGCGTTTTTGAGAGAGGAATCCGTGGTTACTTATAAACTATTTTAACTATTGATATTATACCGGTGCTTTAGCATATTCTTGCGAATATGTTGCTAGGCATCACCACTACCCGTATATCTTACAAATACCCCGAAATCTAATATGATACTCCCAATACATATATATATATATATATATATATATATATATATATATATATATATATATATATATTTGAAACCTTCACATAATCATTTAATTCTAATTGGATATGTATAGTATCATCACCAATACTGATCCAGATCAGCCAGGTAGCAAATTATATAACCAGCACCACTAATTGGTAACTTGTCTTTCTAATTGCAGCCTCCTATTCTTTTTCCTCTTGCAGACTCCACAACATAAGTTAAATATCACAATGTTGCATTATAACCTTAAAAGTTAAAACTGTATGGCTCTAATGGCTAATTATGTATTGCCTTTTTAAAACTTAACCCACTTTATACAAAAAACATGCTGTTCAAACTGCTATGGATGTTTCATTAGTACCGCAAGCACTGTCAAATTCATCAGAAGACTAACTTGCATCATCAAACTGATTATCCACGCCACAAATTCTATCGCACAAAAGCAATTTTATTAACTGTTTGTTATTGCATCTCTTGGAAGTCAGTTTGTAAAAATTATATTTATGACATTTAAATATAGTATTTGTATACAAATTACAAGAACATTTCATCTTCAAAAAAGAGCAAATTTTAAACTACTATGCTATAAACTAACATCTTATACTCATGTATACCAAAGGGTAGCTATGAAAGACCTGATGATGAGGACAATAAAGGCTCAAATCTGATTAGGGAATTTATTTGATCTTTGTTAGGGATTTCAATTGATTTGATTTAATTGTCAGAGAATTTTACTATTTTTCGATTTAGATATTGTTTCAATGTACGTGCGATTCACGTACCTGGTTATCTATTGACAAGGCTTGTAAATAAAATTTGAAGGAGAATGAGATGTTGAGAAAAAATTCTGTTTGTTAGAAACAAGTAAACTTTTCATCGTTAATTCGTTGAGAGTGGGTGAGAAAACACCTTAGTACGAGGCCTGAATTAATCCTCATCTTTTACTTTATTTCCAATTTTCCGCCCAATTTTTCTCGAATTCTCATCAAACCCTAAATCAAATTCCACCAATATCCTCAAATTCCACTACCAAACCTTAATTTAGCTTTTTTGTTGCATCATATTGATATGCGCTAAAATTCTACTTCCCCCCTATCAAAACCTAGATCCATTCTCCATCTTCCCAAGTTTTTCTTTTTTTTTTTTGTTTTTGCTTTTGATTCTCCATCTTCCATTTTTTTTTGTTTTAGTTTTTGTTTGTGTTAGTTTTCAAAAAGAAGAATCAGAAAAAGAAAATCAGTGGGAAAAAAGAAGAAAAAGTAAAATATAAACAAAAAAGGAAAAAAAGAGTGAAATTTAAAAAAAATAAATAAATCAAACCCCATTTCTTCCTTCAACCATCATCGGCGAAAAAAATCTATTGTCATCTTCATATCACCATTATCATCAACAATGATCATTAGCAACAGACTCATCATCTTGATTCCATCTCCAACATCAACCTTCGTTCTCTCTTTGATAGCCTACAGCCCCGCCAATCCTTCCGACTCCCTATCGTACGCCCCTAGTGAACAACTCTAGCAACATGGCCACTACTTTGTTGGCCACTTGATCAACACAAATTAAAGCTCCAGATCTGACTTGCCCAAATCTTAGTTGCTTCATTCCCGACCTAATAGGAACTTGAACCCCATCGTCATAATCTTAAACACTGTCGGACATCAATTAGCCGCCGGATCCACCCATCATCATATTCATCGGCTAATCCAACCTATCAACTCAATCGTCGACTGGAGTCCATCTGATCAAAAGCCATCTCGCAGCAACAGCAGTAGTTTGTCGCCCCGATCGAATCTCTCATCAAGGACAACAAAATCATCAATTTATCATCATCGTCGTTGCAGAGCCTCTACTCCTCAAGTCTAATATTCAACAAGTCTTCAATCTATGAGTGATCACTACCACTCAATCGCCATTCCCAGAGGAAGCTTTGTCTCCACTAGCCAATATTCACCCAAATAGCATCGCCACCTCCTTCCAACCTCAGCAACCATCATCAGCCTCTTCCCATCACCTTCATCGATTGATTCAAATGACTTTGCCTTCAGCAGATCGCCTCCTTCCATTTCCCCAAGCTCTATGGAGTCACAGCAGAGGATCTCCTCGAGCCTCCTCTTCCCTAGATCCCATCTGATTAGGAAGGAGACGACGAATTTGATCGAAGATTGACAAGGTCATAAGAAATTGGATCCAAACCCGAATTGTCATTGGATCAGTTCCAACAGTATAGACCCGATATGTAGTTGCCAGCAGACCCAATAACGGTCCAACAGACCTATTAAGGGTATTTTTGTTTATTTTGTAATTCAAAACCCATTTGGAGTTCGATTCGAGTTGTTTTCAAGGCGTTGCGCATCTTGAATTATACCTAAGCCTTTACAAATGACAAATCGTCCTCAAGAAAAGAAGTAAAACTTTCAAGTTTTGATTGATGAGTTTCGAAAACTCAATCACAAGTCTGTCAAGATTGGAAAAAGACTTGAATTGACGTATAATTCGGAACCACAGTGAGAGAAAGGATGAAAGAAGTTTAAAGGTTGATGATGATATCGCCCATAAGATCAAGGTAAATATTCCTATTTTTATAATGAATGTGCCATCCAGTCTAAACCGAATATAGAAATTCATGATTAACCACCATCAATGCTAGATGGAACATCCTTCCTATTCGCGAAAATTGAAGAGCCACTGGTTCAGAAGATCTAGTAGAACCAACTGCGAATTTTAAACCGAGTATGGATGCATTTGATGATCATGTTCATGAAGCGAAAACTATTGAAGTACTTCCTACTATCCTATATGATCTCCTGCAAAACTTCCGAAATAAAATCCATTGACAGATCATGTTTATCGATAATATATACAAATCTCTTGGTGATGTACAAGAAAAAGTGCAAGAATCTCGGGTCCAAGGCAAGGTAATGGATACTATTCCAGACCCATTACCTTATCTAGCAATAGATAAATAATGTTTTTCAGTTTTCCTACTGCCACTACTAGAACCACCGTACATAAATCCGAAAACGAAGATATAAGACATGTTACATGATGAAATGGTTTGGACATTTATAGAAAACTACAAACATTTGGTTTGATAGAAAGGCTAGTCTGATTCAAATGTTGATTTGACGTTCATGTGACTTGCCATATTCACCTTTCATTTTCGCCGATCTACTGTGGAAGTTGATTTCGCCTCCACTACCTTGGCTCAAAATAGAAGAATACGTTCAAGTTCTTCAACTACCACCATAGCCCGATTGAGATGCTTTGTGCAAAGATATTGATCAATTCAACCCGTACATTGTTAGGACTTCATTTGATTCGATTTTATTATTAGAGATTTTACTAATTTCCAATTTAGGTGTTATTTTAGTGCATGTGTGATGCACATAGCTGGCTTCCTAATAAGGCTTGTAAGCATAACTTTAAAGCCAAAGGAGAATAAGATGTTGAGGAAAAATCCCATTCGTTTTAGCTTGGTGATTTACTAGACATAAGTATATCTTTTATTGTAAATTCACTGAAAGTGGGTAAAAAATCACCTTGGTGCGAGGTTTAAATTAATCCGCATCTTTTATTTTATTTTTAATTTCCCTCAAATTTCTATCAAACTCTAACTTGTTCTTTCTCAAATCCACCAAAAATCTCCAAATTCCACTTCACCTTAATTTAGCTTATGTGTTGCATAACCTTCCACCATCTTTGTCTCCTGTTGTTTTCTTTTTGCACATCATTTAGACAATTTATACTGAGAACCACGTTTGGTAATTCCATCAATATCAAAATCAACAAAGCTTTTATTTCAAAATTTTGGGATCGGCTAAATGAATTCTCTTCTTCCATTAGCTTAGTTGGGGATCATTTCTATAGTTAAATTCACCATTCTAATGTCCTTTTTATTGCATTCATCCATGTTCATTTAGTCCTACCTCCTAAACCTCCTAGCTCCATAAACTACTACTATATCACTTCTCCAAACTCGTGCACATAGAGGCCTCCATTGCATATTTTCAACCCATCTAAATTGGTTCCCTCTCATTTTATTCTCAATTAGAGCCACTTCTAGTTTCTTAATGATGCACTCATTTCTTATTGTATATTTTATAATATTACCACTCATCAATTTATCATTCACTTCTGCTATACCCACTTCCTTAATATGTTGTTTTTAACTGTCCAACATTATAACCATAAAGTATTTTTGGTCTTATAGCCACTTGACAAAATTTCTCCTTTAGCATTACTGGTATTTTACGATCATGTAGAATTTAGATTCACTTCTCCATTTAAACCATCTCGTTTTGATCCTATGCGCCATATTGTTCTCAATTTCACCATCTTCATCAATGATTTGTTCTAAATATTGAAATTGGCTTGTTCAAGATATATTTTGACCATTAATTTGAACCACATACTTATTTTTTCTCACAATACGATTATATTTACGCTGCATATATTCTATCTTTATTCTATTATTCTAAATCCTTTAGATTCCGAAACTTCTCTCCACCTTTCTACTTTATGTGCTATTCATTCGTTGGTCTTATCAACTAGTACCATATCATCAGCAAACGATATGTATTATGGTAATTCTTCCTATGTATGCCTAATGAGTTTATCCGTAACTAAAATAAAGAATACGGGCTTAAAACTGATCCTTGATGCAAACCTATGGTTATGAAAAAAGTTTGTCTCACCTCTCACTATTCTTATACGAGTAGTTACTCCATCATACATATCTTTAATCACATCAATAAATCTAGTAGGCACTTCCTTCTTTTGTATAACTCACCACATTATCTCCCTAGAAGCTTTTCTAAATCAATCTCATGTACTCTCGTTATATGTTTCTATCAATCTTCTTAATAAATAAATAGCTTCCATAGTCAACTCCCCAGCATAAAACTAAATAAACAAATAGCTTTTAATGTTTCTTATTTTAGTCTTTGCTCAAAAACTCTCTCAAAGTTTCCATAGTCTAGTTCAATGTTGAAAATAACTCGTTTTGAAACCCGTTAAGTTGCGTTATGAAACCTAAAAGGAAACCAACATTACTTGACAGTCGAAAATAACTCAATGTATCGTAATGTTGCACTTTTTTACGTTATTTTACATTACGTTACGTTAAATTCTGTTATGTTAAGTTATTTACAATAATTTTCTTAATAATTTTTATAATGCTGTTGATTATTTACTTTGATTGTTAACGAATTGCTGCAGTTTTTCACTTGACGACTTGTTATTTACTTATTTGATTACTTGTAATATTGTTAACTTACTAATTTGTGATTACATCCTCATTTACTTGTTATAATTCTTTATTAATTACGAAAATTTCTTACTTGCTGATTAAATTGAATTCTCAGCTAATATAAAATAAACAATTAAAAATAACATAAATTGAGCATTACAAAATATAAATTACAATATTGATAATAATTAAAAATAAGCTTGAAATCTTGTTGTCTTGTTTAGATGATGACTGAAATTATGGATGTGAATGAAATTTAATTATGAAGATAAATACGAGAATTATTGTGAAACTTATTAGAAATTTATAATTAATACTGGAATATAACATGTTTTATATTTTTTTTAGAATTTTTTTAATTCAATTTTCAATTTATAAAATTTATTTTATATAGTTTTATATTTATTTTTATTAAATAAATATAAATTTGCATAACCTACGTTATGCGTTACGCTATATGCGATATAACCTAACAAAGATAAACGTTATGTTATCGTTATTTTAAACATTGGTCTAGTTTAAACAACTTTAAATATCACCTTTATTCTTTTTTAACACCTCTATTCATCTGGCATTTTCCTATCTATATTGTTGAATAAATTAGTTAATCACGCTACACCCATCTTCTTTAAAGTATATTTGACATCACTTACCATAATTATACGATTTATCCACTAGATTCAACATTATATTCTCCTATGAGATTCACATTAAACAACTTATGAAAATAACTCATCTATCTCTCATTAATTTTATCATCCTTCACTAATACACTTTAATCTTCACTCTTAGTATACTTAACATTCCCTAGTTCTCTACTCTTTCTCTCACATCTTAGTGAAGCTTAATATATCCTGCTCTCCCTCCTTTGGTTCTAACTTCTTATAGGTGCTCACAAGCTTTAGATTTAGCCTCACAAACTACTTGTTAGCATCCTTCTTTGCTAACTTATGTTTTTCAAAGTTCTAATCATTTCTACATTTTTGCCATTCCTTGTAAGAAGCTCTCTTCCAATATTATGCTTAATATTTTCATCCTTTCATTGTATTTTCCAAGCCAAAATAAAGGAGGGTTGTAGTAGGTATACAACAGCCAATGTAAAATCTTGTCATAATACTGAGTGGCGGTTGCATCAAAGCTGGTGTATTGAATAGTGTGTGAGAATTGTTAGGTCGTCCCGTCCCGCCAAGCCTGTATCCAGATGTGGTATCAAATTTGAAGGTTCCCACACCTTAATGAGCGAGTGAGGGTAAAAAAGTAGCTCACGAACATAAGATTCAGTTAGCCTCGTAAAACATAAATTATCTTACGGGTATATTAGCAGAGTTATTTGATGCTATGATTAAAATGTGATACGAATAAATATGGACCCTAAAGGCTTTAAATGGAGATAAATCACTCAATAGGAATAAATGGAGAAGGATCATCCATGTGATCAATCCAGCATAATTCTCCTTTGGTTCATGTAGCCTATCCCAAGTACTTGGGAAAAAGGCTTAGTTGTTTTTTGCTTGTAAAAGGTTCTCTTCAGTCTAATTACCTTTTGGACTTCCTCATTCCACCACCACCTTTTCTATTAAAAAAAGACTTGCACATATAACATAGAAACTCATATGAAGACAGGATATTATTCTGGACCTTATGAGGACTGTAAACTGCAGAAGATGAAACTCCTCTCATGAAATCTATGAAATCACTGGAGCAAACTTTATTTAAAGAATTAGAACCAATGATTGCATTACAATTTTGTGAAATTGAGTTGTTATTTTATATTCTTATTTTGAAAACTTTGTAGACTTCTTTTATTTACAATGTTTACAAGTTTTTGTTGTTTTGGGACCATAATCTAATTATGTAGCTCAAACAAAAGGAACATGCGGTAAGCATTCCGCTGCAGGATACTCCAGTACACAGATTCATCTGGTTATGAAGTTGATATCTTGTTCCCCTTCATTCTAATTTTAAATGTAATTTAGGTCAAAGTCAGAATGGAAGTAAAGGAAATATAAATAGTTAAATACGAACCAACAGACTACAATGCATGCAAAAAAAAATTTGATTGACATACCATCACGACGCACGCATATCTCAGGTACATTTTTAACTTCACCACTGATGGCATCATTGTAGACTCTAGTTTCAATATCCCCCTCAACAAAAACGGCAGAGCTAAAAAAGACAAGAAAAATCATTAAGAACAGGCAGAAAACAGGTGAAATGAAAAGTATTAATTCTCTTTGATACTAAAATAAACGTTTATCACAATGAGGAGTTCAGTGGCATAGAGACAATACTCTTTCATTAGTTGCTGGACAGAATATGCCCCAAGGAATTCATTATGTACAGCAATTCGATGCCATTGAGCTGGTCGGGGCAAGTGTGCGCCTCCAACTATTCTCTGGTCATACATACCGCCGGTTCCAACAGTGAAAACCGTCACAGTTCGTCCATTTCTCAGTATTTTCTGGACCGGAGCCTGTCCAACTTTTCCACAAACAATAGCCTGTTTACAGACCAAGACACTCTTAGCATACACACCCTAACTAGAAATAACAGCATCCCAAGAGATGTTAAGACAAAGAAAAACCTTATGGACACCTCTAAAGCCCCAACCTTTCTTGGGGTCTACACCTTGTGGTTCTAATTCTTTCCTGTCATTGATGAAATCATGGTCCTCTACTTCATCCTTCTCTTCAAATTCATCAAATGTTGTGGTGCTGTACCATGACCGTGGCACTCCGTTGAGACCTATATTATCAAAAGATACCCACTTTAAAAAAATTAGACTTAACAAGACAAAGGCAATTCAAGTATCCGACGATGAAGGTGTTGAGTTTACCGAGTAAAGATCTAGGCTGCACTGAGATCCCTCTCAAACCCTGAAGAAGTCCCCTTCTAAATGAATTCATATTTGGAGCACTGCTGCGCAGAAATCATATATAGTTCTATATTCAGCAAATACTTGAAGAAACTTATTCTCTTATTAACAAAAATTCACAGTTTGTTCTCAAAAACATTAAATAAAAACAAAGTTAGGGAAACTTTCAGGCTGCCGTCAATCTGTTTGAGTTAATGCCAGATTCATGATAAAAAGAAATTTGACGGGCAAAATAGCAGAAAGGGGAAGTTATCCTATTGCTCAATCTTCATTAAAACAAATTGAAAAGAATAATCCCAATCAAATTGAAAATGCAATTAAGAGAAGAAACAAAAATTATAGGGTTTATGGGTCCCCAACTAAAACCCTAGTTGAGGTATTCCGGTAGAAATTCAAGAAAAATACAACAAAATCACTGCTTTTAGGTTGATTAACAAATAAATACCTAGCGATCGAAATCAGCAGGTGATGTTATGAGACGAGATTGGATGGGATCGGGTGGTCGCAGCAGCAGGAGCAGCAGCGCGGCCCTCTTCCACGATCGAAAGCAGAGAAATGGTCGCGCGCCAATGGGGAACTTCTAAAGGGGCACAAGTTTTTTCCTAGTGAGCCCAGTTAAAATCTACCGTTAAAAACTGGTCTGTTCGGACTTAGAGTCCGAACAGACTGGATCTGTTCGGACTTAGAGTCCGAACAGACCAATTTTGTTCGGACTGTAAGTCCGAACGGCGCCCCCTCGTTCGGACTGACAGTCCGAACAGGGACTTGACCCGATCTGATTCTCCACCGCTGCCTCACCTACTCTATTTATGTAATAAATTGATAAATCATTAGTTTACTCAATTTAGCGTCACTTTAATGACTTATATTAACAATTAATTCTACATTATTACACAAAATATAGTGAATGAAGCAAAAAAAATACAATAATTCACAGACACACTGATACACCGACACACTGATACACCGACACAATAATACACTGATACATCGATACACCGATACAATGATACACCGATACAATGATACTCCAGATACACAAATACAATGATACTCCTGATACACCGATATAACGATATAATGATACAATGATACATTGATACACCGATTCAATGAAACAACGATACAATAGCTGATACAATGAAATAGTGAAGATTATAAACAAGGTCCCCTACGTATAAAACAAACAAGATCTTATACAAATTAAAGAAATAAGATCAAATACAAACGTAGTGTGTATATTAATCGAACAAAAAGCAACCAATAGGGTTCATTACAAACAAAAACCATATATTCTACAAATTATTCAAAATGTTTGCAAAAAACAATTACATCGGCCACTTGAAGTTCCTAACATCATCAATATCAATACACAACTAATATAATCTAATCACTGTCTCCTTGTCTTCCTCGGGGGTTGACGTCTGCTTCTGATTCGAGACATAATTACCGTATCGGGTGTATTAGGAGTTGATTGATCTTATCTTTGTTCCTCTGCTTACTCTTCTGGTGGTTCTTTATCTTTTAAAACGAAGAAAGCAACGTGCGTCTTGAAACTCTTCAGTACTGATAAATCAACTGGACCTCGGTAATTTGACTCATGAAGATCATCTTGAGAGCCTCCTGCATCAGTATTCCCTTCTTCTAGTCTTGCACTATCATATCTGATCAAATTAGGAGTTTTTACATTTAATTCAGTATCTACGGCCACTTCGATTTCTCTCTCTCGTATCGGGCGTTGGATTTGTGGTCGAGATACTGCTTTCTTCCTCCTTAACGAGGCAGTTGGTCGAACGCGAGAAGATTCTGCCGAATTCATCTATGTAATACAAAGATATTTCATTCATAGATGTTTTTTTAACAAAACAGTAAATTTTCTATGAGCAAATAAGTAGTAATAAAGTATAATTTGCTACAAATATAATATTTTATCTATTTATTTTAAACTTCTAAATTAATTAATAAATTTTAATATTAACATCTATAATTAGAAAATAACTAAATTTTCGCATATTTTACAACTACGATTACAATATTATACTTTCTTCATAATTATAATCTAATTATTAAAAAAACAAAATTAACAAAAAAATGTACTCGTTTAGAATTTCCCGAATGTAAATTATCAAACCAAACAAGAAGTTTTCAGTTTTCAGAGCAGTTACAGAGCAAATAAGAATAAACAAAATAAAACAAAATTAAAATTAAATTAAATGAGACTTACAGTAGAGCTAAAAAATATGAGACCGAGAAGAAATGAGGTAGCGGAGGGTGGGGGTGTGGCAGCGGACACTGGGGGCGGAGGGTGGGGGTGTGGCAGCGTCGGGTGGGGGCGGAGGGTGTGGGGGCGGGCCGAGGGTGGGGGGGCGGGCCGAGGCGGGTGGGGGCGGAGGGGGTAGGGGCGGAGGATATGGGGGCGGGCGGAGGGTGTGGGTCGGGCGGAGCCGGGTGGGGGCAGAGGGTGTGGGGGCGGGCGGAAGGTTGGAGGGGGTGGGGGCGGGGGGTGTGGGGGCGGGGGAGCGTGGCTGCGGCGGCGGGTGGGGCAGCGTGGCTGCGGCGGCGGCGGGCGGGGGAGCGTGGCTGCGGCGGCGGGAGGGGGAGCGTGGCACCGGCGGCGGTGGGTTTGAAGGAGAAGAGAGGAGAGAGGGATTTTGGGTTTGGGGGTTGAGAAGAAGTGAGGATTTAGGGAATATGAAGCAAGGGTATTTTGGGAATTAAATTGGGCTCACTAGGAAATTTTATCTCCTTCTAAATTTTAACTGGGCTCACTAGGAAATCTGGGCTCACTAGGAAAAAAGTTGTGCCCCTTTAGAAGTTCCCGCGCCAATGATCAGAGGATGCTGAGTCCCCAGTCCAACAAATGAGGCCCAATTCCCTATTTTTACTAGTGTTGGAGGCTCATGGGCCAATAGCCCACCAGAGCATGTAGTGAACCCAAATGTATAAAAGCACATCCTACCCACTCACACTGCACTAGGAATTACACACGGGTAGGAATGGTAATAAACGCATCTACGGACTTATTTTTGTTTTATTCATACAAAATTTTTAAATATAAAAATAAATTTTATATTTTTAATTTAAAATTTTATATAAGATGAGCTAGAAATTGACCAATGGACATGTCTATTATTATTCGTACTGACACTCGTACTTGTCCTATCAGCCATGTGGACAACCAAATAATCAAACTTTGATTGAGACATGGCTGGTGAAAAAAGAAAGTTGCAACTCAACAATTTGGAAAAGATTAGAAACAGTGTCTATAAAGATGCTAGGATTTAAAAAAAAAGGGTTGGGTGCTTCACGATAAAACAATCTTGCGAAAATTATTTACAGTGGATCAAAAATAATTGTTGTATAATTTTAAGGGGTATTTACTGGTTTATCCCTCAAATCTTTATATATTATGATTTTGTCCCCCAAATCTTCATATTTAAGATTTTGTCCCCCAAATCTCATAAGTTACAACAAGTTAGTCTCCCTCTCTAACTTTTCCTAACACAGTTAAATATTTGACCATTTTACCCCTCTTTTCCTTTTTTATTTTCCTCCTCTCTTCTTTTTCTATCTTTCTCTTCTCTTCTTCTTCTCTCTTCCTCCTCTCTTCTCCTTTTCTTCATTATTTTTCCTCTCTTCCTCCTCTCTTCTCCTTCTCTTTTCCTCCTCTCTTCTCTTTTTGTTAAAAAAGAGGGAGAAGAGAGGAGAAATAATGAAGAAAAGGAGAAGAGAGGAGGAAGAGAGAAGAAGAAGAGAGGAGGAAAATAGAAGAGGAAAAGAGAAGTAAAATGGTCAAATATTTAACTGTGTTAGGGAAAGTTAGAGAGGGGGACTAAATTGTTGTAACTTATGAGATTTTGGGGACAAAATCCTAAATATGAAGATTTTGAGGACAAAATCATAATATATAAAGATTTGAGGGACAAACCAGTAAATACCCCTAATTTTAAACTTCTTTTGTTTTCGTAGAAACTAAAATCAAGATGAATAGGACCTTTTGTCTATGAGAAACGTGTTTTCTCACGAAGCAGTGAAAATTGAAAATCCCAATAATAGTAAAATTTTTAAGGAAATGGACAATGTCTTAAGCTATTCTTGAAAATCCAAGTGAATGATAGGAGATTATGGTTCTTCGTGAACCGCACTTTATTACTAAATAACTGGGCATTAATAACTTAAGAAACATTAATATTCACATTGAAAAGTAATAAAAGTGGAAGAAATAATAATAAGTTTTTGTTCTGCGACCTTTGTTATTTGAGTAGTTAAGTCTGTTAGGATATTTCAACATCTAATACCCTAGATCCAATCGATTTGGAAGTCACTGACCCAAATGTTGTTCATGTGTGTCTTATAAACTCTAAATGAGATATATATTTAAGTTAAAAAAGAAGAAGAGAAATAAAGTATAGTATAAAACCTTCAAGATAAAAAACCATCTCTCGAACTCAAGGTACATACATCCTAATACATCCTAAAACGTAGAGGAAATGATTTTAAAAATAGAATTTGAACCTCTTTATGATAAGATTTCTTAACTTGAGGCAATACTTATAAATGAAGATTTTTTAATACTTTATAACTTATTTAATAGTAAATCTAGTTGTGGATTTCTAAAATAAAAACGAGATTTTTATTTTCTTTCATTTTTTATTAGCCTTATTTTCTTTCTCCCTTATAGAAATTTTGTACGTTTATTCATTGCAATCCTAGAAGACAACACTTACTCATTAGAAAAACTTAGGAAATTAAAGAATTGGAACACATCATAAGTGCAATCATGATTCCGATAAAAGTGAGGTAGGATCTTTTCCCTTTCTTTTAGGTTTTGTTTTGTTTGAGAACTAACGAAAAATAGATATGTGATATTTAATAAATATGATCCTGTTGCATTTTTATGTTCCAATTTACCTATATTTGTGCGTGTGTAAATACGTGTGCATGCATGTGCATGTGCATCTGTGTGCATGTGCACGTGCATTCGCATGTGCGTGTGCGTGTTGGTGCATGTGTGCATGCGCGTGTGGGAGTGTGTGCGCGTGCTCGCCCGTACATGCGCATGTATGCATGACTGTACGTGTGTTCGCACGTGTACATAAATGTACTACTTGAGTACTTTAGTGTCATTTGCAAGAAAACATATTTTTAATAATAAATATAGAAAAGAAGTACAAAAGCCAACGAAAAATAAAATCAAAGGATCAGAAAATCAAGTAAAATCAAAACAAATAAAAAAAAATAGATCAATTTGCTAAGAACAAAAAACAAGTAGTTAAATAAAAATCAAGTCAAATATCATGGAAAGTCAATTTGTTTCCATTTGTTATTTGTTATGAACAAAATGTTGACAAATCAAGATGTTTGAGCTAAATCAATTAAAAAATTCTTGCAAATAAAATTGTTATGGAAAATGATCCTAACAAATCACATTATTATAACAAATAAAGTCAAATCTTTATTTTGATTCTTGTAACAAATATAACTAACCCTTCTACCTATAAATAAAGGAGAAATTTTCATTTTGAGGAAATATCAGTTTATAGTTCATTTCACGTTAAACTCTATATATTTTTTGTACATTTACTATCCTTCAATGTGGTTCGGGTATAAATATCAAAGTTATTGTCTTTATAAAATATACTTTTATTTTAATATAAAATTTGTTTGTTTCATTATTTGTGATAATGTTTCAATACTTGTTTTTGTGTTGTAATTCTTTTAATTGATTATTGGTAACTAAATTTCGTAGGATATTTAACACGATGAAACTAAAATAGTTTATAATTACATTTATTATTTTCTCTCCTAATATTGTAATCAAAATCTCTAAATCTTGTAATAATATTCTATAAAAAATACTATACCATAAATTAATCTATTTTTGACAGGTTACATATACACTTAAACAATAACTTATGTTTAATTGGAAATGATTTATGGTTATTGTTTAATTACATTTAAAAGATGTTGACATATGAAATCAATTTTATTAATTAATTTCCACATAGATAAATTATGACAATTTCTGAATAACTTATTATTTTTGAATTATGTTTAACAATTGATTATAAGAAAATAACGGAAAATAATAAATATATTTGTAAATTAACGTTGTGGATTCTATTCTAAATAACTATTTTTTTAATTCAATAGTTTAAAAAAACCATTAAATTAACTCTATTTCTTTTATGGATTCAAGTATCTAGGATTAAAACTAGATAAAATTATCTCTTCAATATATCATTCTAAATAATACTACAATTAAAAAAAATTTGTACATTTACAGTAATTATAATTTGCACATCGTATAGGAATGAGTTTGCTCATGCTTGGACTCACAGACATAGACTCAGGAATGGCTCATGGTTGTTGCAGGCCTAGACCATACATAATCAGGTTATTCAAAAACCAGAAAAGGAGAAATTTTAAAGACACCCATCCTTTCTAAATCCACAATTCTCAATTTTTTTTTTTTCCAAAATATCCTTTTTCGCAAAAAAAAATCTTCTCCTGCCCACCCGCCACCACTTGTGACGTCTCCCGTCACCCCCACACACCCTCCACTGGCGCCCCTCTCGCCACCCGAATCCTTCCTCTTTTTCGCCCGGGAGTTTCCAAAGGATCACACCATTTTTCATAATGAGCTCATTTTATAATTGTCCGGACTTTGAATCCGAACAAAAAAAAAAAAAAAAACACTAAAAATTGAACTCATTAAGAAAATTGGTGTGCTCCTTTCGAAACTTCCCGTTCGCCACCCCCAACACCCCTAGGCTAAGCTCGTCATCACGTGCTACCAAATCAAGCCCCTTTTTCTGCAACGACTTTCCGCTGATTAATCATGCAATCATCCACCTTTACGCATATACAGTCCATAATGGAAGTTTCCAAAGGAGCACACTATTTTTCCTAGTAAATTCCCTTTATTATTGAAAGTCCGAACGAAAACAACCTGTCTAGTGGAGTCACTGTTAAAAGTGGTGTGCTGCTTTGGAAACTCCCTCCATAATACGATCCATCTCCCTGGAACCAGGCCAGTACGTGGCCCCCGCCCTACAATTAAACCGCGTGGCGTTTACGATGATATTTCCAACTCAAGGGGCAAATATCCAAACCTCGCCCTTAAATACGAGACGAGGATCGCTTCCTCCCTCAAAGCCTCACCTCCAGAAGGCCTCTCCCTATTTTATCTTCTTACCAAATACCCTTTCTCTCAGGTCTAGATTAGAACGAAGGAGATAACAGGAATTTTTTTTTTAAGAGTTTTTTAATTTTTAAGCTCTCTATCCTTCAGGCTGTTAGGGTTAGGGTCTCCCGCGATCTCGCCGAAAATTTCTGAATTTGATCCAAAATTGGATTTTTCGTGGGCTAAAGGCTTCGATCGGAGTTTTTTGCTCGATTTTCCGCCCAAATTAACTGAATTACTCTAAGTTCAGTTAGGGCTTGTGGCTATCTGCTTCAATCTTCACCTTCGCTTCGAAATCTAGGGTTAGGGTTTGGAGCGGCAATCATGAGGGTCCACCCAGCTCCGAAGAAGCGAAACAGCACCTTCCGCTACGACGTGAACCCTAACCTGGAACCCGCCGCGGCGGAGGCAATCATCTCCCGCCAGAAGAAGCTCCGCCGCCTCCCTCACATCTTCAGCAAGGTCCTCGAGCTCCCCTTCGCCTCCGACGCCGACGTGGAGGTTGAGGAGGCGCCCACCGGGTTCAAATTCATCGCGGCCGCCGATGACCTCGACTCCGGCGTCAGGGCCCACGCGATCGAGATCTGCCCGGGGGTGCTGAAGGTGGTGATTAGGTGCGAGGGAGAGGATCTCGAGGAGGAGCTGGAGCTCGACCGGTGGAGGATCCGGCTGCCGAGCGAGACGAGGCCGAGGCTGGCCACCGCAGAGTACTTCGAAGGGGAGCTGATCGTGACGGTGCCCAAAGGGCCCGCGGGGGACGATGAGGACGGGAGGGAGGAGTTTGGAGTTGGGCAGCTCTTGCTTGTACAGTAAATAAAAATTTGTTATTTTCGTATCGGTTACTATTACTTATGAATAGATGGACTGGTTATCGAATGCTTTGCTCTTTTTTTTTGTTTTTTTTAAATTGTTCATACTGATGATAATCAGCACTTGCAAACTTTGATTTTATCAAGATTTGGTCTTTTCTTCTGATAATTCGAATAAATTGCTACTGTATCTTATTCAGTTTTAGGATCTTGATTCATGATTAATATTGTTGCCAAAAAGTAGAAATTAGGAGGTAAAATAATAAAGAATGTGCGCCCTAAAACTTTTAATGCAGTGTTTTAAGTCTTGCACACTAACCATGTGCAATGTCAAGAGTATTGTTTTGTCCATTTTCTTTTGCATTCACTCCTTTGTAACAGGTGGAAAATTTTCTTTTGTTATTTCCTTCAAGTTCATAGTTTTGAGTAGGTGATTAATTATGTCATTTGTGTGAAGGCTATGTGTGTCTTATGTATGGGTTCTATAATTTCGATCGTAATCATATTTTGAAGAATGCTTGTATTTGGAAATTTTATTTCTTATGTAAGGTCCTAAGGTTCACGAGCAGCAATTGATGTGAATGGTTACACTATGACATGAAGTGGACATCGCTGTTAGTCTTCATGTATAGGTCCCCTGAGCTTATCTTTTTTGTTATTGGTGTTTCTCTTATATCGCTTTCTCTCCTCGTGGAAAATTCTATTTACATATGGAAATTTACTCTTCACGTACGATTTTAAAACTTGTAAATAATTACAAGTTTACCATTTACTTTTTTTTTTTTTTGACTAAATTACCCTTTTAAATCACAAATTAAGAATTTTTAAAATTTAGAACTACAACTCATCGTCTTCCTTCTCTGTTTTTCTTTAGAACCTTTCAACATATTTTTTAGTGGAATTTAATTTTTAAAAAAAAAACATCTCTCACAAACCCATTGATTTGATTTCCTAACCTCTTAAATTTTTTAAATTCATGTTCCTAAAAAAATCTGGAAAAATTTTAAATTCTTCGAATTCACTGTAATAAGTAAAATTAGGGTTTGAAGTTTTAGTTTGAGTTTTTTTTATTCAAATGGAAAATTCCAACATGCAATTGGTGTCGGAGGAGAAATCTAAGGTACAATTTAAATTTATTCTTAGTTTTTTTTATGTGTATTTGTTTGTAATTTATTATTACTTATAATTCTTTTGTCATGGAGACGTCGGCTGCTGGTCGGGTTTTAACATCCGACCAAGCGATTCTTTGGTAAGGTATTAATACCCGACCAATATATTTTTAATTTGGAAATTAGTATCCTACTCGAAAAATTTGGGATCGGATGACATAAGGAGATAGAGAGAAGGAGGAGGGTTAAACTTGGAAAAAAAATTGGGTGCATAGAGTAAATTGGTGACATTTCAAAATGAAAATCTGGTGTAAAAAGTACTCAGGACGTCAAAAGTAAATTGCAGTGTGTAAATAGAATTTTCCCCTCTTTGTACTACCATTTAATTCTAAAAGTCTCAGTTTAGTCTCTAGACTACTGATGTTATTAGTCAGCAATTTGCTATTCTCACACATCTGTTTAACTTAAATTGCATATTTTTTTAATGAAATTCCCAAATTTCCATGTACACCCATATTTTGGATGGGTTCTTAGTGAGGAAAAGGAGGGTAATTTGGAAATTTTATAAAAAGTACAATTTAAGTTAAATATGGTTGAAAATAGCAAATTATTGACTAACACTGTTAGGAGCTCATAAGCTAAACCGAAAGTTTTGAACATAGGGGTAATAAGTTACACTACCCTACAGTATATGGGGTCTCACTACAATTAACCATATTATCTTTTTTATTGTTTAATAGGCTTAGCATCCGGTTATGTATTTGATGATTCTGTGCTCAAAGTCCTTCAAATTTTAAATTCATGACTGTTGTTATCATGTTGGCAAGTGCTTGTTTGATGATGGTAGACTTCTGTTTTCTACAACGTAGTCATTTAGCCTCTGTAAGAAGCACCATGCGTGTCATTTTATAACTACCTATGTATTGTATTCTTGGTCCTTTCGCACAATTTGGTTGTGTTTGTGATGCCACTTTGCAGATGATTAGCCTTTTTTTTTTTTTTTTTTTAAGTTGTTGCTGCAATAAAGTTTTTGGTGGTGATGTCAAACTTTTAGAGGCTGTTATATTTGGGTTAATTACACTCAGACCCCCTGTAGTATGAAACATGTAACACTTAGACCCCTGAAGTTTAAAACTTTCACTTAGACCTCCTGGACCAGGGGGTCTGAATGTAATTAAAACACGGTGATTTAGATACTTCAGGGGGTCTAAGTGAGAGTTTTAAACTTCAGGGGGTTTAAGTGTTACATGTCCCATACTATAGGGGGTCTGAGTATAATTAACCCTTTGTATTTTGAAATAGTTACTTTCTCTATCTATGAAGCAGATGGGTCTTATATCTCCATCTTAAACATGTCATCTGTGGGTTAGGGATGGTAATTTACTTAACTCTTCAATAGGATAAAAATATGGAAAGTTGGGTTGATAGTGGAGGGAAGTTTACTTATTTTCAAGAGAAAAATATAATTGTAAATAAACTTACTCCCTGAATGTACTAGGGATTGAAGCAATATGATTATATATAATAGTAAAAATAATTGTTTATATAAATATTTTTACATATTTGAATTTAAAACTTAATTTTCCAAAAAAAATAATGAAATATCAGACCAACAAATGAATTGGTCAACCAAGCGATCAACTAATTCAGAATTCAACTACAATATTATATGTTCGATTAATTGACTAACCATTTAGTTGGTCAAACAATTATGAATATATATAAAACTAACTCTGAGTTTGTCGACCAACCATGAGTTGGTTGATCAACAATAAAGTTGGTTGGTCAATACAGATTGGTAAACTAACAAAACGATTTGTCGACAATTATACTTTAGGTATATATTGGTATACTTTAGATTTGTCGACAATTATACTTTAGGTATATATTGGTATACTTTTGGTATATATTGGTATTGTAGACGAATAGAGGGATAGGTCAATCAACAAAGGGAGGGTAACTTTATCTCCTATCGCATGGAAAAAATAATAATAATAATAATAAAGAGAATGCTCTCTGCTCTCTCTGTCTCCCCTTTCTTTCCGGCAAATTCAATACAAAAAATACTGAATCCATCCCCTACTTTATATATCATGTAGAAAAAAGAGTAACTTTTCATAAATCATATTTTCATGAACCAATCCACGAAAAATAGAGAAAGAATAGAAAGTTTGATTTCTCTCTACTCTCCAAAACACTTTCCAGGAACTAGTTAATCCCAAAGCACTTTCCATTATTTGCAAGATCAGCAAGAAAATTGAAATTGATAAGGCTCAATAATAAAAGGTCGCAAATTATTCCCCACAATAGATGGTCCCCCTTCATCAATAGCATATGCTTATGCCTGATTATATATATAAACAGAGAATAATTGACTGCATTTGCAAATATTCAAGAGCCCAATTATCCTTCAACAACATGGAGCATATTATGTGAATGGACAGCAGCATAATTTGTAAGGTTTTGTACCTGCTTGCATACATGAACACACCAAAAGAAGCATAAAAACATGTATGGTGGTTTGGGACCAAGCTTCAACTTTCAGAATGGTACAAATTCTTGTGTGGGTCTAAAATGTGATGAAGTAGAACCGCATCTAGAGAGATGAAAGATACCTTCAGGCTTATCTAAGTCCTTTCCATCTGCTGATGCTGCTGCTTTCCTTTGCTCAGACAACAGGAAGCTTCCTCCTTGTACAGGAAAGTTATGTGGATGCGAGGACTAGTTGGACCAGAGCAGGGCAGTGAGATGCCGTGGATGGATCGGCCACTAAAACAAGCATCTTGTTGCATTGCGTATAATGCAAAGTGATGTTACATTGCATGTAATGAAGGGTGATGGACGCATCACCATCAAATTTCCCATCAAGAAATCCAAGGAAACTCAAGGTGTCCCGTTTCAGTGATTGTGTTTTTTTAACCATTCAAACAGATCAAAAAAAAAAAAAAAAATTGTTTTAATAAGAATAACTGATTATTAAAATTTGAAGTTTTTTTTTTGTTGACATTGAAACTAATGAAAACCTAAAAAAGTAGTGATATTTTTGTAAACAAAAGAAAGTTCATGGGTATTATTACATTACGTACATTTAAATTAGTTAAAATTAACTCAAAATGGACAAGTATTTTGGAACAAAATTTAATTAATGAAGAACAAGACCATCTTATCAAAGAACAATGACAAGTGGAAAAAGAGAGAAAATATTGTAGTAGTGGACTAGATATAGTAGGGAATTAAGGAAAATTATTGTAATATGCATATGTGGCTCAGTACCTTCTGTAAATAGACTTGAGATGAATGTTTTGTTTAGGAGATAACAGTTGCAGGCTAGGGCTTCACCTTGAAGTCCTATTCTCTCTCAAATAAAAAAAAAGAAAACGAAGAAAATGAACTTTTCTTACCATTTTATGGGATAAGTACACAAAACAATAGTGCCGTCTCAGGGTGAGTCATTGAATTTTGCCAAAAAAGGACATTTCTTGACTGAAACTCAGATGATTAATTAATAAAACAATCAGCCGCAAATTCTCAGCTTAATGTGCTCATCAATATAGAAACTCTCCCCTCCAAGATAGGGATGGTAATGGACCACGGACTAAATTTTAACACTTCCCATACAAAAATTTGAATTAGAAAAATAAAATTTTTATTTTTAATTCAAAAATTTATATATAGCGAATCAAATTTTGATCCACGCACACATTACCGTATGGGCCAAAACATATATATGTATATGGAAAGTAGATACTCTGAAACAATAACTTAACCGAAGCCAGAGATGCACAACCAGAATAATCTAAGATTTGAGTGATGATGAAACAAACAGAAGCTTCATAGTCATGATTTACAGGGAGATGCTCGCTTCACAGTCAAGATTTACGGGGAGATGCTCTTATCCCGACTTCTTACCCCTATTTCGCCTAGAGGGAACAACCGTCCATCCATCTTCGTCAGGCATTTCTTTTGGCTTTGGCTTTTCTACAGTCACTTTCGGCATTACCGGCTCATCCACCATCATGTCTGATGCCTCTTCATCTGAGCTCTCATCCTCATCATCATTAATTACCTTCAATAACAAAAAATAAAAAATAAAAGGAAAATTTAAGTCCACCTTGAAACTTTTCAAGCTATGTTTCAAGAATCAAACACCAAGCTGAGTTCAAACAAAGTTAAAGCCACAAAAACGGCTAAATTAAAGAAAATCAAGTATAAACACATAATTTTTCAACTAGAACACTTGCTCTATATGAAAACTGCCAGGAGCTTCCCCAGAAAATTTTGGTACAGACTGGTCCTATCTAAACTTGGGGGGCCCTACAAAGGAACATCAAATATAATATTTTGCTGATAGATTTTGAGAAAGTTCATCATAGGTTTTTCCAGTAAAGCAAGCAAGTATTTAGTAGTTTTCTGGAAAAAGGGATGGAATCATGGTGGAGGTTTTCCATAATTTAGCCTTTTCTATTTAGCAGACTAGCCTTTCTATTTAGCAGCAAGTTAACAATCAATTATAACATAATTCTTAGCAGACTTGGCAGTATCAGAGAAAGATAAAGTGCACTTTGGCAGTGATAAGAATATCCCTGTGTAGTAACTAGTTCGTCAAAGCATCTGTTTAGCTTCCTCACCAGTTTGCTCGACTCTCATGATAATACACCAAGGAAGCATGCGACAAGATGGTCCCCTCTCCAGGACCACTCTGTCGTATCAGACTTCGACACAAATTGGTAACAGACACATACCAGATTCACAACAGGCTGGACCATCCTTGAAAAAATCAGGGCACTGCTGGCTAGCAGGAACAACCCTCCAGTTTCCTTTTCCAGAGTTGAGCCTAGAGTCACAGGGAGAATATGATTATGGGCTGGGACATACATTGAACCAAGGGTTTCAAATCTTTGTAGGGTTTGGTTGCAGCCTTGAACAAAACCTATTTCCACCAACAAAAAGAATTTTTTTTTTTTTTTTTTTTTTTTGGGGCTGCAGATTGGACTTGAAGGACTGATACAACCCATTCATTAAGTAAAAGCTGCACCACAAGGAAAGGTGCTCGCTACGCTCAAAATGATTTCACTCCTCTGTCCTAAATAAGATGTAGTTTGCCGAATAAGCTCTAAAAATTGCGATTTTTTAAACATAGAAGCCATCAAGCAGGCTTCCATAATGATGAGTGAATCATTTTTCAATCTTAAACTCCACTCCTTCCACTTAAATATGTCCATATAATATCATTTTCACTCCTAATAACTAGGTGGGTCCAAAAAAAGACTATCAGGAGTATCTGAAGGGTATATACTCGAAGGGAAAAGCAAATCAAAAATTTCTTACACTAAATAGTATAGGAAAAGCATTCATAAAACATTATGCCACACCATTAAAAACCGAAAAAATGAATCAAACATAGAGCAAAGATTTCGGCTGAAAATAGATTACTGAATAAAATATTTATTAAAACTTGCAGCTAATTTTGGGCTAGGATTCCCTTCTGTGTAGGGGCATTGGTAAGGCTAGCTAATTCCCCCTCTTGACAGTGTTACATATTATACTTTAAAAATGTATGATAGCCTTCAAGATGAAATTAAATGATTGGAACCTGACATTTGTCTTCCCATCCCACTCTACACATTACATCAGTGAAATAATACGATCAACAGAGGATACTTGAAAAGTTTGTTGGAAATTTGTAGCTGCTGAGAGCCGGAAATCATGTTGATCATGGTGATGCTCAGCATTTTCAATTGAGCAAAAGCATCATCATCGTCTACATATGCAAAGCATCATCATAGTCTACATATGCTTCCCCCACCTCTCTCATCCCATCTTCCTCCCACCTTTAGATCTCTGCTTCTCATGACTACAAAAGGCAGTCAAGCTCCACATACAATTGCTACTCTCTTTTTCAACCATCTCCTGATTTCTCATTGCGTTCATCTCCACCACCCTCCCCCCCCCCCCCCCTCCCCTCCCCAAAAAATAAAAACAATTGGTACAAACAGTATACATCAACGTTTTAGACAACATTTATATATTGTAAGCAACTAATAAGTAATAAAGTTAAATATAAATAAATGCAATAAATATGTTAAATTTGATTTATTTGTCAACCTCACCATTTAAATTAGGATTTTCAATAAACCCCCAAATTATTCATATTTAGAAACTCACCTCCAAAATGTTTGCTAATTTACCCTTCAAATCATTTAAAATCAAGCAATTCTACCCCTCTCTATCACACTAACAGAATAAAAGTGAAATATTTCTTCTAGTTGTGGTATAGAGAGTAATAATTTCCACATATCACTAATTTATCTCTATCTTAAATAATAGAAAAATTCAGTCCGAGTTCAGACTTCTTCCCACTTCCCACTGCCTCTTCTCCTGTACCTCAACCTCTCCGCTGTCAAATTAAGAAAGGGATTCAACTCAAAATTAATGCAACCAAGATCTAGTTTTCCATATCCCCATTCCTTCACCCTTCTTCTTCCATCCTCTCCCTAATTGTTGGTTGCTCTTGCTCTGCACCTTTTACCTATTACTCCTTCCTCAATCTAATTCTAAATAATTTTCTCTCAAGTCATATGTCAATCATCAAACAGCCATGGTCATGTTGATCGGCTACAATTAAAAGCCTCGTCAAGTTCATTGATTTCATAATCGATCATGGTTATTGCTAACTAACAAGTAGCCATGGAAGGAAAAGAATTCATTGTCATGGTCATGTTGGCCGGCTACAATTAAAAGCCTCGTCAAGTTCGTTGATTTGTTACTCGATCATGGATATTGCTAAAAAAAAAAAAAATCAAGGAACAGGAGGTGGGTTCTCTCGCTTGGACCTTCTTCATCGTCTTCTTCATCAATGTCGCACCACAGAATGTCGAGCATCAACCGACCAAGGCCATCAATGTTCAGTCCAGATCGGGATTGGACCATTATAAAATTTTCAATCATATGGAGATGGAAGAATTGCCATTTCTGGAGAAAGTTGCGAAGTTTGAAATAAAAGAGGCTAAATTCTGTTTTGGGATCATAATAAGGTGAGCATGACCAGGTTGTTGGTATTGCTCCACCCTCTGACATCGCTAGAGGCAGAAGAAAAGAATATGGAGAAATTAAGCATTTTCAAAATTTTGGTAAGAATTAGAGAAGGGGGGGGGGGGGGGGGGGGGGGGGGGCTATGAGTCTTTTAACTTTAAAACAATTCAAAATTTAACCTATATAGTAGAGAAGTGCATTTTTATTGCCCTTCATATGATTTAGGGGGTAAATATAAAATATTTGGAGAGCACGTAGTTAAAAATGTCATAAACTTTATGCAACATACCTGCTGAAAATCCTATTTAAGGGGGGAAAAAATCAGTCATGTGTATACCGAATTGAATAACTCCAAGTTGAAAAAAGATTACCCTTTTACTTTGAGAAAGGGCATTCGTTATAGGAACAGACATCCTTAGCTTTTCAATGGATTCAAAATTTCCTTGTAGACACTCTTCATGCATAATCATCAACTTCTCTGCAACCTGTACATGAGATCATCATTAATACCAAAGCAACAGATCAAGCTCCAGTGCATTAAGAATCATGACCATTCCAATGCTGTAGATATGGCATAATGCATAACTTATGAATAAAAAAGATCAATAAAATTTGGCATGTATGGAGCATGTAGATATGGCATAATGCATAACTTATGAATAAAATAGATCAATAAAATTTGGCATGTATGGAGCTACTGGAAGCTAAAAAAAAGAAAGGACTTGAGATTAGAAGAAAGAGAGCAGGACTCAGTTGGATGATTTCTAACAACAGGAATTGTAGGTTAATGACATATAACTATGTAAAGAGGAATGAAGCAAGCTCGAGATTTATGCAGAAGAGGGGGTTGATTAAAACTCAATTAAACTGGGATAGACAGGCACAACAAAGTGCTAAGAGTTGCTAAGAATGATGTTCATATGGAAGGATGGAGTCATGCACCAAAAATGAATAAATGGAACAGGATAGAAAGGAAAATTCGCACAAAAAAAAATGGAAGCCAAATATCCAAATAAGACATTATGCCAGAAAATAAAAGTGCGGACCAATCCAACATTAGGAAGAATGGTAGAATATTATATCAGTGATTCAGTAGCTTCATAAATATAAAGCATATTAGTGGCAGGTTGTTGGCAACATTGACCTAGTAGAAAAATCTATGCTCCTTTCTACCCTCTAGCCAACTCAGCTAAATAGCTGAGGTACAGACGACAGAATGTGTAGGGGTTCAATTGTTAGGGGGGAAAAAAAAGAATATCAATACTCTAAAACACAGTTTCAATACATAAGTAGTCTAGGAAAATACATAAACAGATTATTCGGTGATTAAACATAATACGCAAGATGATGCAAAATTACGTTTAAATAAATAATTCCTACATACAAATATAACAGTATACACATGTATATACTAAATGTTATACAATCACCAAAAATAAGGAATATACATAAAAATTATGGAAAACATTGCAAAGATCAAATAAAATAATACTACTTTTAAAAAACTCGAGACTATGATATTAAGTATTATAGCCTTCATATCATCTCACATGAACCATTGACAATGATGAAGTAACACTCGGCTATGCATGATCGATATGTATTATACATAGTTTACAAGTATTATACAGAATTTACAAGTACCTATCCTAATATATGGTTTTAAAATTGGGTTTTTGAGTTCTCAAAATCCGCCTTTAATTATTAAATAAAGAGGATATGAGTTAACTAACAAGTTGCACTTGCTTGCACAAAAAAAAATAATCTTAACATTACTTAGATTACTCTTAACATTTGTTTCTACTTTGCTCTACCTTACACATATGACGACTTCGAGTTGAAATAGAATAGAATTTGTTTTAAATATTACGTTATTCAATAGGCCTATGCAGATGTATGAGTCACAAAGACCTGCTTTTTAAAGCACTAACACTAAAACACAACCTGTGACTGCATACTTTTTAAAGCACCAAAACGTATCCAGCAACAAAAATAATTAAAAAAAATTCTTTTTATCAAGATAAAAATTAACAAAAAAATAAAAATTGAAGAAAAGTTGATATTTTTGGAGTAAGGTGCTAGGGGAGTGGTCTCTTCCATAAGAGAATTGACTTTGCCTCATGCAAACAAGCAAGGCGTCAAACCTCCATACGACACAAAAACCCCTTGTCAGAGTTTCTAATGGTGCAAGAAATAGAGTAGAAACCAACCGCCACATTTGTTGCCCATAGTCTACAACTTATGAGGTTGAAGCTCAGGAAGAGAAAGGGGGGTGAGGGGCAACTTTTTTCTTTTGTCTAGGGTTCAACCTCTTTTATAAGAATAAAAAGGATAATTTTTAACTGTATTACCAAAAGAAGTTTTATCAATTGGATATAAGCACGAGATAAATATTAGATTCCAATGTTAGTCCACATAATATTAAACAGTTTTTGAATAAAATAAAGGTGGACCCCCACAAAAACCAAAAACTCATGCTTTAATTTATTATTGTTGGAATTTTAAAATTCGCCTAAAGGATAAGTCATGAGAATTTTATAAAATATGCGTACTTCTAGCTAGGTGACTTATAATGTTAAACCAGACTATCTTCTGGCTGGCTTGGGACATTTGCTTAGTATATTTAACATTGACATGTCGGTTGGGCCTTGGATAGGCTTTTTATAAGACATTGACAAAAGCACACATAGTAGGCATTGTACAGTGGTCAAGAGTATTGAAGCATTAATAGTTAAGCTCATGATACCGATTTCATGGTATTTACTATGACCATGCCCATATATCATAATCACAGCCTTCATGGTTCCCGAATGTATATAAGTCCTCGAAGAGTACATCTGATAGGCAATAATATTCCTCTACAGAACACAACAGACCTATTAAAAAACACAAATTCAACCTTGCCAATCACATCATATGAGCATTATCGTCAAAGATTCAAAAGGTGGGTAGTAGTTGACATAAAACAATTAAATACATCAATTACTACAAATAGTATTGTGAGTAGGACTATTAATGCTCTGACTAGATAACTAAATGATTCCTACTATGTGTGCATTGCCTTGACTAATGAGCCCTAATTCAAAGCCTGACCTATTAAAAATTTCAAATTGTAATAAAATATTATGAAGGTTCAAAAAAAATTTACCTTTGATGAATCCACATCATAAGTTGTCGAGTTAATGTATAATTGTTTTCTTTTCTTAAAAATTATCCTTCAGGAGGGGACTGCTGAACTTTTTAGTAATACAAGCAATAAATATTTTTTGCTTTTAGCAGGGCCAACTTTTTGTTGTTCAGAAAAGAGAAACTTGGAGAGTATTTTAATATTGCATAGAAAAAGATATTCATTATCGGTAGATACCAATATATAAAGCAAGTATCATGTAAACTTTTAAAGTATCTGATATCGATATGCCTTATAATATTGGCCTAATATAGCCAATATTTTCAAAATTGCCAATATACTCCTGATATTATGAAATTTGATACCACAAATCATTTGCTGATACCTATACTTTAAACCTTAGAATGGACTAATATTGTGGATGCCAATACTAACCTCGTATTTATTTTTAAAAAGTAAAACCTCTTTTGAAATATTGGACAGAACCGACATTTTTATCTCTGTAAATGGGGTTGAACCCTAGATGTTTTAAAAAAAAAATCTCCTCTCTCTCTCTCTCTCTCTCTCTCTCTCTCTCTCTCTCTCTCTCTCTCTCTCTCTCTCTCCGCAATAAATATTTTTAGTACTATCAATTCACCATTAGGAAATATTCTATTCTCAACATTATGCGTCCCATTAGCGAAGCCAATTTTGAACCACTTGAAAATTTGCTGCTTCAACTACCCACATGAGAGGTGGAATCAATAATCTTAGAAAGGAGACCACATGCTAGTATCTCAACGTTTCTTAAATTTGTATTCTTGTGTTTCGGTAAAAAAAAAATTATCTTTATTGCTAGATACATTTTTGTTAATATCCATAGGGTCATAGACTTGATCAATCAAGTCTTTCAGTAAATTAAATTAGGACGAGGTGCACCCCTCTTAAGTTACTCCTTATAATAGATTTATGTGACAGCATATCTGCTCTCTACAATGCTAAGACTGCTCTATACATTGTTCTTCCACAGACAAAAGTCTTAAAAATTATCTTGTTGAAGAACGAGTCACGCATATTAAGTTAATTCAATATCCTAACCAGACAATGTTAGGATAAAGTTCAGATCTGCCCGTGCTGTTTACAAGCTTCAGAAAGTTTGAATCTGAATGCTTGATGGAGGAACTCTTGTTCCAAAAAAACATATTGAAAACATGGACATAGCTCCATAAAGCTTTCTTTATTGTGTCTGTAACTGAACAATTAACACAACTCTAAAGATTCTTCTTTTACTCAATATAACAACAAATCCTTAATGACTATAGTTCTGTAAATGGTGCTTCTACCAATTTTGCAATCAATTTAGTCATGAATAGGTGTTTAAATCGGGCCTTCAATTAAGAAGTAAGGTACCTCTTCAATGCTGTCATCCTCGACCACAGCGTTGAGAGAGAACGTCAAGATTTCGTCCAATATATTCTCCAAATCATCAATATAAAGCGGCTCTAACAAGTAAAAGAAACAAATCAAACAATAAAAGACCAATCGAGAAAAAAATAAAAACTTCCCTCTTGGTTTCATCAGAGACGGCGGAAAAAAAAAAAACCTAACCCTAACCTCTGGATTGGGTGAACCAGGACAGGATCGAGGAGGCAAGATCGTTGTATTTCTGGAGAGAGTCCCGGCCGGCCCACTGGTTCTCGATCGCCATCTGGAGAGCGCTCCATCGAGAGAGAACGAGAGAGATACCCTCGCCAAAGAGGTGTAGAGACTGAGGGCTTAGGGTTTGAGAAGGGCCAGCGTCGTTTCCACCATTAGAATTTGAAGAATCCATATCCTTTCTTTAAAAAAACAAAAAAAAAAGAGAGAAATCAGAATTAGGGTTTATGCTGCAGCAACGACGGCGCCAATCGAAAGCGAATTAGACGAAGAACTGCGAACGGAGGGGATAAAAATATCATTTAAGTTATTCGTATATATATAATACATTGATGTGGGCCGGGTTCTTTGATGTGGATTTAACTTATTCATATATGGGCCGGGTTCTTTGTTGCATAGATTAACAATAGAATACAAACTGGCTGATTAAAATAGAGGAGTGCAATGAGTTTTTTATGAAACCGTAACATTTCGTTAAGGCTAAAGGAAAATTTTTATAGGACTGTTATTATGTCAGCTTTATTATATTGTACGGAATGTTGGACTATAAAAAAATGTCATTTACAGAAAATAAGAGTAATAGAGATGTGCATGCTCTCCTGGATAAGCAACAATACTAGGAGAGATAAAGTGAGAAATGAAATATTCGTACTAAGTTAGGTGTAACTTTCATCGATAAGAAGATGCGAGAAAATCGCTTATGATGATTTGGTCATGTACAACGTAGGCCTGCAAATGCACCAGTTCGACGAGGTGAGTTTATCAATAAAGCACAAGTTAAAAAAACGAAAGGAAAATCGAAAAAAATATGAATAGAGGTGATACGAAAAGATATAAATTCTAGAGGTTTAAATGAGAATATATTACTTGATAGAAATGAATGGAGAAGGACCGTCAAAGTGATCGATCCGACGTGATTCTCCTTTTTTTTTTTTTTTTTTTTTTTTTTTTTTTTTTTTTCATATAGCTTACTCCAAATATTTAAGATAAAAGGCTTAGTTGTTGTTGTCGTATATATGGGCTTTTAAGATATTTATTATTACAAAAATGAAATAAGAACTATTTGCTGTCACACGTTTAAACTTTTTATTGACGAGGTTTATAGAATTTGTCAACAGTTGGTTTCTAAAAGTAATATTTCAAAATTTTAAAAAAAATTACATGTCATTTTTTAGTAATATTAATTGGAAATTTTAATTTTGAATAATTGATTGACTAGTTTACAAACCGACCGATTTTTTTCTATTTCTCTTGTCTGCTTGGAAATTCCAATTAAAATTCAAATTGGATACAAGTTCGGGTGGCCGAAGTACATTTTGGAGGGCATATGTTATACTAATTTATTTATTTTTAAAATTCTAGCTTGGTTTAAAGTAAAAACAGCATGATCGTATAACTAAAGTCTTGATTTCTAAATGGGCAGGACAAACATGTTTGCAAATTTTAAAATTTTTTTTTATGTCACACTAAAGATAAATAGTTGGCACCACAAAATAATATCACTTTGTAGGAGTTTTACATCAAAAACAATATTTCTTTTTTAGCTAGAAATAATGTTTTGTAACACTTTATTTCTTTGATAATGGTTTTTCCAATTTTGATCTCATTTATTGTGATGAGACTGTTTGAAATGCTACAAAAAAATTGATTATATTGCGATGAGATTTTTCTTGAAATGTTATATAAATATGAAATTTCTATTTAAAAATTGTCATGAGAAATTGTTGAGTCCAAACAAAGTATGCTGTTGGAATTAATATATATATATATATATATATATATATATATATATATATATATATATATATATATATATATATATATATATATATATATCCTTGGTAAATTTACAATTAGTCCATAAGGCATAGATCTACTAGTTTATTTGAAGTTAAGAACATGGGCTATAATGTATATTAAGAAAAGGAGTTTAATGTATTTTCATATTTTAATGAAATAACTTTTACAATTTTGTTTTATTGACAATTTTGTGCATATTCTTATGTTGTTGAATTATTTTCCAAGCATATTCTCATAGTGACACGCGAAATTGGATCAATTTATCAATTTATTTTAGGGGTATTTACTGGTTTGTCCCTCAAATCTTTAAATATTATGATTTTACCCCCCAAATCTTCATATTTATAATTTTGCCCCTCAAATCTCATAAGTTACAACAATTTTGCCCCTCTCTCTAACTTTCCCAAACACAGTTAATTTTTTGACCATTTTACCCCTTATTTCCTCTTTTATTTTCCTCCTCTTCTTCTTCTCTCTTCCTCCTCTCTTCTTATTTTCTTCATTATTTCTCCTCTCTTCTCCTTCTCTTTTCCTCCTCTCTTCTCATTTTCTTCATTTTTTTACTCTTTCATGTCATGCATTTTTCCTCTAGTTCACCAAATCAATTATCTCAAGTAAAAAAAGAGAAGAAAATAAGAAGAGAGGAGGAAAATATGAACATGAAAGAGTAAAAAAAAAAAAATGAAGAAAATGAGAAGAGAGGAGGAAAAGAGAAGAAGAAGAGAGGAGGAAGAGAGGAGAAATAATGAAGAAAATAAGAAGAAAGGAGGAAGAGAGAAGAAGAATAGGAGGAAAATAAAAGAGGAAATGAGGGGTAAAATGGTCAAAAAATTAACTGTGTTTGGGAAAGTTAGAGAGGGGGGCAAAATTGTTGTAACTTATGAGATTTGGAAGGCAAAATTATAAATATGAAGATTTGGAGAGTAAAATCATAATATTTAAAGATTTGAGGGACAAACCAGTAAATACCCCTTTATTTTAAGGCATTATGACATTATTAGCTTGTTTATAGTTAGAAATATTATAATTTGTTAACTATATATGTATCAAATTTAGCACATTTTTTAAAACAATGTTTTCAATTTTTTAGAAGATGGTACTAAGTTAAATTCAACTATTTATATTATCAGAAATGATCCACCAAATTTAGAATTTTTATGTTGAAAGTAAAGAATGTGTTCGGTAACTCGTTTGCATGGCACGATCATTTTCTTGATTGAGTCTATTATGAAAAAGACTTAAAATGATAGAAATTGGAAAATTTAAGCTATCTTATACTCTATAAGTCATATAAACTCATTTTGAATTATCAATTAAATAATAAAAAACTCATCGTTATTTTAATTTTCAACATTAGACACATCACTATAAGATGAGCGTATGAAAATGTAACTAAAAATATAACAAAGTGCTATTTCCAGAAATTAAAGGACACGTGTTAAAAGACCATAAAGGGCAAAAAGAAAAAAAAAACTCTTTTGACACGTGTTCAGCTCCCCCGGCGCCCAAACAAACCGACAATAGCAACCGCGAACTCGGGGAGTTTCCAAAGGATCATAACACTTTTTCTAGTGAGCCCACTGGATAGGTTTTTTTTTGGTTCGTTTTTCAGTTGGAAAGTGGGCTCAATAGGGAAAAATTGTGTGCTCGTTTGAGACTCCCCGAACTCGCGAGAGTCTCATCTCCAGAATATTCACTCTCGGTTCCTTTTTCGTTGTCTCCAGCGATCCATCGATCATGGCAGCCGCCGAAGGAGCCCGTCTGCATCACATCGCTCGCGAGACCTCGGACGTCAAGCGCCTCGCTTCGTTCTACGAGCAGGTACTGCATTTACCATTGTGCCTCTGTCCCTGTTCTCTCTGCTCTTACTCTCCTCCTTTTGTTTAGATTCTAGGGTTTGAGAGGATGGAGACGCCAAAATTTGGGGATTACGAAGTGATATGGCTCAAGCTTCCTCCTTTCGCCCTCCATCTCATCGAACTGGACCCACACTCGAAGCTACTGGAAGGGCCCAGCAGAAGCGCGTCGGATACGCCGGCGGTGGATCTCGATCCGAAGGCGATCTCACGCGGTCATCACCTCTCGTTTGCTGTCTCCAATTACGACTCCTTCGTCCGAACCCTAAAGGTGATGGTTATTACGTTCATATAGATTTTATATGGAATTAGGTTCTTTAATTTTTTTAAATATTTTTTTAAACAATTGTCAGGAGAAAGGGATTAGGACTTATGAGAAGACCCAGCCCGATGGAAAGACAAAACAAGTCTTCTTCTTTGATCCGGACGGTCAGTTGGATTCAATTATAATACTTTTGCATTCTTAATTAAAGTTTGATTAATCCTCAAAAAGAAATCTATGTGATTGATTAATTTATATGATACTAATTTTACGTGCAAAGTATTTGTGTCTCAGAAATTAATCTTTTTTGCGGATGCTTATGAGAAAACTTTACTGTGGTTGATTAATTTGTGTGATATTAGTTTTTCATGTAAACTATTTGTGATTCAAAAATTAATCTTTTTGCGGATGCTTTGGCTTTTAGTTGGTGTATGATCTTGGTAATGACTTTTTACCATTACTGCATTTGAGATGGATGGAGATTATAGCGATAGTCAAATTTATAGCAGTTTTTTTTTTTTTTTTTGTTACATTTAGGTACTAGACACTAACTTCGTACTGTGTGTTTTACATAATTGAGAATGCAAGACTGGACTTTAGACTGTTGAATTGATTGTAACCGCCAATATTTTGTATTGAACTTTGTGCTAGAAAGGCAAGATTAGTTTAATTATAGAATTTGAGTACCTACTGTAGTATGAGAAAATGTGTATTTGTCTTCGACTACAGGTGGTGTATAATTGTCTTGAAATTACTGAAGAGTCTAAAACTGGAGTCCCTGCAGCACATAATTGGAATACAACCTTGAAATATCTAAGACCACCCAAGGCAAAGGTTATAGCCCCAAAGATGATAGTGGTATTTACAACCAAAAAATATACGTGTGCATGATGTATACATCCAAGCCTTATAGAGCTTATCAATATGTCAAATATGTCAAACAATTTACTAAACATGAAATTGCTGTTGAATTTCGAAAGTAACTTTATCTAGTGGTTACATTTTACTATTTTAGCAAGTTTGGGAAGAGATGAGGTACGATATATATATGGGAGGAGAGAGGGAAAACACTCATTTTAAACCACTCTGAGAAATTAACAATAGATTCTACCATCTGGACATTCTATCATACACCCAAATTAGACACCTTACTTTCTAGATGAGGACATATTTATGTAAATGGGCACGCAATACATTTTCAAAGCGTAGGTATTTGATGCTAAAGTATTTAGAGCACAATAACATAACTTTCCACTTTTGGTGAAGGAAAAGTGGAATAGATGTACCTGTTTCGTTAAACACGAGGCTAACAAAAGCAAAAACCCACCAAAGTATGCCCATAAATATATAGCCATGTAAAACACTCAAACATATAAATACCATTAGAAAGGTAACCAAGCCCCCAAGTCTCTCGCTAGCAGCAAGGCAATGAAATAGATGAAGCCCCAGAACCGTGTCCTGCCCTCAGTCTTGTGACTTACCTGTAGAGCTCGGGTCTCAAAAAGGTTAGTCTGTTCCTTCAGTCGTACTACATTGGAGTTCATACTATATTGGAGTGAGGGTACGTGACTACCAGATAAACATGCTCATGCTCGACAATAAGAGAAATGTAGGACATCTACCCATGCCTTCCTATCAAGACTGTAGAGTCACATGTTTTTGAACCAATAAGGTAGCTGCTTCAGCATTAACCAAAATAGAAGGCCTTGGCTGAGGTTCATAAAAACTATAACAAATTAAACATAAAAAAATGGAGATCATTTGAAAGCACATATTAGATTGGCAGCAAAACACACAGCTTAGCTACCAAAGTAGGCAACCTTCCTAGACTAAGAGGTTTGAAAGAGATAGAAACATATCAAAAAAGTCAAATAGGGACTCCGATTTGGTAATACTATCATTAATCAGTGTAGAGCCAGAAAAGGTGTATTGGCAATTTAGAAGTATCTGCTTCTAGTTCTTGAAATAAAAAGGAAGGACAACATACTTTTGTGCATTTATTTTATATTGTGTTTTTCATCCTCCTTTGCTCCCATTGGTGGAGCTTCTCTTCCATCTCCTTCTCTATTCAATACTAATATATGTACGAAGTGGAGAGAAACATTTGGATGGATCTTGATGTTGCTTTGGTTGCATGGAGCCCTAGATAATGTCTAGGGTGGTCCAAAATATCGGAAGGTGCTAGGAGCCTCCATTCTTGAATAATAGTAGTAATTCCAGACTGTCCAAATTAATCACTTTCCACATCCGATTTTACCCTTTTTTTGGACTAAACATACTCTCTAAGAAAAACTAGATTCTAAGAATATTACTAATCATTATTAATTGCAATCTATTTTTAACTTTTTTGTAGCATATGCAAAATATGTGGGTATTGATTATATACCTTATATCGAAAATGACAAAGGTGATTTTGGAATATGAAATAACAAGTAATTGGGACAAATTTGGTCAAAAAAAGAACTACTAAAATTGTGGACGGAGATTTGAAAAACAAAATGGATTTGCTTGAAGCATTTGTCTCATTCATATCCAATTTTGGCCATCATATTTTGGCATATCGAGTATCTAGGAGAGGTTGGCGGTGGGAAATTGATCCATTTGACTTGATCTCTTGTTTATCTTCAACTTGTAGCTTCATATGGCTTCACCTGTAGTCTTGTAATGGTTGCCTCAAGTGCCCCAGTCTTATATAGTGCTCCATGATTTTTTTAATTTTTTTTTTCTTCTGAATCCTTAATCAAGATGGAGAACTAGATCCAATGACAATTCCAATTGGGCAGAATAATGAAGATGTGAACTAAAGTGGGCAGGAGTCGGAGAGGAGCGCAAAATTTATAACATACATGGAAATTTTACCATAACATTATGCATTCTAGTAGAAGCTGGATGCCCTCCATCGCTAGCACATTGCATTGATTTCTAATATGATTTTTATATACATGAACTGTTTGATTTTCGGCCAATAAAGGGACCTACGATCACACTTAGGATATATGAGATCCAACTGAAGTAGCTGCAATTTGATCTTATCATCAGAAAAGTTTTGCCCCTTATATGGTGTCTGGAAGATTTATGAGGTCTTTCTAGACATGCCACATACAGCCATGACTTTGCTTGTGATAGGATCAAGTCAACAAAAATGATACATTTAGCTGAAACTAACATTCATTGTTGTACTAAATAAGCAATACAAGTCTAAAAGAATGTTTTTGACACTTCTGTTCAGGCAATGGCTTGGAAGTTGGGAGTTGGGAAGCCCCATAGCTTTGAAGAGATGGGAGATGAATAATTAGACAAAGAAGAAAGAGTGTAAATAAATAAACAACAATCCCACATTTCCTCTCATGTATACATGTACTTTGTTATATTAGTGCGTGTATAGACCTCTCATGTATCGATGTACTATGTTATATTAGTGCATGTATAGAACTTCAGAGGAAAGAGCGGGACTCATGATATGTTGGTAATCTCTGATACCATGGTCTATTTTCTCCACAATTATTTGTGACTTTGGCAATTATAATTATTTGTGACTTTGTCAATTACTCGTCTTCAATGTCTTTGACCGATGCTTTTACTGATTCCGAATCATGTTTTAGCTTCACTCTAGTTGGCAAGGCATGTGAGTTGTGACCGGGTGATATGATGCATTTGACAACCAACTGGTCACCTTTTCCGAGCTGATGCTCCGAATCAAAGTTTTAAAATATTGGCCGGTGTTGATATGTACTCAGAGTGTATATCGAATTTTGAGGTGCATGATATATCAGGGACCTTAATAGTATTGGTACCGATATTGGTAGTGGTATTTCCTATATTATTGGTAACATACGTTCGTTTTGACCATTAGCTGATATTGTTTTCTAAATTGCTCACATCCAATGTTGTTAGAGTGCTCTCTGTTTTCTGCCTTTTTGTATGTTTGATGTCTTGTTGCTAAGAGGGGAGTGGACTAATACTTTTGTGAGTGGATGTCTTCTTATCTGTTTGGTGTTGTTTGCTTGCTTGAGAGGAAGATGTTTCTTTCTTCTTTCTGGAGCAAAATGCAAAGAGAGAATTCGTACGAGTCTAATGAAAAACATTCGAGAAGAGCTTTTGTAGTGCATTTCTCACATGACCATTGGATATGAAGTATCTCTATTTTATGTTAGGGTAATTCTAAAGGAAATTTCTAGATGCACCTCAGCTTTTTCTTTTTCTTAGTGAGCCCTAGTGAGCTCCAAGAGAGTTTAAAATATGGCTCCTTTTTTTAGTGAGCTCTATGTTTTTTTCCAAAATTTTACTAAGGAAAGAAATGGAGTTCACTAAGAAAAAGATAGGGCTCACTAAGAAAAAAAATGGGCTGCATTTAGAATTTCCCTTTCCTCTACCCCAACTCCCGTTCCGGCTTCTTGTTTCCCTTTCAATCTTCTCTGAAGTACTCCTTAACATGCTATGTCCTCTGCACTTTGCAACGCGTTTTCGGGCTGCTCGTACAACGCGAAGAGCAGCCCATATCTTGCAGTGGGTTCTCTCTATAGAGAATTTATAGGAACTTATTGATCGGGCTGGCAATTCTGGTCAATAAGTGGACTGGATGGGGGCTAGCCTCCTGGCCAGATGAGGATTACATCGGGATTGCAGTTCCGGCCATAAGGCTATTTGTTTGTAAATAAAAGCAGGTTGGAAATTCAATCCTGGCCAAATACAACTATTGGCGTGCTCCCCGATCTGTGTTTTCATTTCGATAGCCACGTGGGACACACGATTATTCTTAATATAATTAAGATCTTTGATTATTCTTAATATAATTAAAATCTTTGAATATGATGTTCTTAATTTATCGTTCAAATTATGCTTCATATTGAGTCCAAAAATACTTTAAAAATATCTCTAAATAATGAGATTTATCCATTTTTGTCGAAATTGTAACCTTATTCTCCATCTTCTTCAATCTCTTGTCAACTCTAAAACAAAGAGATATTTACACCCGATTTGCAAAAAAAAAAAAAAAAAAAAGAAACGAAAAAAGAAACGAAAAAACTCAAACAAGCCCTAACAATCTCATGCAAGTAATAAAAATCGAATTTTGAATGGGATTTAGGTTTTGAAGCATGTGTTTTTTTTTTACTTTACTTGCATTGGGTTTTAGAAGCGAGTTGAAGGATTTGGGGCTTACTAAGAAAAAATGGTTTACGAAATAGAGGAAACAGGGCTCACTAAGAAAGGGATAAGAGTTATTTGGTTCTAAAATAAAAATGACAAACTTGTAAATAAATCTTATTTTTGGGACTGAGGCTCACTAAGAAAAACATGGTGCGCATCTAGAAATTTCCAATTCTAAATGCACCCATCTTTTTTTAGTGAGCCCCAATTTTCTAGTGAGCCTATGAGAGTTTGAAACAATGAATTCTTTTTCTTAGTGAATCTCATTTTTTTCTTTTTCTTTTTCAGAGTCGTCCTCTCCCTTATCTCTTCCCCAACAACACCAGCAGCAACGACAGCAGCAGTTGCTTGCTATCGCTACTGCAGTGGCGGCAACATCAGCAGTGAAAGCAGCAGTTACCTATTGCTGCCACTGCAACGGCGATAGCAGAGCTTACTCTGCAGCGACAACAAGGCTTACTAAGAAAAATGATTGAGGGTTGTTTTGTCTAAAAAAGTTTCTAGCAAACTTGTAACTATTTGGTTTTTAAGTTATGGGACTCACTAAGAAAAAGACGGGGGCACATTTAGAATTTCCCTTTATGTTAATGGGGTTTAAATTGAGATATAGCCCTGCATTTTGTTGTTTGTTTGCGAAGAAAAGGCAAAGGCCAATATAATATTAAAATATTCTGCAATCATCTAAGATTAGTCATGGTTTTGTTGAATTCAAATGAAATATGAATATGCACTTATAAGAACCTTGAATATTATTTTGACACAAGAAGTGGAATTTAAAATCCATTCGAAATTGATTTTTCAATACCATGTCCTAAAAGTCATCCAAATAAATCAGAGTTTATTGAGTTTACCTTTCAAAACTATAATTCTGATAGCCAAATCTTACATCCAAAACGGTATTCAATTTGCATATACATTGAAGTAAGAGATGAAGTGATTGAGAGACTCTTTTTATTTTTTGTCTAACAAAGATTCTTCTATAGAGTATCCTCTTAATTACTTGGACATGTGAAGATACCAGTGGAGTAGTTATTGGAACCCGAACCACTAATTGCGCACGGGAGTTTCCAAAAGAGCACACCATTTTTCCTAGCCCACTAGGTATATTATTTTTCATCTGGTAAATCCGAAGAGTTGGAAAGTGTGCTCTTCAGGAAATATGGTGTGCTCCTTTGGACACTCGCTTTTCGCACTAGACAAGACCCAAATAAGGCCCGAGACCCGTTTAGAGCTTTAAAGTTAAAACTTCACGAGCTTGACACGTGTCCCATCTCCAGCTTGCCCCATCAAACTGATTACCTTACTCCCATCTGGGAGTTTCGAAAGGGGCGGACTGGGGAGTTTCCAAATGAGCACGACATTTTTTCCCAGTGAGCCCACTCTTCCGAATAAAAATAACATAGAGAAGTGGGTTACAACAACTACAACAACAACTTAAGTCTTTTATCCCAAATATTTGGGGTAGGCTATATGAACAAAAAAAAAAAAAAAAGAATCACGCCGATCGATTACTTTGGTATTTCTTCTCCATTTATTTCTATCAAGTAATATTTCCTTATTTAAACCTCTAAACTCAATATCTTTGCGTATCAGTTCTATCTATATATTTTTAGTGTGCTCCTTTGGAAACTCCCGGCAGACTGTTAAGTGGGCTCACCAGGAAAAGTGGTGTGCTCCTTCAGAAACTCCCCTCCCATCTCCGCCACTCTTATTCACTGAATCCCTTATTCGTCTTGCGATCATGGCGGCAGCAGCAGCGGCAGTTCTTCATCACATCTCTCGCGAGTCCTCCGACGTCAGGCGTCTTGCTTCCTTCTACGAAGAGGTGATATAATTACCATTATGCCCGTTCTTGCCATTTTCTCCCTCTCATTTTCCCTCCCCTCGTTTAGATTCTAGGGTTTGAGAGGATCGAGGCGCCCAAATCTGGGGACTTCGAGCTGATCTGGCTCAAGCTCCCCCCAATCTCTCTTCATCTCATCGAGAGGGACCCACGCTCCAAGCTCCCGGAGAGCCCCTACAGCGCCTCCAACTCGGCCGCCGACGTCGACCCCAAGGAGATCTCGCGGGGCCATCACCTCTGCTTCGCTGTCTCCGATTATGATTCTTTCGTCAGAACCCTAAAGGTGAAATCTTTTTCCCCGTTTCTCCTCATTTGATTTGATGGTAATATCTATAATTTTCTAATAATTAAGCTTTTTTATTATGATACAGGAGAAAGGGATTAAGTATTTTGAGAAGGTGAGAGCTGATGGGAAGACAAAGCAAGTCTTCTTCTTTGATCCGGACGGTGAGTTGGATTCTTTTGTATAAACTTTTTTGGCCTTAGAATTAAATTTTTTGAGTTTGATAAATTGTTCAGATTAAACAAGTGATCATTTTTTGGCGTATAATTTCATATGTAATGATTATGATTATGGTGGTCTTTTTGCCGTTTGGCGTTTATAGAGATCAGGATAAATAGAAGGAAATTTGTAGTGGATCTTTTGGTAGATTAGGTGATGGAAATGACTTTCCTACTTAGTTCTACAGGATTGGGCGATAGCAAAATTAAGTGTCGAGACGGAACCTATTTAGTGTGCATACTACCTTGCACATTCGGGTTGACAACATGTTGGAAGGATTAGAGTTGTTGAACTCTAGCGTCAGGAAAAGCAAACAAGTGTCTGACTGTTAGGGGCATATGGGATGGGCATATGATAGTATTACAATAAAAAACAGGACTGGAATTAGACTTCTAGAGAGAATACATCTCCGTGCTAGAACTAGCTTGAGACGTCAACTTGGCTACAATAGTACAATCAGACCATTGAATCTGCATTAAGATAACCTAGTTTTACTAGATTCATGGCACACTTTGGCTTGTGGTACTGGTATAAATGCATTTTCTTGGTGTGGAGAAGTACAGGTATAGATACATGTTATAGATGCGTGTTATGCTATTTTGAGTAGTATTTGGAATGGGGGATAGGCGTAATTGGTTGGTATTTATGGTCACGGTATCCATGGGAGAATTGCTAGGGTCATTCCATAATTATGGATATATTATCTGTGTGAATGAGTGCATAGTAGAGACACACACTCACATTTGAAGAGATGAGAAACCAGTTGGGATTATGGAAGATGAATCATTGGTTTACTTTCTTTCATTTCACAGGCTTCCAATTTGGGCGATTCAGATTGGAAATGCACCATGAGTATATCTGCAAGAACCATATTTGAGACCAAAAATGTTGAACAAGACTGCTTTCACTTAAATTGACAGCCTTTAGATATGGCTGTGTGCTTGCAAGCTAGGCTAAACAGTAAGCATCAATGCTGTGGTAAATATTCTTTCATTTCTCAGCCTCCCAATTTGGGTTTAGATTGAAAATGCACTATAGGTCTATATGCACAAACCATGTTTGAGACCTGAAATGTTGAGCAAGACTGCTGTCACCTAAATTAGCATCCTTTATATATGGCCAAGTGCTTGCAAGCTAAGCTAACCGATTGTGTCAGAAGTTTTTGGTAAGCAGTGAAAAGTTAAAACTATAGAATTATTCAAGTATTTTTTTAACAGCATTAGGTTGGTAGTAAAGGAATCACTTGCCTGACTGTGGCCTATCTCAGAGAGGGGCAATGGTATTGGCATAAGCTGCATAACATGTTATTGTGAGAGAAAAAAAAAATGATTCAAATTTGTCAAGTTTATGTTGGATTTGGTCAACACAGGCCACAAAATTGTTTGCACCCTCCCACTGCTCATTATAGTAATAGTTGCTTTGATAGCATAGGTGTTAGATGAACTGTAAAGGAACTGGTTAGACAGCTCATCAAGGGTCATCTGAAATTTTGAATGTAGGAAGGTCCTAGTCATCTCCTTTCTTGGATACCAACAATGTTTTCAGATATAGCCTAATTAACTAATTCAAAAGAAGAAGCATTTATCCAGACAATGCATATATGAGCTGAACGATTGATGGATTTCCTAAAACATTTCATTTCATCAGAAGTCAACGGTCTCTTCAGTTCCTTTACCAAATCTAACTTGCGATAATTTGCCTCGTCAGAGTTCTCTTCTCATCTCTTGCATCTAGTCTGACTGACGAGCAGACCTGCTGAAATAGCAATCAAAACATCCTTCCCCTAGAATACGAAATGTTTGCCACATGCAATTTACGGTCAAGCAAGATTTATGAAATCATCTCCCTACACATTCATTGTGCTCGGCTCTTGTAATTCATGAATTGGTTAAGATGGGTTTGACGGCGAGGAATGTAGCTGAATATCACAATTGTTGTTTTCCTGTATGGGACCTAAATAATGTTTGTGTCATTTTTGTTCAGGTAATGGCTTGGAAGCTGGGAGTTGGGAAGCCCCATAGCTGGGAAGAGATTAATAGCCGAACAGAGAAGAATGGGAGTATATAAATAAAATAACACTCTTGATGCTACATCCTTTCCCCTATATAATTTGTCATATGGTCTTTGTTACATTTATAGATGTAGAGTGTCAAGGATTCGAGTCCTTTGTACTCCCTCATCTTCTGTAACTCTGAAAGAAACTGGCTGCGGTAAAGTTCATTGATGTAAAGAATCAGTTTCCTGTTATTTGAACTTCACAGGCTTATGGGGATGACCACAACTCTTTTACCTATTGCACAATTTGAGGGTGCTGATTTAAATTCTGCATCGTTGAGCACAATTTTTAAATTGTTGATGCTGTTGTAGCTGAGACCTTATCGGCTTTTTATATTGAACTGTTGATACTGTTGCGGAACTGTCTTTTTTTTAAGTATTAATAGATATTTGATATTAGACCTTCAAATATTCATATTTTTAAACTAGATCTAGAATTTCTCAAAGTGGCTTGAAATTATCCCTTGCGGTTGAGATGAAATCATTTTTATATAAAATATTTCATTAACTTTAAAAAATTTGTTTCATTTGGACCGTTTTATCTATATGAGCCACCATTCTCTCGTTGTTAATTCATTTTTTTTCTCCAACTTCAATTGAAAAATGATCAGATAACTAATTGTAGCGGTTTAATTTGACTCGTAGCTCCACTCAGCCTTGTACTACAAATTTTATCGAAACAGCCTGCATGCGAGCGTGTAGGTCGTTGGATACCCTTCGTTTTCCCAAATTCAGAGTAACCTAACTAATCAACGGATTTTGGATCCAATTTAATATCATATAATCATTCAATCTTTCCTAAATTAACACATACCATAACTATGTAACCTCATGGCTTGCACTAAAATGTATTGTACACTTAAAAAAAAAAATTAAGGATTAATTATAAATTAAGGATTAATTGCACTCATACCCTATGATATGGAGTAGTAAAATTACTCATATCGTTAGTGGAGTTAGTCAATAGTGAGATATTCTTATCCTGTTTTAAATAAATATGCACTCATTTTCTTTAATTTGAATTTTATCATCTTCTCCCTCCTTAAGAATCCAATCTAGAGCAAACTCTATCTCCACTTCATTGCAGTTCTATTGCAGTTCTGCAGATATTTTCTCCCTCTCTCCCTCCTTCCGATTACGAGTAAGTTGCAATCAAATGCTGGGGCAGTGTACTCATAACTTCGGGGCTGACATTTAGAGCAATGGTTCATTGTTCTAAAACTGAATTGAACTTAGACTACCAATTTATCTGCAATTTTGTCAACCATAGCTTTCAGTAATCATGTTGGCTCCAACATGCATCAACAAATATTTATTTACTTTATATATTGCATTCATTCAGCAAACATTCACTATGGAATTCCAAAACCATTAAAAGAAAATGTAGGGAATTTCTAGATGGGCACGGGATTTTTCCTAGTGAGCCCACTTTTCCTAGTGCGCACGTCTTATAATTTCAAAAACCCAATTTTTTCCTAGTGAGCACACTTAAATATCCAGATTGCCCTCACATCTCCCCCTATTTCTCTCCCAAACCGTTCCCAAACCCAAACGCCTCTTTCTCTCTCCCAAACCGTTCCCAAACCCAAACCCATTCCCAAATCGCGATCAACCCTTCCCTCGTCGCTTCCCCTCTCTCTTGCCGACGCTCGCAGTCTCACCGACGCTCGCGGTCTCGCCGACGCTCGCGCGGACGCCGCCACCTCGCCGACGCATGCGCTCTCCCCCTGACGCGCTCTCGCCACAGAACGCAAGCTCGACTCCAGGAGTGCAGGAGCATTAAGGAGTAAGGTATTTAGTATGATTTTAGACTGAGATTGAGTTGTTGTTGTTGGTGTTTTTTTTTTTTTTTTTGGTTGTTGTTGGTGTTTTTTAGTATGGTATTTAGTATTAAGTTGTTGTTGGTGTTTTTTAGACTGAGATTAAGAAGTTGGGTATTTAGTATGCAGGAGTTGTTGATGTTGGTGTTTTTTTTTTTTTTTTAGACTGAGACTGAGTAGGGCATCAATTTCATATAAGAATAATAATTGAATATACAAGCAAACAACCTATGCTGCTACCAAAAAATTTTGTTTTGGTGATCATTAGTTAAATTCTTTATAGACATTGATGCCCAGTAAATTCTTATATTTTATGTTGTTTTAGACTAATTATGTGTATTGGTAATCATTAGTTAAATTTTGCATAAATATTGGTGATCATTACGTGCCGTAGAATTTAGGGGATTATTTTGGTGCCATGTGTATTATTTTGTGTGTTGGAATTGGTTATCATGTTGGTGATCTTGCTTCAAATTTTGGACAGAACAGTTTATTGAGAACTTTAGAGGCATATTATAATTGTAAATAATACTATAATATTAAAACTTGAGTATATCAATGATATATTGAGAACTTTAGAAGCATTATGTTTATATAAGTTGTTTAGATTCATTTGAAATAATATGATTGCACATACAATTATTTAGCTTAGATAGCTCAAAAATATTTCGTGTACCGAGATAATAAATATTATCTTAAAACATTTGTTATTTAGTAATTCACATGTATTTGAATCCTAAATATTTTAGAATTAACTTATCCATTTTCATATGGGGATATTTATCATGTGCATGTATATATGTGTGTAATGATGTTCACATAAAATTTTTGTCATACCCTTGCAGTACTAGTTTCCTATTTTTCTAAATTTGTCATATAGATGAGTCCGTATCATACATGTATCTGTGCTTCAAGATATCAATCTACTCCATTTCGTTTGTCCGTATCATACCTTATCCGTGCTTGTATTAGATAGTTAATTTTAGATTTTCGATTCGGGAATTAATTGAAATATAGATCTTGTGTGTTTATGTTATGTTATTTAATAGATTTAGATAGGCAAATATAATTAACATATGGTGATATGTGATGTTTGATAATTTAAAATTTTATTTTGTCAATAAAATCATTGGTGATTTAGAGATGGATCCGGCGCAACCATCTCGGATTCGCCCAACAGCCTCGAATAGGAGGAAGAAAATCGGGATCCGTCCAATCGTCGATCCTAACATTCCTGAAATCTGTGACGAACCGGATTCGCAGGTTGATGCTGCCCCAGAGACTCTTGCATTACACATTCCCCGAGGTGTATCGCAAGAAAGTAGGGGCATCGATGATTCAGATTCAGAAGAAGAGGAAGTGTCACCAATAAATGGAGGACCGAATGATTTATCTCTTTTGAAGAGTTTTAGAACATACGTTGCTTTCTTTATATCTAATAATGAGGTCAGACATATTAACTTTGGCATTCAATTTTATCATAGTTGTTGTTTATCTAAAATATTTTGCTTTGTTATCATTTCAGGAACGAGTACCATTACAGTGCATAAATCACATGAAAAAAATAAACACATGGTCTCTAGAATCTGAAGAGCCAAATACTCGTTTTGTGCAGCACATCCGTAATTCCTCTTTATATCCGCTCACATTATGTTCTTATCAGTATATTAGTAGCGTTGAACTAACTGCATTTATCGAGCGTTGGCACCCAGAAACGAATACCTTTCACTTGTCTTTTGGAGAAATGACGATCTCTCTTGATGATGTAGCATGTATCCTTGGTTTGCCAATAACAGGAAAGTCCGTTAGCCTTCCAGACAGATCAGATGGGCTCATTGCAGTTGAGCAACTAACTGAGTCAATGGGTGTCGGGTATAATGAAGCTTTTCAGGAGTTGAACACGAAAGGTGGAGCTTCAGTTCGCCTTGACTGGTTAAGGGAACGGTTTAGCGGTGTGACAGATGCAGATTCAGATCGAAAAATATTATGTGCTGTTCGAGCATTCTTACTTTATCTTCTTAGGTGCACACTTTTCGGGGACAAGAGCGGCATAAGGGTCTCTGTTGACTATGTTGCACTTCTACATGATGTCGAGAACGTGCATACATATGCCTGGGGTGCTGGAGCTCTAGCGTATTTGTACAGACAGCTCGGTCTCTCCTCTCGACCCATGCGGCACAGATGTCCGGATATTTAACACTGCTGGAGGCGTGGATCTTCGCTCATTTTCCATCTTTAATGCCGATCTTAAATGGTGGATATAGACCTGACCAGCCACAAGCATGTCGGTGGTTGAGCAAACGTGACAACAAAGCGTCTTTAGAGCATGTCAGAGCTATTAGGGATAGGCTTGACACGCTGACGGTCAACGAGGTTAGCAAAAATGTAAATTTATTTGGTTTTTTTTCCCAAATTATCATAATTTCAAATTTTGATATTGTTTTTTTAATATCATAACATTGCAGATGACATGGGACCCATATCGGTCCTTTAGGGATACCTATCCATTTCAGGAAGTATCATTTTATATGGGTACATTGAAAATGAAGAATATTGTCTAGCCTTATCACCCTGTACGGGTGTTACGGCAGTTTGGGCGTCGTCAGTATATTCCGCCTCCACCGTTCAGTCCTATTCGAGAAAAACGTGGACTTACAAGCAAAAGCTACTCGATGACATATGGACATGCTGAGAAAATGTGGCTGAGTTGGTTAGATCATGTACTTGTACAGGAGCATCGCGTAGAGGCAAGTACTCCTGGTGAGTGCACGCATGATTATATGGCCTGATATGAAAAGGTATCTCGACGGTTTATTAATTTGTCCATCCATGCCTCAAATCGAGAGGGGGTGCAAGATGTCCCGCAAACATATACTGAAGATGTCCCGCAGATAAATAATGACGAGGTAATATTCGGTAATATTATTCTTTGTAAATTTAATCAACTTTAATTTAACTTATATATATTTTTGCCATAATATATTCAGAGAATTCAAGAAGGTATAGCAATTATTGATCTTTTTTTAGAGCAAGGCGAGACCAAAAGTAAGAAGAGTTTGCTCTATAATGCCCTCGTGAAGATAAAATCAGTTCTAACTGGGTGCACACAAACTAATAGTGACACAGTAGCACAGCCCGTTGCGCAATCCCCCACTGATCGTCCTACATCTTCAAGACGCTATCAATCCGCAAGGAAGTAACCCGCTCGGAAGTCTCGAAAAATCTAGAATTTGTTGTTATTTTTTAATATCAGTCGCAAATTCAAGAAAACACTTGTTAGCATGGAACATATATTTCTTTTAGTTTGTCGTTCTTTTTAAATGAAGTTGTACTCAACGTACATGTTATATATATCGAGTTGTAGTTGGCGTTGTTTTTAAATGAGGCTCAAACTCATTTTAAAAGCTGTTGTCTATGATTGTTCTAGTAGTCTATGATGCCAAGTTGTTGTTTTGGAGGCTCTGCTTGTTCTAAATAATTAACACTTTGAGATTTCCGAGGTATAGTTATTGTTATCTTTTCTTATTTACCCTTAATTAGTGGAGTAATTATAAATGAGAGAGTTTTAACTTTTGATATTCTTGATTAAGTATATGACAGGTAGATTGTTTAAATCCGGGTTTGGAGTAATTGTCCTTCGTCAAAGGACATGAAAACATCCAAAAAGAAAAGGAGTGTGAATATCTCTGGGATGAATTTGTTGACGGCTTATTTTGACACCATAGTTTAGGAGATGTGGCCTTAAAGAAGATTCTGAGGCAGGTTCTGGAGGATAATTAACACATTTCAGAAGTTGTGGCCTTTATTTTCGTGGCACATCAATTTTGCTAGGAAGAAAAATATTTCAATCGGTTTGTGTGCAATTTTAAGTTAATGATCTTGTTTGGTGAGTTAATGGGACACTTTGTTGAAGACAGATTTTGTAGCCAAATGTTGTTGCGTAAATTGCATTAGATTAAACTGATAATGACATTTACCTGGTAAAACTGATTTTATATGATATCAATGTTCTGTCAGGAAACTTTGTATGAGGGAAGATGGCAGGCAACAAGTTTGTATTGTTGGATTGCAAGAATTTGAGGTTTCGGATGTGCAGGTAGTCAAAGAACTTATTGAGAAAGGAAATTCATCAAGAAGCACAGGTTCTACTGGAGCCAGCGAAGAATCATCCAGATCACATGCTATCTTACAACTTTGCATCAAGAAGCAAAAAAGAGGTGAAAGACACCAGAAGGCAAAATGATAATAACGAACCAAAAGGTGGCAAGGTTATTGGGAAGATATCTTTCATTGACCTTGCTGGAAGTGAGCGTGGTGCTGATGCCACTGATAATGATCGTCAAACACGGTTAGTATCTATTCTGAAAGCTCTCTCGTGTAACGGGTATTTGATATCTTATAACTCAAGCATCTATGTGATGATTTTGTGTGTATATCTGAGAGATACTTGAAGGAATGTATCCGTGCACTAGACAATGATCAGATACATATCCCATTTCGAGGGAGCAAATTGACAGAGGTGCTTCGGGATTCTTTTGTTGGCAATTCAAGGACTGTTATGATTTCTTGCATTTCCCCAAGTGCAGGTAAGAGAACACACACTTAATACCTTGAGATATGCCGACAGGTAAGGTCTACTAACTAAAAAATATACAAGCATGTTATTTGGCTAGTTCAATTGTAAGTGAAGGTCCTCTTTTCTTCTTTCTTTTTTATTTTTTTGTGTGCTTTTGTGTTTGTGTGTGTTTATGGAATGCACAGGGTCCTCATATATTGTTCTAGTAGTCTATGATGCCAAGTTGTTGTTCGACACACCGTATCACTTAACCGTATCAGTCATCCAGGTTTACAGAATCGGATACAATATAGCAATCCGGGACTGTAAACCCGGACAGAGAAATCATGTCTGGACTGGATAGCCCGGATGGAGATTTTTGATTTTTGGAACTCTTTGTCCGGGGTATCCAGCCCAAACAGAAACTCTCTGTCCGGGGTATCTAGCCCGGACAAAAACACTATGTCCGGGGTTTCCAGCCTGGACAGATGCTCTCTGTCCGGGTTTACAGTCCTGGATTTGCTATATTGTATCCGGTTCTGTAAACCCGGATGACTGATACGCTTATAAACTACTAAGTGATACGGGGTGTACAACTCGATAGATAGTAAGTTTGTTACCAATTCAGTATATCGTGCATGTCTATTATATGATGAACAACATCTTCGTATCAAAATATATCAACAACTTGACATCATTGATTCCACAAATACACAAGCGATTTATAACTTCAAAATTTAAGTTTGGCACCGGATACAAGACAAAATAGGATTAACAAATAAGTGACGTCTAACTTTGACACCTAACTTTGGAACCGCGATATACAAGACACAAATAGGGTTTACATGGCACCGCGATATATATGACACTAAACTTTTTTTCATTTCATATAAGTACAATTGTTAACTGCTTCGAACAAAATATATGCACATAATGAGGTCATCCATAGAATCATTGATTATAATTCAATGATATCTTGTGTTGCTACAGTCGGTGGCACAAATTGCTTGAATTGCTCAATTCGTTCCATATAAAAATCTTGCCATCCAGATGCCACCGGGTCACGATGACGGTGCTAATTAAGCGCAATGTTGGGAACTGGATGACCTGCGTTTAGTTTAACCTGCATGATTAAAAGTTGCATTACGGATCTGTAATTGTATTCAAATGTAAACTATATAGGATACGATATTTACGGGGACAAAATGACATCCTCCAACGAAAGCCATAGTCACTTCCTTGATCTGAAGAATTGAGGCCGGAGGCGGTGATCTTAGCAGTAGGAAAGTTAGGCATTGGGCATTGGAAATGAAGAATAACACTAAATTAAATCTCGACGCTATCAAATGACCAATGTCCGACAAAGTCATCCAGTGGTCGGAACTTGGTAATTCTCTAAACTAGTTTATTAACTTTCGGAGCTCAACAAACCGATCAACACTTCCAAATAGACTAATGTAGGATAGCTCATTTTCATCTAGCTCGGTTACCAAGTCTCTGCGAATTTGACCCCACTGATCCTCCCCGAAGCTAAGGCTATCTGCGACTCTAAACCCGCAATTTCCGTCCGACTTAACCTCACCAACAGTATTGATATAGGGAAGGAAGAAATTAGGTAGTGAATCTTGATACGGAAATTTGGTCTTTGACTGGAATATGGGATTGGGCTCCAAAAGGAGAGGAACTTACGATACCGAAGCTTCAACTGATGTTAGTTCACCCAGAGTGGATTCCTATATAGAAACAAAATTTTAAAGTTAAAAAAAATGTGAAAAAATAAGATATATATTACTGGACATAAATGGTTTACCTTCTGTGTAGGCTTCCGCTTTGGCATTAGCTTCATCGGCCAACATTTTCTTTGAACAACCACTGCTTTCATCAATCTAGAACGATTGTCAGTTTCAGAAGCAATTAACTCAAAAGCACAAGGATTCCGTTTTGTTGAGTAGTCGCGCTTCCTTTTCCGGCGCGCAACTTGTGGTGTCACCTTCGGAACAGGATCAGCAAGTGAAGAACTTGCTGGATTTGATGTTTCGTTCAACTTCTTTAACCTTCGAACTCGTTCCTCATTATCACATTTAAGCAAGTTAAAAATAAATACCTCCACATCTTTTTGGTAATTTAAACATTCAACAACCGACGCTTTGACTGGGAGTATGTCAAGTTTTCGCCAATGAAGGTCAATGCAATCCAATGGGATTGCTCGATTATCTCTTTGGTACATTGCAATTTCATGGGCGCATGGCAAGTTATGCGTTTGCCTAATTATGCAACCGCATTCAACTGCATCCACTCCGATACTAGCCGCTCTTCGTAATTGATTCAAAATCAGATTTAATGCGTGTATAGATATTACGCCCCGGAGTTCTCTAAAATCTGGCAACATGAAATTTCGATTAAACATTGTAAGGTTTTTTTCGAAAGATGCCTTAATCTCAGTATGTTGCAATTCAAGTAAAGAGTGAATATTGCTATAGCATTTTTCAAAGTTGCCTTGACTCGTTCGAAGTTGCCGCTTCAATTTTACATGGGCACTCTCCGCTCGATTAGTTGTTACATTATCCCTGTGGAGACACGTATTTGTCCAGTAAGCAACAAATTTTTCTTTATATGGATCCAACCAAGTCTTCGTTACATATTCGACTGCATCTGGGCATGCTCAGAATTCATTCATGAGTAAACTCCGACTTGAATCATACTCCTCAATTGTTTCAGATAACATTATCAACTTTCACATTGAGAAAAATTTATCCCATTCAGTCTTCTGTTCCAAATATTTTTTGCAATGAGCCAACACATTACGATTGATATGCCAACGGCATAGTAAATGCCGACTTGTTGGAAATATGGATTGAACAGCATTTACTAGTACTAAATCTATATCCGTTACTATCACACTTGAATAAATTTCATTGATAAATAGTCCACGTAACTTATTAAGTGCCCATGTATAGTTTGTTTCCCGTTCTCTTTCAAGAAAATCGAAAGCAACACAGAATGACATATTCGTCGATGTTACGCCAACTATTTCAAGTAACGGGTATTTGTACCTGTTTGTTTTATAGGTACAATCTAGGATGATAACTCCTGGAAATGCACGTAGAAGCTCCACACCAACCGGATGAGCCCAAAAGAGGTCAGTTACTGCTTCGGTTTGGTTATTGCTGCGATGCCACTCAATATACTTGCACTCTGAAATTTTAAATAGCAAGTGTTGCATTTGCGTTCTACCCCCCTGTTCATTAACCCGAAACTTGTGTCGTGCATTATAAATTGTCTTCATCGTTGATGCATTCTTCGGATCCTTCATCTTTAAAGATGTCAGGATATCTTTTGGTCGTACATGGAATTTTGACAACTCCATTACAACAGAAGTCTTGCTTTGGGATAGTCTTCCTGCATATGAGTGTCCCTCAAGATATTCTGCAGCAAGATGATTATGCGTACCGCATATAACCATAAGTTTCCACTTGGACCCCTCAGCAGATATTTGTTGACGCTTTAGCTTAAAGGGGCATCCACATTTTTTGCTACCCCTAAATCCTTCATCACCTTTTAATTTTTTGAATCTTGGACTTCCACCCCTTTCACAACCAAACCAGATTCTTCCCTTCTTATAATGGCCTCCACTATCCGATTTTGAAACAATTATCACCAATCCTAACGTCTTTCCCGTATCACGAACCCAATTTGCAAGCTCTTCTAGATCTAAAAAAGTCTACAATCACAGTGTTTCAGGTAGACATCTCCACCAAATATAATACATTATATATACAAAATCTTCTATATCATCATACCTCACTTGTTGTGAATGCCGAACTATAATCAACAGTTACCTCACTCTGATCTCGGTTACATTGTGTTGAAGGTTTATCCTATTAATCAAAGTACACATAATAGAATGAGAAGTTGAACGGCTGTGAAATCAAAACCGTTCTTCCTAACCGATCTCTATTTTAAATAAATCTATTCCTTTTAAAAATTGTAGAAATTAAAAAAAGGATGATCGATTTATACCCCCAATGACTTTTGATCGTCGAATGAAACCATCGCCAAGTTGCGCAACTCCATTTTCTTCTCCGCCGACTCACAAAATAATTAGGTTTTCTATTTTCTAGGGTTAGACAATGAGAGAGGAGATTTAAGCTAAATTTAGACTTTAATTTCTATATGGAGTAGAGATTTTGAGAAATAAAAAAAAAATTTCCCTCCTTTTCTCTTCTACAGATCCTCTCTCTGGTTTCACGCGGGAAAAATAAGCAGCAGGATCGGAAGATGAAGGAGGAGATGCCAAAGGGTATTTTTGACCAAAAAAAATTATTGCAAACTGGTAAATAACAAGACTTTTAAAGTGGGCTCACTAGGAAATTAGTTGTGCCCATCTAGAAACTCCCAAAGTGTAACGTAGGAGAAATCAGCAAGTACATGCATCCCATGTCTCAAAACATTAAAACTAGTAATTTAATTAATCATTAGAGTTTGCATCTACAATTGGAAAGAAATTAAAGGTCAGCGCCTCCAAAAAGGCAGGAATGGGGATGAATGAATGGATCGGGCATACTTGACTTCTAATTTCGTAACCATTTGTCCCCAAATGAATAATCACAAAAAATGGTCTTTTTGGCCTCTAATTTCGATTCTCTCTAAGGCCCAGAAGGAAAAATCCCTCCTTTCATCAACCAATCAAAACAAATCAATAGAAAATTTTCTGGGCAAGCGCGAAAACCCCCAAATTGATGAATCCATTAAATAAAATAAGTAAATAAATAACTTGGGACGAAATGGAAGAGGTTGATGATGGGATGTAGGTTGTCCACACGCCAGGGTACATGAACCACTCTGCGGCGGCACCATCTTCACGTGAAGCTTCGCCATTTCTATTCTTGTCTCTCTCTCCTCTCTCTCTCATTTGATCGCTTCTTCTTCTTCCTCCTCCTCCTCTTCTCTATTGAGATTGAGAGAGAGAATGTTTTAGATTTTATATAGGGAAAAGAGAGGAGGAGAATGGAGGAGGAAGAAGGAAAGAGAGGATCAATTTGCAATCCATATTCGTTTGTTCAACGCCAGAGAGAGAACAAACGCCAGAGAGAGAGAGCGATCAATGGGTCAAAGGCTCAGTCAGAGGGTCTTCCCTTCTGTCAGGGGGCAAAATTATTGGTTGACGTCACTCCAAAACGACTCCAAACGAATTTTAAATTTTAAATTTGAGGGATAATAACAAACTCGAATTTTAAATATAAGAGATAATAAATTTTAGTATTTTATACTATAGTCAAATCTGAATGTAATTAATTTAAAAAATAATTACCAATCACCTTAATGATTGTTTGAAATTACATTTTGTATAGTTCTTACAATTTTACACATTGGAGAAAATCCATTCAATCCCTTGACTCGAGCTAACTTGCTATCTAACTTGCTATTTAACATCCGACTTACGATTGATCTGATTTATATAATTACTATTTGAACTTACAATCAAAATATACTCTACTTTTTTTACATATATAGTGAATAAAATGAGTAGATGCAATAGTGAATAAAATGAGTAGATACAAGTGTTAATTTATAGTCCGCTTTATTTAAAAGTTTGAATTAGAAAAATAAAAATTTTATTTTTATTTAAGAATTTTAAATAATGTAAGCAAATGATTGGTTAAATGAAAATGGATGAAACTAAGATTCGTTATTGATTCATTTCTCTTCAAAATTTTGAATTAAAAAAAATAAAATTTTATTTTTAATTTAAATGAGTCAAAAATTAAAGGATCTGCATATTCTCATTCCTACTTCTTGAATCGGTCTATTCTCATTCCTACCTCCTACATCCAGGTCATCCATGCTACTTGGGCATTACAACATAAAGGGTTGCCGATTTGAATTCTACTTCCTGACATTTTACAACATAATCGCATATGGTAATTGTTAGAAGTTGCTTCCTTATTTGTAGGAGTTTACTTGGTCTTTACTTCTGTTAACAATAAATCCCTAGTTTCTAAGATAGTTTGTTATGTTTGAACAAGTCTTAGACTCTTACCAGATATGCTAAACTTGTGCTTTATCTTAGGAAATCGGTTTTCGTTGTAAGGCTATTTAAAGGCCACAATTGATGAAATAAAGGATCTAAGTGTTTTTGCTCTCATCTTAAATATTTGGTATCAGAGCAAATTTTGAGGGAAGATAAACATGAGTGCTGAAGCAAGCAATGGATATGCTCAGTCAGGCATTCCAAAGTTTGATGGAGACTATGAGCATTGGAGTCTGGTCATGGAGAACCTTCTCCGATCAAAAGAGTTCTGGGGCGTGGTGGAAACAGGCTATGTTGTGCCCCGGGATGAAGAAGCATTGTCAGCAGCAGAGAAGAAAGCCTTAGAGGAGATGAAGCTGAAAGATCTGAAGGCCAAAAACTACCTGTTCTCTTCAATCGACAAGTCAATTTTGAAGACGATCACGAAGAAGGAGACGGCCAAACAGATTTGGGATTCAATGAAGTTGAAGTACCAAGGCAACGCTCGTGTCCAACGAGCTCAGTTGAATCGCCTTCGCAGGAGCTTCGAAATCTTGGCTATGAAGAATGGAGAATCGATCACTGATTACTTTAGCCGAGTAATGGTGATCGCAAATGATATGCGGAATTGTGGAGAAGACATATCTGATGTCAAAATAGTTGAGAAGATCTTGAGGACTCTCACTGACAAATGGAATTATGTTGTGTGTTCCATTGAGGAAGCAAAAGATATTGATGATCTTTCTGTTGATGCTCTTCAAAGTTCGTTGCTGGTGCATGAACAAAAGTCCAAGAAGGCAAGTGAAGGGGAAGAGGAGCAGGCACTCAAAGTGTCACATGATGAGGGACAAAGCTCTAGAGGTCGTGGAAGAGGTGGACGTAGCAGGGGCAGAGGAAGACATGTGTTTTCGAAGGCCACGGTAGAGTGTTTCAATTGTCATAAGCTTGGTCATTTCCAATATGAGTGTCCAAAATGGAATACAGGAGCCAACTATGCTGCGTGTGAGGAAGAGCAGGATGAGTTGTTGCTGATGGCATATGCTAAGGTGAAAGAAAGCAGGCGCGAAGATGCATGGTTCCTTGATTCAGGTTGCTCAAACCACATGTGCGGAGATAAGAATTTCTTCTCCGAGTTAGATGAAGACTTCAAACAAACTGTCAAGTTGGGCAACAATTGCAGAATGGATGTCACAGCTCGAGGTAATGTGAAATTTATGCTGAATGGTGTAAGACACACTATCACTGAAGTATACTATGTTCCAGAATTGAAAAATAATCTCTTGAGCATAGGACAACTTCAGGAGATAGGGCTAGCGATTGTGATTAAGGGAGGTGCCTGCAAGATTTATCATCCTGATAGAGGCTTGATTATTGAGACTAACATGAGTACAAACAGAATGTTTGTAGTGTTTGCACAGCCACAAAGTCAATCTCCAACTTGTCAACTTGGGAATGACAGTTGCTTCTTCACAAGTGCACAGAATACAACTAAGCTGTGGCATCGCAGATATTGTCACTTGAATTATAAAGGCCTGCAGACGTTGGAAAGCAAGAAGATGGTTCGAGGACTGCCACGACTCACATCAACTACTGAGTTATGTCAGGATTGTCTCATTGGGAAGCATCACCGAGATCCAATATCTCGAAAGAGTTCGTGGAGAGCTAAACAGGTTCTAGACCTCATCCATGCTGACATTTGCGGTCCAATTAATCCCACTTCAATCAGCAACAAGAGGTACATTCTGTGCTTCACTGATGATTATAGTCGAAAATCATGGACTTATTTCTTGGTGGAAAAGTCAGAAGCCTTGAGTTACTTTAAATGCTTCCTGAAGTTAGTAGGAAATGAGACAGGGCTGCCAATTAAGTGTCTCCGTACAGATAGAGGTGGAGAGTTTACCTCTTCTGAATTCAATAGCTTCTGCAAGGAGAATGGAATACAAAGACAACTGACCACTGCATACACCCCACAGCAAAATGGTGTTGCAGAGCGCAAAAATAGAACATTGATGAACATGGTGCGAGCTATGCTCTCCGAGAAGAAGATTCCTAAATCATTTTGGGCCGAGGCTGCAAACTGGAGTAATCATGTTTTAAACAGATGCCCGAACTCAGCAGTGAAAGACATCACCCCAGAAGAAGCTGTGAAAAGTGAGCACTGGAGAGTAGCTATGGACAATGAAATAGAGTCCATAGAGAAGAACAAGACTTGGAGTATAGTAGACTTACCTGCAGGAGCTAAGAAAGTCGGAGTTAAGTGGATTTACAAGACTAAATATAATGAGAAAGGTGAGCTCGAGACGTACAAAGCCCGATTGGTAGCAAAAGGGTACTCTCAAGAATATGGAGTTGATTATGTCGAAGTGTATGCTCCAGTAGCCAGGATTGAAACCGTGAGAACAGTGGTGGCTTTAGCAGCTCAACGCAACTGGAAGATTTTTTAGTTGGATGTTAAATCGGCTTTCTTACATGGTGAGCTTGATGAAGATGTGTACGTGGAACAACCGAAAGGCTATGAAGTTGAAGGAAGTGCAGATAAAGTGTACAAGTTGCATAAGGCTTTATACGGACTAAAACAAGCTCCTCGAGCTTGGTTTAGTCGTATAGAATCTTACTTTGTGGCAGAAGGTTTTGAGAAATGTCCAAATGAGCAAACACTCTTCACCAAGCAAAGTATGGAAGGTAAATTGCTTATTGTGAGCCTTTATGTTGATGATCTCATCTACACTGGTGATGATGAAGGTATGATGAATGATTTCAAGATATTAATGATGCAAGCCTTTGAGATGATTGATCTTGGCATTATGAAGTTTTTTCTTGGCATAGAAGTGATGCAGCAGAAAAGTGAAATTTTTATTTGTCAAAGGAAATATGCAACTGAGATTTTGAGAAGGTTTGGAATGTTGGAAAGCAAAGCTATTTGCAGTCCAATTGTTCCAGGCAACAGATTGAATAAAGATGAGCATGGAGTTACAGTTGATGAGTCATTTTACAAGCAGGTGGTTGGAAGCCTTATGTATCTTACTGCAACTCGTCCAGATTTAATGTATAGTGTGAGTTTAGTTAGCCGGTTCATGTCAAGGCCCACTGAACTCCACTTACAAGCTGTCACAAGAATACTAAGGTATTTGAAAGGAATATTTGATTATGGAATTATGTACAAGAGGGAGGACTCAGATTTAGTGGCCTACACAGATAGTGACTATGCTGGAGACTTGGATGATAGAAAGAGTACATCGGGTTATGTTTTCTTGCTAAGCTCAGGAGCTATATCATGGCTTTCAAAGAAGTAGCCTATTGTCACATTGTCAACCACAGAAGCTGAGTTCGTGGCTGCAGCAGGATGTGCAAGTCAAACAGTTTGGTTGAGGAGAATCACTGCAAAACTTGGTTGTGTTCATGACAAAGGTACTGTTGTTTATTGTGACAACAGCTCAACTATCAAGCTATCGAAGAATCCTGTTATGCATGGACGAAGTAGGCACATTGATGTACGCTTCCACTTCTTGAGAGAGTTTGTTCAAAATGGAGTCATCGATTTGGTTCATTGTGGGACTAAAGAGCAGGTTGCTGATTTAATGACAAAACCATTGCAGCTGGATGCTTTCTTGAAACTCAGAGATCGATTGGGTATTTGCAAGGCACAAGAGCTAAACTAATTGTGAGACACATTAGTTTAGGGGAGGATTTGTTAGAAGTTGTTTCCTTGTTTGTAGGAGTTTACTTGGTTTTTGCTTTTGTTAACAATAAATCCCTAGTTTCTAGGATAGTTTGTTATGTTTGAACAAGTTTTAGACTCTTACCAGATGTGCTAAACTTGTGCTTTATCTTAGGAAATCTGTTTTCGTTGTAAGGCTATTTAAATGCCACAATTGATGAAATAAAGGATCTAAGTGTTTTTGCTCTCATCTTAAACAGTAATTACAGTACTGCTGACATATATAGCGACATTGCTAACGTCCCCCATAGGGGATACCTTATCATCTGCATTATCCATCCCCATTGTTCGTCGGCGCATTTTGTTGCTAAACTCGGACATAGACAGTAAACGTGTCAATGGCATCATTACTCATATACCAAATATACTTCCACGTTTCCCTCCGGACACCAGGTGTCTTGCCTCCAGAAAAGCTCCTTGCACCAGCTACATGTAAATCCTTCACCTATATTTCAGTATCCTTCTAAGAAGTCATGCTTCGTCAACCCAAAGGCGACCAGCCATGAGCCAGCAACAGCAGAGACCTCAACCCGGGGATGTTTTCCCTGTCTCCGGCGACCAAGTTGCACGCTGCGAGCGCGAGGACCTTCTAGGCAGTCGTGACAGCGGCAGAGACCGCCTTTCTGTTGCCAAGACTGATCTTCCGGGTAAAAGAGTCATCACAGCTTCAGCTGGAGGTCAGGTGAGTATGCAATTAACTGACTTAACAAACATCGTCCCCTCTTCTCTCATATCCATCCCTTATATCCATCCCTTGCTTCTTGCTACAGGTGATTGCCCAGTTCGCTGTACCAACACCAGAATCAGAAGAGGCAGATCTCCCGGGCGATGCAGTGACAATTGGAGAAGCACTGGAAGCAGCAGCAGGGGAAAAACCAGTCAGTCGTTCTAATGCTGCTGCAATCCAGGTAGCAGAGGCCAGGGCTACAGGCCTTGGAAGCACCATGCCAGGAGGCGTCGCAGCAGAAGCACAGGCAGCTGCAGAATTGAACGCCTGAAGTGTTAGAGGTGAGGACAAGGTGAAGCTCCACGATATACTGTCTGATGCGACAGTAAGGCTTCCAAAGGACAAGATGGTGACGAGGGAGGATGCCGAGAGGGTGAAAGCAGCTGAAAAGCGAAACGATGCAGATGAGGAAGGAGCTAGTGTGGCAGCGGCAATGGAAGCAGCATCAAGTATGAATCAACCAGGAAAGGTGTAGAAACGACAGTGCATGCATGTAGGAAGCTGACATGTTATGGAACAATATCTATTAAGATGTTGTGTGCCCTGAAAAATGAATGTGAGTGTGTAATCATCCTCTGTATGAATAGTCTAAAATAGAGGAAAAATAAATTTGCAAATGAATGATATTTCTTTTACCACGTGACAGCATTTAATGACAAGCTGCATCTAAACATGACTGCTGCTTTTCTACAGAGACAAGCATGTTCTGCTGTTGCTATGCATATAGCTAAAAGCATTCTCCGAAGAATTGTTGAGTATGATGGATCTGTATAGGACTTCACAAAAGAAGTAGACATAATTACAAGGCGAATAGATCTTGAGAAAAGCTGCAACATGTAACTCCTGATTCATCAGTAAATTAAGAGGCATTTAAGTCGAGAATAGAATGAACACGGTATAGAACCTCATTATAAAATAAATACATTATGAAGTGTACAGTGAGAGACAAAGTGGACAGAACCTCCACTGAAGAAAACAATCTTCCTTTTTTCCCTTTCTTTTAATATATAAAAGTATGTTAAAGAAAGAGGCAAAACAAAATAAAAGAATACATTATCGACAACTCAACCTGAAAATTTGGGATGATTGCAATGCGTACAGGATTTGCAAACAGATTCTGAAAATTTGAATCACTGCAAAACTTCTTATCTAATCAGGTAGTGATGGCAGTCTTCTGCACACCCAGTTCAGCAGCAATGAGCCTTAGGAGGACCTGCACAAGCTCCCTTACCTTAGATTCCCTGCCACAGAATCGCTCCAGATTGTCAAGTGATACATAGAAAAATAGGTAAAGGAGATCAATTAAGAGATTTTTTATCCATAACTATTGAATTCTTAATGGATTTGCATCATCAATAGTTACCAACAGGATATTAGTCTGATAAAGTCGCAAGTCAGCATTTGCCAACAGGATATTAGTCTTAACAAGGTCACATGTGTAACTTGATGATAATTGGGACTTTCCATGACAAGAACAGTGAAGAGAATTTATTTATAACTATTGAATGAATGATAATTGATTTGCATCATCAATATTTTTACCAACCGGATGTTAGTCTAATAAAGTCACATGTATAATATCTGCTTACTATCAATATTTGTTAACAAGATATTAGTCTAACAAAGTCACATGTGCAACCTAATGATGATTGGGATTTTCCACACCAAGAACAGTTCTGCTATCTCTTAAGTTGGAGAGTGGGGGTGGCTGTGTCACGATTATCACCTGATAAGTATTTCGCAAGGTCTTAAATATCGGCCAACACCGATATATTTGCATACCTTTTGGCTTTATTTTGTGCCTCGGACGTGAATGTGACTCCTTATAGCAAAATTTTCATCTTTTCCCCTTCTTTTAGACACAAGGAGAACAGGGTGGACACCATCTGTCCATTATGGACTATGGCAAGCCCCTCTCAGCCATAATAATGACACTAAATATATAAGGTTTGAAGAAAGGTCAACAACCGATTGTAAAACTCAGTCAAATCTTCCATAAAGCCTTCTTTCATAGAGGCTCGCTCCCTAGCGGATCCCATTTTGATGGGAGAAGGCATGGCTGATGATGATGATCAATATGTATTGCATATGTCGTATTATATTTGGAGGCACTCAATATACGATACACCGTAAAATATCAGTATGGAAATATTCCATATTTCTGATATGGCCGATGCAATAATGCTTGAAATTGCCAATTTTGATACCATAATGACTAGTTGATACCAATATTTTAAACATTGGTACTTGGCATGTGATATTTGAAAGAAATAGAGGGAAGTTTAGAATCATCCCTCAAATTCTTGTAGCTTCCACATTTGCCACATTGAGTTTGGAAAAAGTATCTGAAAATTAAGTTTTCTAGATACCATGGGACCCGCATACCATATAAGAACCTGCCCCCCAATCAAAAAAAATAAGTAAAAGAATAATAAAAGAAGAAAAAAAGGAAAGACTTTCCCCTTGAGATTTGCAATGAAGTTGCCAAAATAATCTATGGATTTGCAGGTCTTTAGTTACAAGCTTTGCTAGAAAGTTGACGTGAAAGGTTAAAAAGAGCATGATGAAATACACACCTTGTGGCGACAAGCTCGCATAATGATGGGAATAAAAAGAACAGATGAGCACGACCACCAGGATTCTCACTCTCTCCTAAAACTTTTAAACTTGGCTGTAAAGGAAGGATTGTTGCTGTCTTGTAATCAATGACAAGACAAGCAAGTTCTCGAAGAACACATATAGTTTCTTCAACTCTCACACTAGGAAGTGAAAGTTCACCTATAAGAACAGTAAGAGACACTAAAAAGATCAAACTTTGAGATAAATAAGCAAATACCTCATGCAATAACTTAGACAACCTGCTGCATCTTGTAGTTTCTGATCATGATGACCAATATCAAGGACTCTTACCTAGGCCATTCTCGTCTCTTAAAAACTGGTTCAATATGAATTCACATCTTCTCATAAGAATAGGTATCGAGACCTTGCTCACATCTGTTCTTGTTGAAGACCAACTTTCTTTAGAAGTAAAACTGAAACACAGGCACAAAAATTGAGCCAATAAAAAAAAACATGATAGCTTATATGATCAAAAAAGTAACTTAGAATAATTCAGAAACATAATATCTTGACAATCTTTATTATACATTCACATTGTTGGCATATGTCGAGCCTGAAATTTTTAAAATTTGCCGCATATCCAAATCATGTCACATTTGTATTGCGTGTCAATACCAATATATACATCACAAGTATAAGATGATTGTGGCAAGATAAGCCATTGCATATTTAATATAAGCAAGATAGGGTCCAAAACGGATAAGATAGTAACAGAAAGCAAGCATGCATGCCATGGGAAACAAAGGACAGATATGGGATATGGATACATTAGGATGCAATATAGGCAGCTACATATGACTACTCTTGGAAATTTTAGGATATAAATATGTCGTTAGTAAGAAAATGGAATAATTCTGTATGGTGCCTAAATACAATGAATTTTGAAAATTTAGGATATAGATATAGATAAGAGGATAATACAACTTTGTGTGTGTATGCTCGCGCGGTGGGTCAGGCAGATATTGTTCATCCTCTATAACATTGATTCACAAGATCATAAAACACATCCAAGTTATATAAATCAAGCTATTGGAACAATCGTAATTCTTCATGACCAAAGTACCTGAGTATCTAAGTATTGGGTACACCATATAATCTTTATCAAAGTATCCAGCAACACAGGTGTGCATGCACACAAAAAGGAGAATCGAAAAAGAAAAAGAAAAAGAAAAAGAAAAAGGAAAACATAATATTTTTATTTTGGCTAAAAATATATATAGGAAAGATCTACATGAGACTACATAATAAGATCTTTGGAAGACTAATTCAGTATGTGATAGTTATCATGCAAGTCTGTCAAGACTTCTTGGGAGCTCCAAAAAATAGAACTTCTAATGAAGCTTTTAAGAATATTTTAGTAATTGAATGAAATTCAGAAGAGACTGGAGTAATGAATGATAATCTTCCTTCTAATGGATGATGGATCTCTATAATTAGCACAAGGGGAGCAAAAAAACTAAATCCAGCCGGCCTCCATTACAACTATCATCTCCATCCTTCTTTTCCTTCCATGGAATTTTGAATGACTTGCAACTTTCCCAAGCAGGAGCTTCCCAAGAGGCCACCCATATAAATACTACTCTCGGGTAAGCACACATAAATATTTGTTTTTTAAAAAATAATTTTAACCAGGGCTTCCTCCATCAAGAAGGTTAGCTATAATTATTTTTTTGGAGTTTATGAGAATGAATATTAAATTACATTATTTCTTTTCTCATATCCGATATGGAACTATTCTTACCTAAGGGTTTTACACATGGCCTTAGAATGAAGTTCTTTTTCTTTGCTCCATAGTTCCATTCGTCCTCCCCCCTCCCTTCTTTCTCTTGCATGATCTGTGTAATGAAGGGAACAACAATCCAGAAGTGAATGGGAGAGGGATTTGGTCAACAAGGTGAGAGGAGTTCCTTCCACATTCTGTGCAGCTGAGATAACTGGGTGTTGCAGTTAGTGAATAAACTACTAACCCCTTCTCTAGTGTTGTTTCCTTATTTTTACCATCAAGGGATAATAAAATATCTGTCAGAGTGTGGGAGAAATGAAGCAACACTCAGAATAAATGGTGGATGTAGTCACGTAAATAACAAGAGTTAAAAGACAATTTTGTTTAATGTCAAAATAAAAGAACAAAAAAAGTATTGTTCTTTCATTTCTTCAAACATAAGGTTATGTGAACAATTTTTATCCTTCAATTTCACATAAAAATTAGAATTAAATACCCCCCCCCCTCTAATTTTACGCTTTTCATAAAAGATAAACTGCTCATTTGATACAAAATAATGGAAGAAAAGATGAAACTTCGATATTGTGAGCCTAAAGAAGGTATAGATCAACATGAAAGGATTGAACCTTTTACCTTTTAGAAAAGTGGTGTTTTTGCTGGTAATACATGAAATTTTTCAGCCAACCAACAGCAAAATTATTTTTCTTCAAAATATGGAGTTTTTAATGCATCTTCATCGGCACTTGGGTGCTTTAGAACCAAAAATCATAAGTTGTAGCCTTCATTCCCTTCCCTTGAGTGGGGACAAAAGATTCAAGACCAAAACAAAAGTACACTTCCATGCTATTCCATCTGCCCGTAATAACGAATGCCACATAAAAAATTTCTTCCCAAAGCGAAAAAAGCTGCACCTACCCCCAATTTTTACGTCGATTGGATCCCATGATATTTTATCTCTATTCCCAAGGGTTCACTCCTACCAGAAATCGTGGGTTATAGAGTTTATATATCCTTCCATCCACAAGTATAAAATGTTGAGTTTTTTTAAAAACTATTAACCTTGTATCAATATGATAGGAGGTGAAACCTCTTATATGCCGAAGATTTTTGTATGCATGAATTCTAGGAGATGGTGGTAAACTCTGTGGGGTCAAAGTTAAGAGTGAGGAAGGTGGAGATTTAGCAATACTAGGAGGAAATTTTCCTTGTGCCGCACTTAATTATGTTAATCTCTCTCTCTATATATGTATGTGTTTGTCTGAAATAAACATGTGTGTGGGTGGGTGCGGGGGTAGGGGTGGGGGTGGGGTGGGGGTGCGGATTTGTCAGTTATAGGTTGATACTTGATAATAGTGCAGTAGAAATGCCATGTAAAGCCATTTTTGGATGTATTTGACCTAAGAAAATGAAGTTTTCTTTAACAAAGGGTTAGCAAGCTAGCAGCTTCAGGGTAGATTCTAGTAAGAACCACATGAAAAGGGAATGGTTCCCATCTCCACTAAATATAGAGAGAATATCTAATTCTCATCTAATTCTCAAGCAAAATGCACCCTCCAAGATCTAGGAGATTGGCTTTCGGGAATATGAAAGCATCCAAGCTGAAAGTGACAGCATTGAAAGAAGCACCATAGTTTGTTAAAATCGATTTCATTTTAGCATCAGAAAAAACATGCACATACCAAACAAAATATACCATCATCCCATTGGCAAAGTAATTTTTTTTTTTTTTTATATGTGACATCCCAATGTCGACTCTGACTGTCAGATAAAGCTTCCAGAAAATATATATGACATAAGATCCCATATAAATTCTTAAAATTGAGAAGGGACCCGTACACCAGAAGCAGATAATAAGGAAGGAACCTGGTTTGCTTATCTTAATTTTCGATGATAGTATAGTTATATTAGGATTATCTGACATTCAAGTATATTTAACCAACGAGAAGAAATGGCTTATGAACTAGTAAATAAGTTTATATTGTTCTTTAATTAAGTCATTATTCATAAAGATACTCTTTAAAAGACGTTAACTTCAAATTCAAAGGTTTATGCAAACTGGTACTATCTAATATCTATCAAAATAACTCTCCACTCATGTTATATTTTAAAAAAGAGGGAAAAGTCTGCAGACATTCAAGGGCTGAAACTGAAATTACTTGCCCAATTCCGTACTTGATCAGAAGGGCCGTCTTCTTCTTCTTTTATTAATTCAGCATTGTCAGTTGATAATACTGACCAAGTAACACCCACACCTTACTTGAATGTAGTTTTAAGCTGAAGTAACCAAAAGCCACTAAATTACAAGGAAAAACATTCAAAAGGATACCTTTTTTAATTTTAAAATCCACGCATTAAACTAAAACAACGTAAGCAAAATCTCCATTTTATTTGTACCATGAAATGCATTTGTGATTTCAAGCAAAAGTGATGAACTCGATAATTGAAAAAGAAAGAAAGAAAACTGATATTGCAGGGTTTTTATTATTATTATTATTATTATTATTATTATTATTATTATTATTTATTTATTTATTTATTTATTTGTAACAAAAGTATTTAATTGAACAATGAACCTTTTATGAAAGAGGTATCAGGTTATAGACAGACACTTTTGCTGCTCTATAGGCACTATAACACAGCTTTTATTTGTGGGAACCTTCCCAACACAATTATCTAACCACAAGGTATTTTGCCTGCTATATAGTCCCCATAGAACAGTTGCCTTCTCAAGTTCCTTAGGCTGATTAACATTTCTGTATTGCCAAGCTATTCTCTTGATCATTGCATACCATTATATGACTGGTCCCCCATCCTCAGTTGAAGCACCTAATGGTGGAGTTGGTGCAGATCGTCAGGCTGTAAACATACATGTTTAGTATGTAATATGGCTCTTCTATTTATGTTCTTTTGTAAAATTATTAAAGGATTAGAGTCTATTTGCAGACATCTTTATGCCATGCCCACCAATTTCAAAGGGTTAGAAAAGGAAAAGTAAAAAATAAGCATCAAGAGCAACGAAACCACATCAACTTTTAGTTGGCCACCTGACAGTATTTTACATGGAAGAGTATCCTCATTCTTCAGAAGGGAATGAAAAGGTCATCATGTGCAGTGTATCTTAAGAGCGATAATACAAAAGCAATTGATAGGCAGTAGAATATATGAGCTAAAAGCTAAGTAGTGCAACAAAATTTAATGCAAATTTCATATTTAATAATTGAACATGATAAGTTGAAAGGAATACCCAGGCTGAGAATGGGCAGGTCCAAGGGCCAGTCCTTGGCCCGCCCTACAGAATATTAGAATTGAAAATTTGGACCAAGGTTTGACCCTAGGGTCTGCCCATTCTCATCCCTCAATACCCTTGATAAAGAGCAAAATCTTTACCTGCACAAAGAAAATAACATCTGCAAGCAACTCAGCGAGAATCTGCTGCAGTGAGAAGGCATAAGCCCCACACTCTCCAGAGGCAAAGAACCAATTCGAGATGCACAACGGTCAAGAGTAGTAACTAGGCGCTGCAATATCTTTATAAGAAACATAGTTACAAAATTAGTGAATTTCATGATACTTGAATGGCCATCAATAACAAACAACCATCTGTTGTGGCAGAGTAAGAAACCTCAGTAGGAGCATCTATTTGTCCTTTCAAAACACTGTTCCCGAGAATGTCCAGAACAGTCATCTCAATTGACTCATCAGCCTTAAGTGCTTCAGCTGACGGAGAATAAGAGGATAGAGCATGCCCACATGAACCAACGAGGAATACTTCATATACATCAGCAACTTCTTTCCAGAAACGTGCTCTGGAATGTTTAAACACATTTAAATCCTTTTGATAGTCTCCATGGATTCTGCTTAAGTCATCAGTGAGTATTTGGTTTAATCCATGAACAGCTAATCTCCAAAGAGCACCATTTGGATTGTCTCTTCTGGTAGCCATACACCTGAATATCAAGAAATAAACATTGGACAGGCCAAAAAAAAAATGGTTCTTAGTTCAGCAGGCTACAGAGCCAATAATTGAGTGCTGTTTCAGAGATTAAAGGAAAAAAAGAAGGCCAAAAGCATTATAGGCAAGAAAAAGTATGAACTTGTGCATCAAAGATATATGAGTAACAAATGGAATTATACTTAACTTGCCCGAGATGTTTCAGGTCAAAGAGATTACTATATGCAATAGATAATAAAATACCTTGGGAAACCTCAATTATTTCATTAGGTTTCTTCACATCATATATATATTCTTGGGAGGTTATTCATTTACTTTCATCCACAATTGAAGATACAAACATCTCTTAGTTTTAGATAATTACTATCTAACCTAAGATTATTCGATATCTTATGTAAATATGGAATGGAAACATTGCTGTTATAACAAGAAGTTGAATTACATGCTGCAGTTTTGTAGATCATATACAGAATCCAAAAGCCATATGACCTTTAGAAAGAAAGTAATATCTTCTAATATATGTAAGAAATACTATATGTATCCAAGGCATTTGGACTCTTCAAATAAACCTTATAGCAACTTAAACATTGCAACAAGGGATAAAATTTCAGAATCGGCATTGGTAGCGATTTTAGATATATGGCTTACGGTATCGAAATTGGCAAATTTCGATACCGTAATGTGAATCTAAGGAACACCAAAAGCATGACATCTTACAAAAGAAACAAATTACTAGAGAAAAAAAGTAGATAAAGTCCACCTAGAAGGTTTCAGAATAAATAGGGAATTTTCTAAATAGTACCCTCTAAAGAGTGCCAAAATTCAAGTAAAAAACATTTCAAGATTTAGCATACTTGACGTTTGTCAATTTGACTTGATTTGGAGTAGGTCAAAGAACTAGTTTGGTTTGTGGGTCTTGATTTCTGAGCATCATTATACATGCTCAAATATTTACATGTTTCATATTAGACTCCAAATAAAAATGTGCAAGTGTCCAATGGGATATTTTCTATTTCTGAAAGGAACCAAAGAGAGTGCAACACACACGCAACTCAAATTAAGTTAAAAATATTGCAGTTAGGGGAAAAAAAATTAGTTCCCAAAGCTTCTAGTAAAGGAATCAGTAAGTTACTAAGGAAACTGAAAAGCAACAAGCTCATTTGCAGTGACAGTTGTAAGGAATGGCTTGCCAGTTGGTGCTAATATATAGTACCTCTGAGTAGAAGAATCCGGGGCTCAATAGTATTGGAAGCATATACTGAAATACTATCTAGAGCAATATACTTATGGCAATATACAAATGAAACAATATACAAGTTCTACTGGGAAAGACTGATTGCTGATCACATGCAAACCAAGAAATATTCTACATTTCTACTGTGAAGCAAGAGAAACAACCAAGGAGTGCAGTTACCTTCCAAGGCCTCGAATGATTTCAGGGAAGACATTGCACTTTTCAGTAGGTGGAGCCTCCAAAAAAAGTTCTATAATAATAGGTACAAGCTTCTCTGCAAACAAATAACTCCAACTAAATTCCATAAAATCATAAGAAGGAACTTCACCAGGACGAGGAGAAGAAGGGCTAGATTTCATCACGGAAATAGAGGCAATATCAAGAACAACAGGTTTTGGTTTCTTAATTTCTTTGGTGACGATACTGGAATCCCCACCATTACTCTGTGAACTAGCAGCAACATGAGATCTGAGCTCAATATCTTCACTCTTTGATAGCTCTATCTCATCTTTCTGTTCCTGGAAGGGGGCCTCAGATCCCAGTAGATAACAGAGAAGCTCCCCAAGAAGTGGGGACCACATTGAAGATAAATCCTCAGTTGGCCGTATGAGAGGTAGAATCTCAAGAACTGCACGATGCACGGGTGGAACATTTTCCTAGAACAGAAAACCCTCACTAATACAGCTAAAAATATTAAAAGTACTTAATAAAAAAACAATAAGTAGTAATGGGCATAGAAAAATGTGACCATGGCACCTAAATAAACACAAAGTAGTTGTAATTGGAAAGGGAGTTGCAGGGTGCAGGCAGAATTAGTTATTTAACAACTTTGTAACTTACAATTTCACTGTCTGTATCATATGTACTCTTGGAGTTTCTAATTGTTTGTTGAAGGATTGTGAGCAGCTGCGAATACATGGCAGTATCAAACATTGTCTTCGCTTGGACATACAAATCCCCTGATGTATACACACAATGATGCACGTTAGACAAACATATGGAGTAAACAAGTTTGAGATGATTAAGAGAATAAGATGCATTACCAAGACCATGTAAGATCTCCTGTTTCACCTTGTTAGCTGCATTACTCTTATAATTAGGAGACCTTTCAAGTACAAGCTCATACACATCGAGTAAAGATTTGATGTAAGGTACAGCCAGGTTTCCCTGAGATAATTAAAACTGTTAAAATGGTATGTTTTTTTTTATCAAACCTAAGTGTTGTGGATTATGGAAACATATTAGTCCAAATGATTTGATATCTTGATACCATAGCAGTCAGGTCGGAGTTAAACAAATAAAGAAAACTACTATCCTGAAACTTACTTTTGGACAATGAGAACTAACAAGTGTTTGCAAACAGCTAATTGCAGCAAGACCAACTTCTTTACTACCATTCAAGATGCTATCTTTAATAAAATTTAGAAGACGCCCCCATCCTGTATATGATAAGGCCAAATGGATCACAGCTATTTCATTAATTGGAACATTCAAGTTTCAGCAGAGAATTGAAATAACATGCAAACTCACCAACAGAAAAATTGTTTAAACTCTGAAGTAACGGAAAAAACGATCTTAATAATCGTGTTATTCCACCTAATACTAGTACAAGTGTTTCATCCCATTGTTTTTGTGCAGTATTCCGGCTGCAAAGCTACATTGTCAGTTACAGAACAAATTCAAAGCATAAAGATAATGTGGCAAACACAGAAATCTTAAAGGTAAAATAAGTAGCCTCAGTTTGAACACATACCTGTGATGGATCAGCATATGGACAGCTTTCCCTCCCCGTGTTCCTAGTTCTTTCCCTTGCCATTCATCTCTAGATGAAGTTGCTGCCTACGAAGAAATTGTGTGCGAGTTCAAATGAGACGCAATACATAGCTTGAAGACTTTCAAAATGATGTGCCAAACTTACCAAATGAGAAACACAATCAAGAATTGGGAATACATAATCCCTGAGGCAATCCTCCCACATGCTTTTGGAGATTTTCTGTCCATGACTACCCAGAGTTTGGAAAAGTGTACGAATTGCTGAGTTCCTTACCTAATATGGCCAAAGACTGTACTATAAGTCCAAAGTTGAATAAAAAGAACAATAAAGGCTGGCAACTCCAAGAGTCCTTCACATTTATTTTCAAAGGCATTCCATCTAATCAGAGTTAACAACAGTAAGAAGTGTCTAAGTGAAGCCTGCGACATAAATTTATTATAGAGAAAAATGATAAGAAAATTTCAGCAAAATGATAACAGTGGTGATATAATTTCATAGTGTGATATTCAGAAAAGCCTTAGGGTATATAATATTAGTTATACTGCAATAAAATCTTATAAATATCTCCAATTCCCATGACTGCAAGAGGTATGAAAAAGCCTTGGGGCATATAATATTCATCTCCCTACAAAAACGGGATATAATATGTCAGTCATCAAATGAAAAACCAAAAGACTAAATGTTATTCCAGTTGTCAAATTAATGTCAACCTTTGTGGTGGGGTTAAATGTCTGAGTAAGTTAATTATATATACATTTGAAGGGCATACTATGAATCTTGGTAGCCAATTGTTGGGGTCTGGAATCCAACCATATTGGTTAAGCAGTTTTAGCCCATGTAACCAAGAAGCAATTGGCTAAAATTTCCAACAGAAGGGAAGTTAAAACTGAGAAGCATTGCCAATAGGTGGCTACAGTAATATATTACAAGGGAGTTGCGGGTTCAAATTTACTCCAATAGACTGGACATGAATTACAAGATCCTCTTTCTAACTTGGTTTAAAGCACATATAATAAGTAACTAATAGGTTTGCTACAGAAGAAGAGGAGGCAAGGATTTTCTCCCCAAAGGTCATGCTAGATCCTACATAAGGATCCATAGATCTGATAGTCCCCAATTGTTCCCATTTCACGAAATTAAGCATGCAAGAAACTCGGATCGTTCACTGTTTCTTCCTTTGTCTGAATCATCTCTGTATACGAGACGTGCAAACTTTCTCATGTCACAGATTTTATAAAAGATCTGACGAGTGCAGACAACATTCTAAATTATCATGACAACATTGAAAAAATGACCAAGACCACTTCAAATACTCATGAGAGAACTAAAGCTTCACATCTGTAAAAGATCAAACACTTCAAACACAGGCAAAATGGATGAGGGGTGTGTGTGTGAATACGCAGGCACACCAAAGTGAGAGAAAGAAAGAACCCGGGGGTTGGGGAAGATGGTACCTCAGGCCTCTCATCTGCTCCAAGTTTTTGAAGTATGGAGAAGATAGACAAAAGCAACTTATTACGATCAATTCCAATTGTATTTGGAGTTTGAGAATGAATGATGTTGTTTTCATGAACAGTCAGTTCATCTTGAAAAGCTTCACATCTATTACCATGCTTTGGGATCAATTCAATGTCAGATGCAACCTCTGGAAAATAGCAGAAGCTGAATGTCAGCACCACAAATGGATAATGAATTAAGAATTTTGACAAGGAAGAATGGTTTAATTACTATAACTGACAGAAAAGATTACCGATTTCTGATTTCTCCTGGCTTAGCCTGCGGACTAATCCCTTAGCAATAAAATCAGTTGCTGTCCATAAGAGGCCAATTGCTGTCAAACTTATATTTATCTCTGTTTTCTGAGCACTGTATGCACCAGTGACATCAATACATCTGCAAGAATTAAATCAAATCAAGGATTCTCTAAAACTAGGCTAATATAGAATTTAGCAATCAGCAAACAAGCCTACAAGTAGAACTACAATAGATAGATAGAAATACAGGTTGCAGTATGGTGTACTGAGTCTACTGACAGGAGAAGACAAGGGGAAGGGGAATGTACAGCCGGGTTGAGGGGGTGGGGGTTGTTGGAGGAAGGGGGCAGATGTCATACTCGTGGCTCTACAAGTTAAAAGAGGTGAAATTTTAGTCATTTTGAAGTTTCTTCCTGAACCCTGCCACAGCAGGACGAATGACTTAAAAGAACAGCTGATAATGCAAAGTTGAGATGAACAAATCCATCAGGCACACTAAGGCCCTGCTAGACTCATTTTTTCCACCATGGATGTTTTAAAAGATGTATAATTTGATATCTGGCATTCAAATAAATAACTGGGACATTATTTCACAACCAAAAAACTTCAATTTCACATGAAGATTCCTTGCAAAAGGGTTTTTAAACTGTTTTTAAGGGATACTTCTCAATACTTTGATATAATAATGTCCACTGACTCAAAGCTATCAAATTTAACATTTGAATTATAATGGGCTGGTTGTGATATAGTCAGATAATCTTATTAAAAAGTAAGGGATACATATATAGGTGAAAACAACATACAAATGAAATTATAGGCGATGTGGGACCAAATAGTCTAATAGAACACACTCTCTCAAATTGGAGCATAGATATCAATCATGTCCAACTTGTTATATAAATTAGAAAACACCGTCGAAAATACAACTTTAGTTAAAATATCAGTCAATTATTCTGACGAATGAGTAAACAAAATACAGATCTTCTTCACTATAGTATATCGAACTAGATAATAATATATCTTCATATGCTTGGTATAATCATGAAATATTGGATTTTGAGTAATATAAATGGCAAAATGATGTATGAGCACAAAAATCTTTAGCTTGAAATGAAATTCAATTAGCAAATTCTTTAACCACACTAACTCACATGTAACATGTACCATAGCATGATACATTGACCCAGAACATTGCTTATACGATTATTATATGTTCACTTGGGCAAGCCTCCTATATTCATAGTTTCGACACGGCAAACCTGACTTTCCTCTCTTGAGCTACAAAACCGGGAGGCACTATCCTGTTTAAGGAAAAGACGACGTCCCATGATATTTTTTGCTTTGTCGAACTCTGCTTTGGTCTCAGTTGGAGATGGGATTGTATTTCATATCTTTATACTTTACTTGCTGCGTTTAATTTCCTTGGTTCCAAATTCAGATTTCAGCGAGAAGGCTGCACGACGGTGACCAGTGGAAGCACTTTGCGCTACCTAGAGATCTTTACATATACCTGTTTATATTTTCTTTTGTTTAGGGCGTTGTTCTATTTCTTTTGTTCTTTTGATGTACATATTATAGCAGTGTGCCTCTTTATATAATCAACTTTATATATATATATATATGAATGAATGAATGAAAAAATTTTCTAATTATCAACAATATTATGTTATTACCTGATGTGGTAGTAGTTACAGTTATTTCAATATCATGTGCCTGTAGGATAGACTTATAGTTTTAGGTAGCATACTCTGTTTGAGAAGCAGCTGAAAATGGGAGCGATGTGGGACTAAATTCAAATATAAATAGAAGTCTAATTTAATAGGGTTGACCTACCTAATTAAAACAATAGCGTTATATCTTAGTTTCTCAATGTATTTGAGCCATCTCAACCTGCTTAAGGACAGTATAGTAGAGTGAGATTTACCGCAGCCTGCAAGACTAAATAAGGAGTGGAATTGACCCGCTCTATTATTTATCAGGTTCCATGGTCGGATTTGGTTACCTGTTTGTAGTCACATTTGGAAACTATTTAGAAACAGGCCATGATTGCTGCAAAGACCATGTTTGGGCTATGGGAAATCATCTAAAATAGTATTCCCAACCACACTTGCTACTCCTTTTCCGATATGACTTATTTGATCTACATGCAATTCTCTTCCTCAGTCTAGCTAGTTCACAATCTACCTTATACTTTATGGTAATATAAGTTCACAAATCATTTTTAAACCTGCCATTTTCTACCGTAACTGCTACCAAATTTACACAATTTCAAATTTCTGTTGAACTGTCCAAAAATGAAGAACAGGAAATCCTTGACAGAAGTTCTTAAAAGAATGAAGAATAAATAAACAACCCAAAGAAATGAAAATTTTACAGTGATACCAGAGGAAGCCGAAATAGGAAGTCGTTTTGAAGGGCTCTGAAGGATTCCTAAACCTGAGATCTATAGTTGCCACAATTATCAATGGTTAGGTTTCCTCAGAATGATATAGGACCATATATTTTGATAGGTTAGCCAAAGATTCAGCCTAGTTGTAAGTCATGTTAGTTCAATTAAAACAGAATTGGAGAACATTTAGCACTAAAAGTCTTGGCAAAATTTTTTATAGTAGTCTACAACGTTAATTTTCAATAAAACCGAGTTGAGCACATCAATAAGAGCAACTTCTAGATATATAGAAACTGCAAGATATTTAAAGGAAAAAATGATCACGGGTGCGCACATAAGATAACCATCAACACATTGATTTAAAAGCATGGCAAAGTATATTACACATCAAGGTACTGTACAGGAATGGTTGATAATCCATCATTCATGATGACCCGTAAGATCTGCACCAAATAATAGGGAAAAGGAAAGCAATTGAATTAGATCTAAAACAGAGTAGCTACCAACTAACCAAGCTTCAAATTTTAGATGAAACACACCCTACTTAAGGCTTTAAGTAAAACCGAATCGAATGTGGCATCAAAATAAAAGAGAAAATCAGCTAATTAGAAGTTGGATAACAACAAGATAATAAAGAACCATTCTAAATCTTGAAAGCAAATTCGCCAGGTACAAAATTTACCAATAGGTCCTTAATATATGCTCAATATGTTCAATCCCAACGTATAGCTGCTTAAAAAGATAATAGATGAAATAATTAAGGTATGGAAAATTAGACACAACTATGATTTCTCATTATTTAGGTAAATGTTTCTTCTTGACTTGATCCTTGTGGAAAGTGTGATATCTAACACTTAAATAGGTTATGCATTCAGGAAGAACTATGCTTGCAGTAGTGACATGAAAATATCAAATCAGACAAAGCCAAACATATAAATAAGTCAATCAGCTTGCACGAACTATAAGATACAACTCAGTAGCTATAAAGATAAATTGTAAGATGCAAAGCATAAATGGACACAAGAACTAAGTATTGCACACATGATGCATGCAAAAGAACTATTCTTTCATCAAGAAATACAACACTTACGTGTCAGTATGTTCGTGTCTAATCCAGAATGCAACGGGGTCTACTGAGGGCTCTGAAATGTAACCCAATAACCAGAGACCTGAAATTTAATGCCTACATAACCAGGTTTAAAACCAATTTCATGTTGGAGCAGGTTCAATTTATGTCCATGAAACCCAATATATCTCAGTTTGGCCATACTACAGTGGACCAAGCTAAGAACCAGATCATGACCCAACCCAAGTTCCAATAGCAGCCCCCAGGCTTCGATCATCTTGGCAAGTCTCCAAAGACTAGGACCATGATATTGAGGTTTTTGAGAAGAAGAGGAAAAGAGAAATTTAATAGGAAAAAGAATCAGAGATCTTAATATGCCTCCTGCTGACATTTTCACTGCTTGCTCCAGGTACTGCAGCATGTATGCTGTGATTCACCATGTTAAGAGGCAGGTCAGCCCTTCTATATAAAACAATCCAAGTCTGATCCCCCTTTAACATTAAAGCTTGTTGGGTTCAGTGGACTCCTTTACGTGCAGAGGTGAATAATTAGGTTAGCGTGTAGTTCTTTAGCAACCTACCAAGGATTCAAATATTGGTTGATACCTTTTTACACTGCAATATCATATTTTTAAGAACCCAACACAATATAAAAATTACAACAGTATCAATAATGCTGATAAAATACTTCTTATCATGCTAATTTAGATATCAATCATGCCATATACAGTTGTACCAATACCAATACCGAGATTTAGAACTTCCTAGTTTCTACCAACCACTCCAACCTGATCTGAATCAGGAGTGACAGCCCGTACAATTTAGAGAAGGTCCACAGAACTCTTATTTTCCTTCAAATAAAGGAGCAATTCTGAAGATTCCATTGCAATCTCCAGTACATTTGGTCTCACTAGTTTCTAGATTATCGATATTCTTGTGTTGATACTACCTGTAACGAAACTATTTATATCCAGCTAATTTAGCACTAAACACCTGTCACATTACGGATGTTTGGGCCTCCAGCTTTGTACTGTGCTTGGAAAGGCAGAATAAATGGGCGCAAATAAATATATTTTAAATTTGACATAATCAGGTTTTGACCAGGATCCCTTGAAACATGGTGCCCCAATATCATGTCAGGAAACCAGTTTACTCAAATCTTAAGTTGTTGGGTTGTGGGCTAACAATGTTATCAAACAAATTTAGCATTTAACATTGCCAAGCAATACATTATAAAGTTTAAGCAGTCCACTCTACCACAAGTTTATGTCCCTGACAATCTCCACCATTGGTCAAGAATAATACAGCGTATCCCCTATAGCTATGTTTGGATATTGAGAGGAAGTGTATGATCGCAGTCTTAGACACTGTATCAATATTTGGATCACAAAATCCCTTGCTTCATCTAGTTACTTTAATATTTAAATTTGGATAGTATATCATTTCTGGCTTAAAGGAAAGAGAAAAACATAAATATATGAGTCACTTTGACCTCATCTCATTTATGTCTGATTGGGTAATGAGAGCCTATCACCAACTAAACAAACAATGAATAAGTTTTATTGACCATAATTCTACTGAAGCCAACTATGTACATTCACCTGAAATCCTAATGTGATGAGATCCTTCTCCGATGCATCAGCAACAGCCCTAGAGGTGAAAACCACAAAACGATGAATCAAGAAGTCAGCTACCCTTCAATTTAACTAGGAACAATGAATGCAAGTTGCACAGAACAAGGAAACACCTCAGCATTTCAAGAATGTGGGGCCAGCTATAGTAAAGTTTTTCTCCATGCCTCTGAAAGTAAAGGTTTGCAAAGAGAGAGACGGCAAGAATTAGCCAAATGTGTCAGTAACAAGAGATCGAATAACCAACAGTTCGATTTGAATATGAATACCTCTAAAACATGGAGCAAAATTTTCAGAGTTCCTGCACGGACGTCAATAGTTTGGCTGGACATATAAAGTACCACCAATGGCGATAAAACCGCACACTCAAACGATCCCAAGACAGTATCTACTCCTTCCACCTAACAAAGAGAGTAATCCCATACTATATCATGTCATTCAAAAATGTAGTATGGAAGTAACAATACTCACTTGAGAGTCAGGAAATTGATTAGTAGATTTTTTACTGTCTTCAAACCGATCAGAACCTAAGACGGCACAAATTGACTGATCCAGTGCATCGAGTGCCAGATTTCTCAACTGATTATTGGGGCTATCAGCTAGCTGCAAAAGACCACAATGACATTTACCAAAAAAGGAAGAAAAATAATATTATCAGCATGGAGAAGTTCTTATTATTACCTCAAGAAGATGATCGATGACTTGATCCCATATGGGCTCGATCCCTGGTAAATCAGAAGAAATTCAGTGCAATTGAACGACATTATTCAACCTCTAATGACATTTCCTAGAACCAGTAGTTGATAGTATTAATTGTGTATGATAGAATAGAAAAATGTAACCTCAACTCTCACCATTTAGAGTTTTTTATAGTGAAAGGGAAATTAATAAAGCAACCCAAGTTCAAAATTCACCGGTCATTCAATTAATTTTAAGTTTTTAAAAATTGAATACAGTGCGTAAAGTCAAGGTTTCGGCCCATAAAAAGCAGTGGACATGTAATGACTCTTCATTTTTTAAGACATAAATAATTCTATTAAAAAAATAAATATGACTTTTCACCTTTTTATCCTCCCAAACCTTACATCTTTCGTAACTCTCAAACTTTTCATATTTTTAACTCCTAACTTATTCATTTCTCTAACTCCCATCTTTTCATCTTCTCCATTATTTCATCAATGAAACTTCCATATTTAATTCTCAAAATTAAACTAAAACCTTTCATATTCTAAAATCTCCCATTTGAAATCTATATAAACCCTCATTTTTAACCCATTTCAAGATATAAATCTTCCTCTAAAATTTTCCTCTAAAATTCTCTCTTCCTCTCATCCGGCCGGAGCCACCATGAAGCCGCCGAAGGAGCTACCATCCAAGTCACCGCCATTAGAGTCACGACTTTGCCCAAGATGAACGCATTCCTCCTCATCTTTACATATTTTGAATTCCCACCTTTTGTTAAAAGATTAGTAATAAACTCTCATTTTTTCTTATTGGGTTAAACTATTGGATTTTAAGACTAGTTTACTCATTATCCAATAACCCTAATGACTTAAGAATAATACCCATCATTTTATAAATCCAATAAAATGGAGCCAAACCTATTTCCTAATTTCAGACCCGTTAAGATTAATTAACTTTGAAATTAATTTTTAGTGCATTATAAATATTAGAAAAAAATTCCTAAAAAATATCTAAATTTATATTAATCTATTTTTAATATTCTTAGAATATTTTAAATGTGTAGATTGCTCCACTGATCGACATCGGGAAACAAAATTCCAGTAAGTTCTTTTCGGACTCACTAAATATGCTAGTTTTTTCTATAGAAATATTATTCCAATTATATCATCTAATTTGTAAAAAATAAATTTGTTATTACAAGTATTATTTCTTAATATTGTTAGAAATTTATTTGTAGAAAATAAGTTTGTTACTACAAGTCGATCATTGACATTCCTGTTATTTCTTTAAGCTGTTAGAAATTAAATGAATACCTGTTAAATTACAGAATATAGTTAGATTTTTAATAAATCATGTAAAAACTATAATTGTGAAAAAATATTGTTTGCGATATCATTTTGTATCGGTGTCTAGAAAAGTTATTTTGTATACTGATTCTCTAATTAAGGAACATGCAACACACGAAAAACCTCACAACATCCATACACCTGCCTGGCCGATATTTTTATGATGTCTCAAATCAGTAACTTTTGGATATAACTAATTGTGATTTATTGAATAAAACATAAACTGAACGAACTCTATAAATCATATTGTTAATAAATTAACAAAATTCAATTGAAATATTGCACCTGATATAATCAATATACAAATTACGAAAACCGGAATTTAGACAAACATGGACTATACCTAAATGATACTGGATTGGGGGAGAAACTGAACGATCGAAATATACTTTGTTTCGGCTATAAACTTGTTAAATTGTGCAACTGAATATTTCGCATACCATGGGTGCGTGAAAATTTACTGGATCATACCCGACTATAATTCCTATTTGCCTGACGGCAGGTCCGACTCAGTGCCGGACAATCCATGTGACAATTTCTTGGCTCTGTATAGGAAAGAATCGAAATAGTGGTATCTCATCATTTAGATTTTTCAATTACATAACATGCTAAGTAAAACTAACTTGTTATAATTGTGACCACACTAAAAGATATTTAGTTTAACCTATATCACTTGATATCATCGTTACTTATGAATTTAATATTTTCTAAGACTTGTATTATTACCATATTTAGATATAATTATTATATCTCATACTCTTTCTGTATTTATTGTGTTGGTCGCTATCTGACGACCTGAGTGTGCATGTCCAGACTTACCGATGGACACGTCTAATCTGATGCAGGATCTGGTGTATTTTGAAGATCATGTTGAAATCCAATAATGGATTAGAGATTCCATGCTTCCTTTTGTTTAGTTTTATTATATTTTATTTCAATTGTATCTAAACTTCGTTCCAATAAGTGAAAAGTCAAATTTTTGTTGAATTTTTCTATCGTAATTACCGAATATTATTGTGGCAAATTTATTGAGATTTTAGCATATTCAAACCGAATATATTGTCGGTACATGTTACATGTTCTCGTATACTGTATATCGGGAGCAGGGCGTGACAAGACATGTGGGGCATGTTAAAATATAAAATATAATTCTCAACTCTCACTATAACTTTGGAGTTTTGGTTAGTAAAAGGGACTTGTAATAGTGTAGATCAAAGGTTCTATAAGCAACCTTATTTTTAGAATGATGTGTGATCTAAATTTGCCATATAGATTAACTTCTTATATTTCTATCAGCTTAAAGTCTTAACAAGAGATGGTCAAAGGACACCTTCTTTGCAATAAGAATGTAATTCTACTCAGACTTGTAGAACATCGGATGAACCAGTCTTACCCAGTGCCAACTGGTTTTGTATGCAGTATGAAAACAATTTCCGACAATGAGTAACCCCAGAAGCAGTATGCTCGGGGCAACATTCTTCAGATCATTTAGTTAGAATAAAATATGTTTACTTGGAATAGATAACAATTATTTAATCGAGAGAGTAGAAAGGTTATGCCAATTAGATTTTAGGTGAAATTTATTCTTTGCATAATATACATTAGTCTAGCCTACAAAATTTAACCGGGACATAACTCTATAATTTTACTATTTTTCATCTTCCTAAAAAGGTGTAGTTTTTAATATATATGCAATGTGCCATCCAAATAAACTCTCATTTTGCCTATCAAAACTATTATTCCACTTGGTCTATATCCACTAGTTTTATTAACCGTCAGGAAATTAAGTGAAGGACCTCCTTGTTCATGTTCTACAATCCCAGAAGGATAATTAAATTTCTTTTTAAAGATATGGAATATTGATATTTTCGTTCCAAATTGTTAATATTCCATAATTTCGAAAATATATTTGACACAGGACGGAAGCAGATTAGGGTTAGAGAATTGAAAATTTGCGGTTTTTTAACAGATTTGGGAAAGAACAAAAGGATTCGGGAATCCACCCAAACGAATCCACGCCTACTCTCAACAAATCAACGAAGAGAGATTTTTTTTTTAAACACAGTGAGTGAATCCATGTAGTTTCTCAAAAATTAATTTTTTATTCAATATTCCATTGTATACAAAATACTTCATACAGAACTTATTTATAGGAAAACTCCAACAAACAAAATCCTAATAGAATCCAAAATCCTATCAAATAAAATCCTATCAAATCTGAATCAAACTAAATCAAATCCTATCAGATCTCAAAATCATCCCAAATAAAAAAAATCTGATATCCATTAATTCTCCCCAACTTTAAAGCATTCATCACCAATGAATGTGGAGATAAGAATTTAAAAAAAAACACATCCGGATTGAACTGATCAGTATCCACGAATCATTCCAATTAGATCATGATAGTGGTCTAGAAATTGTAACTTGCACAACATATCTAAACCAAGGTGGTGGAAGTGTAACTGGCTTTTTTCGTAAATTAGTTTCAGATGACTGTAGATTTGAAGAGCTACTTATAATGGCAGTAATAGAATGGAGCTCATCGAAAGTTAAGTTGATATAAGGATCCCATAAATTATCCTGGCCATAATAATAGAAGCAAACCTCCTCAAAACTGCATATGAATTTGTATGTTGAGTCGGTTCCTATAAGGAATCTATCAAGAGGAACTGAAACTTTTACCTCATTATCAACAATAATTTTTTTTCTGTCCAAAGTTTCGTTTTGCTCTGATACCAATTTGACGCAGAACGAAAGTGGATTAGGGTTAGGGATTTGGAAATTTAGGATTTTTGGACAGATTTGGAGAAGAACAAAGGGGTTCGAGAATCCACCCAGGCGAATTCACGTCTATTCTCAACGAATCCACGAGGAGAAAGTTTTTTGGAACACAGTGAATCTAAAAAGTTTCTCAAAAATCAATTCTTTATTCAATATTTAATTGTCTAAAAAATACTTCATTCAGAGCTTATTTATAGGAAAACTCCAACAAACAAAATCCTAATAAAATTCAAAATCCTATTAAATCTGAATCAAACTAAATCAAATTCTATCGGATCTCAAAATCATCATAAATCAAAAATCTGGTCTCCACCAATATTCCAGATCACGCTAGGGGGCATAGCATTTTTTGGTAAAACTTGTTGAACTATTTGATGATTAAGTTACTAACCTAATTAGAGAATCATAACTTGGCCTATTTTTGATAGGCATGGATCTACTAATATTCTAGTTAGTAATAGGGATCGTGAACTAAAAAGAAAAGATTTATCAAAAAATTAGGGTTGTTCTAGGTTATTCAAATAAATTTGCAGCAATATTGGTATACCTGATACAATAGATGATGTCCCACATATTGTTATACTCAAATAGTTTGATTTTTATAATTTCTCTCAATGAAGATGATTTAAAGTTTCATACACGAAGGATATTTGCGAAGTGTGTTACCGAAGTATGAAAGAGATACAAGACTATGATACTTGTTAGCACGAAATCTTACTGCATAGTTGACTGAACTTACTCAAGAATTTGCAGTAACAGATGAAGGCTCATAATAGTTCCTTATATATTTTGTGAAAATTGAATGTGCTCATATATTGCTTTCATGGGTGTCCGAACTAGTGCTTTAACTAAACCTACACGGTTAGAGCAAAATGTTTAAGCGCTTCAGAATTGTTAGTTTTCATCAATATATCAAAAGGTGCCTTTTAACTTTAGGATATGGTCACAACCTAAATTTGAGAGGAAATTATCAATATATATCATTGTTTTAAATATCCCCGATATGACCGATATATCCCCCTATTATATTGTTTTTCAGGTTCAACGAGACAATACATTAAAAATGGGGTCATATAATTTTATGTACATATCGGCTGATATTCGCGATATCAACCAATATATAGCCCCAATATATCACCCCGATATATCAGCCAATATTGTTCATTTTTTCAATTGAGTTTTTAACTTAGAAATAGATTTGATGTTCACACCCAATATTATTATCATATATGAGAAAAACCAAGTTCTTTCACCTCTACTTAAATCAACCACATTTTTAATTTTTTTTTATAGAAACTTTAGATCCAAACATGCAAAGAATTACAAATGCTACCTTTTGAAGTTTATTTAAGTACTACTCAATATCTAAAACCTTCTCCAAAATTCTCTCTTTCTTCCACTTCTCTTTTTTGAGTCTTTGCTTGCTCAATTACTGTTTTATTATTACCACTATTGTCATTCTCGCTATTACTATTATTAATAATCTTTTTCAACTACTATCCTTTTCGGGTCTAAATTTCAATTATTTTTATAATCTTTGTTTTCAACTTTAATTGAATTTGTTTCATAGTTTATTTTATTTTGTTATGCTTGTATGCATAAACATGTTCTTAAATACCTACATATATTATGTCATATTAGTTAAATAAATGAAATTAAACCAGCTCTAAGATATCAAATTTACATATTTTGCATGTATATATCAATGATGAAAATAACGCGTTATGAAACCTGTTATATTGCGTTACGCAACCTAACCCCAGCACTACGTAACAACTAGAAATAACTCAATGCACCATAACAATACGTTTTTATGTTATTTTACGTTATATTACGTAACGTTACGTTAAATTACGTTATTTACAATTATCTTTTTAATAATTTTTTGTTGTTGATTATTATATTGATTATTAGCGAATTGTTGTTATCTTATTACTAGATTAGTTGTTGGTTTGTTTGATTGTTTATGGAATTGCTAAGTTGTTAATTTGCGATTGTTTCCTTGTTCGCTTGTAACTCCTCTTCTATTGCTAAAATATTTTACTTATTAATTATATTGAATTTTTAACTAAACTGAAATCAATAATTACAAATAAGATAAATTAAACATTACAAAATATAAATTACAACAATGATAATAACTGGAATTGAAATAAAAAATTAGAATATTATTTTCTTATTTAAATGATGACTAGAATTACGATTGCAAACTTAACATAATTTATGAAGATAAATGTGAATATTATTGTAAAATTTAATATAAAATTAGAATAGATTATGATTATAAAATGGTTTTATATTTTTTTTAGATATTTTAAATTTATATTTCAATTTATAAAAATTGTTTTATATAGTTTATATTTATTTTTATCAAATAAATATGAAATTGCGTAACCTACATTATGCGTTACGTTATATGCGACATAACCTAACAGAGGTAAAACGTTACGTTACCGTTATCGCTATTTTAAACATTGGTATATATAATGTTTTATATGAACATCTGATTTGAGCACATATCCCCGATATATATCGTCTGATATCCACTCCGATACAAAAAGAACGCATCCGATATTCAGAACCATGATATATATACAAACACGTTGAAATGTGCCTGCATCTAGTTTCATCCGCGTTAACAGTTTGGACATTTATCGTCAATGGAGAAGCACAAACGAGAAGATATTGAAGTGCAAAACCCTACTTTTCTTATTGATGCTAATGATATATTAGAAGAATGATAACTTGTGTAATGAGTATAATTGATATTAGTGATCACAAGTATACAGTTTCTATATCCTAGAAATTGTAATATTTCGTTATGAGCTTTTGGATCATTGGTGCAAAAGCCTAAGTTAGAATGCCAAGCATGAGAAGTTATAACATATAGCATAAGGTGTGTGCTTGAGATGCATGCTTAAGGTGTGAGCTTGAGATGCAAGCTTAAGGTGTGTGCTTGAGGGGGATGCATCACATGTGTGCTTGAGATGCATGCTTAAGGTGTGAGCTTGAGATGCAAGGGGATGCATCACATGTGTGCTTGAGGTGCATTCATCCGTGTGTGCTTAGGATGCGCATGTGAGATGTGTGCTAATGTTGTGTGCATGAGATGAGTGTTTGATTAGTTTCACCAAGTAGCTTGGTGTGGGGAGTTTAGTGAGACACTTGTGGAGTAAGTTTATGCATATGGTTGGGGGCCGCCTAAGACTACATCTCCACCACCTTCATCTCTCATTATTAACCATTTTTCCTCTCTCATTCTCTCATTACTGTTGCTCCTTCATTGGCAGAAAACTAGAGAGAAGAATAAGAAAGAAAAAGAGGAGATTGTCAAGAAGATAATACCTAGGTAAAATGACTCTCAAAACCATATGACTTGGGTTCTTTTAGAGATCTTCAACTATAGTTATGAGCATACCATGGAACATCATAATCATAAAGCTAAAGTATCACTTCACTTGAGATACTATTTGTCATGGAAGAAGTCTGATAAAAAGTTCTTACTCATTTACACATGCATGTTTTCTAGTTGGATTTCTTCTGTTAGTTTTTGATACTAAATAGAAAGATGATGCTAAATACAAGGATGATGCTTTCTTGCTTCAATGTCATCAAAGCAGTCCTTTCTAAATGATACTAGAATCTAGTAACTAAAAAGTGAAGATTCAAGATCCTATTGCTAATATCACTCTTTTATGGTAAACTAGTAGTATATTGTTACATCCTTGATTTTGATGTTCCTTGTATCTCTGTCTATAACTCATCTTGATATGATTTTAAAGGCCTTGACATGAGTACAAGGCGTTCTTCACTTCAGCAAGAATATGCATATCATGGAATTTCAACTAGAAATATATGCATTACGCTATTCTTACAGATTCCACATGAGAGCTATACTACTATACATTATTGTTCATTGCTTGCAAACAGATTTCCATGAAAAGCTTTACATTTTAGTACTTCATTTATTAATAATAAAAGTAAGTCTCATAAACATTATCATGGAATTTATCAAGAGACTCTTCATTAGTGTTTATATTGTTGCGACGAGTAGAAAGATGTATTTTTTAACATATAAATCTACATGAGCATCAGCCAGATAGATTTGCAGACCTATGCAGAAAATCAATATGTTTATTGTGCTTAAATGGAACCCTGATTAGGCGCGTAAAGTGTTAAAAGTGTTTCAGCTTCGTCAAAGACATTTGATGGAGATTTAATGCCTCGAGAGGAGATATTGAACTCACGGATTGTGTGGACCTGCCAAAATTATTTGGTATTTGGCAAGGTATTGGACCTGTTTGGGTAAAATCAACAGGGTTATTGAACTATTGGCTAAACAGATAAAATCAATAGGGCCATTGAATTCACATATTGTACAAGGATCTAGAAAGTGTATCAAGTATGATGCGGAGTGGAATATAAATAAAGGTTGGTAGTGAACAATATCTAGTGCAACATAATCATATTAGATATAGGGAAATTTTCTATAATTGCTCTATTTAATGATCCTGGAATCATATTAGGACCTTTATAATAAAATCAAATATTGATGGTTATGATTGCTCACACCTTAAGTTGAACACCTTATTCCTTGGGGTGTGACATAATAGAAGAAAAACTAATAAGAAATTGCAAAGTATCTTGTGGATAGTTTATCCGTGTCATGAGAAATGAACATAATTTGGGTGCATGGAAGCCGGACGAGTTCGCTGGATTTTAGAACACTGCATGACACAATAAATAAAGTCAGAATGAACATGGGTGGGGATTGAAGAAAGAGAGATTGAAATAATAAAAGTCTCATAAACATTACTATGAAATTCAAAAGGTTTCCTATTAGACCCCAAAAATATGACGAATTTTAATATTTGATGCTTAGTCTTTATACATTTTAACAAGAAAACCAATGTTGAAAATAACGCGTCATGAAACCCGTTATATTGCGTTACGTAACCTAACGGAGCCCAAACACTACGTAACAACCGGAAATAACTTAATGCACCGTAACAGTACGTTTTTTATATTATTTTACGTTATATTATGTAACGTTACGTTAAATTACGTTATGTTACATTATTTACAATTATCTTTTTAGTAATTTCTATATTGTTGTTGATTATTATTTTAATTATTAGCGAATTGCTATAATTTTATTACTTTATTAGTTGTTGACTTGTTTGATTGCTTGTAGAATTGCTAACTTGTTAATTTGCGATTGTTTCCTTATTCGCTTGTAATTCATCTCCGATTGCTGAATATCTTACCTGTTGATTGTATTGAATTTTTAATTGAACTGAAATCAATAATTACAAATAAGATAAATTGAACATTATAAAATACAAATTACAACAATAATAATAACTGGAATTGAAATGAAAAATTAGAATATTATTTTCTTGTTTAAATGATAACTGGAATTACGATTGTAGACTTAATATAATTTATGAAAATAAATGTGAAAACTATTGTAAAATTTAATATAAAATTAGAATATATTATGATTATAAAATAATTTTATATTCTTTTTTTAAATATTTTAAATTTATAGTTTAATTTATAGAAATTATTTTATATAGTTTATATTTATTTTTATTAAATAAGTAGGAAATTGCATAATCTACGTTATGTGTTATGTTATATGCGATATAACCTAACATTGGCAAAACGTTACGTTACCGTTATCGCTATTTTAAACATTGGAGAAGACCATATCATTAAATTGTTTGAAATTAGAAAATTACGCCACATCAGCTTTTTTCCATCCAAATTTTCACCTCCAATCCAGCTAAGGACTAATTAGAAAGGGAATTTTATGAAAATACCCATGCACTCCTAAGCTCCCTTCCTCCTTAAAATTGACAAGAGAGGGTGGAAGAATGACAATAGACAAGGAGAAAAACTAAGGATGGGTTCAGGAACGCTGGAATGACAGACTTCTGTTAGGATATTAATGCAGGAAGAGGTCAAAAAGGGTTGAAGAGGGACCATTGGGGAAAACTAGGTGGATCAGGTTCACAAGGGTGAAGCGGTCCAAAATATGGACAACCCTAAAGTTTAAGGAGATATTGTCCAATAATAGCTCCATCTAACAGGAATGGAGAATTTCAATCAACTTACAGGATTTGCTGTTCAAATAGGATCAGTTTACCAGGGAAAAACTAAGCTTTCATACTCTAGTTTTGAGAGCCATTCCAACTTTTAATGCATCTATTTAGGCATTGTCATATTTATATGATTTTATTAGTAACTTATTTTACTCAGGATTCTGCTGACTTGCCAAAGACTTTATTGAAATGGTTGACCATGTTTATTTGAAACTTTGAGGGAATTTGTCTCAAATATAACTATTATAAGTTTGTAAAGTTGACTTTAGACAGCAGATTTGCTATATTTCCTAAATTCAGTCTGTAACCAAAACAAAATCTACTCGCTTACCCTCATTTCATGCTAGAAGGTTAAAACAAAAAAAAAAAAACAAAAAGAAAAAAATCTCTTAAATGTACTGGATATGAGAGGAATGAAGATAGAATGAGGTTAAACAGTTTGTACATATAAGAGAGTGTCAACCATTTGACCATCCTCAGCCTCCTATTCATATAAGAAAACATTATTTACCGCAATTAGAGGTGTAACTTTAGAAATCTTTATGGTCATAGCAAATGTAAGAAGCCAAGCAACAAGCACAAAGGCATAAAAGCAAATATACTATATAATTCAAAGCATGTCCAATATAAGAAGTGAAGCATCAGTGAGTTTACAAAGATAATTCATAAGCTATAGTGGAGCAGCCGTAAGTGAGATTTACATGAGTAAAAGGCAAATATTGCTGCAAATGGATATAATAAGATTTTTTTTCAAAAATAATTAAAGCCATTACTTGAGAATTGTCTCCCACAAAGAACTGCAGCCCATCAAGCCTGATTCAATGCAACTGTTGTTTGAACTTAACATGTATAAATTCAACTAAATTGGAAGGGGATCAGATTGGCTCCTAAATTAGGCATACATCAGTGTAATTCAGCAAAATTAGAATTCGCAACCACAAACAAGAAATAAGAGCACATTATGCTTTGATTATCCACTTTGACTGGTTCTTATTGCACAAGAAACAAAGAAGAATGTATATGTTCCAAAAAGCTTTCTATTGTCGAGGCAAACACAAAAACACAGACAAATCTTTTCATAGTATAAATGTATATAACTCTCTTCCACAACTAGAATGGAAGTAGGTAGACCACCACAGGAAGCATCATGAATAGAGACAAATTTCAAAACCGAGTGTATTATTGCACAAGAGGAAAACATCTTCAGACAGTTGAAAGGTCAAGTACTTACTGTGTAGATTATTTACAAGTATTGATGTCATACGTTCTACTGAAAATGCTACACTTCCTGTATGCTGACTGGAAGTTTGACCCATGGCACTTAAATTTCCTGAAATGCACTGACTTGACAACTGACGCAATGCAGAAAGGAGAGATTTTACTGCAGAAACATGCATCAATGCTGAACTTTCGAACAGCTTTGCAATCCAAAAGAAAATTTGTCAGAATGAAACAAGAAAGATGAGGAAAAGCCTTCAAATGAGTAGCTTCGAACTTTGGCTAACCTGAGAATTCAATGAAGATAGGATGTGGAAGTCAGTGTACTGCCCAGATGTGTCTCTTGTAAGCCTTGAAACAGAAATTGGAACTTCCTGTTCATAGATAAAAGAGTCCATTATGAGCTTCAGAAATTGAGATCAATTCAGAATATGTACAGCAACAAAAGCTTCACAAACTATAATGCAGCCACTTAAACAACAGACTTGTCCAAATTATGGGAATTATAAATGATACATTTTACAATTATTTGATAAAATCTGCATATGTGAATGAACTCATGATTAACTTCAAGATACCTAAAAAAATCATTTTCACATATTATGTGCCAAGAAACTCCTAAAAGAACTTGAAAACTTTCAAATTTAGTTAAACCATGGCAACTGTCAGTAGCTCAAAAAATCATTGTATAGATGCTTAAATGCACAACCACATTACCGATACAGAACCACAAATGCATAGGTAGCTTCCATTTCCAATCCGGAGAAAATCTTATAATTATGGACTAAACTCCACATATAATGCCAAGATAAACTCAACTTCCTAAGAACATAGAGTGATAATCTCCTAAAAACATATTGAGTAGTAATATTGAAAAGGAGGTTGTTTCTGCATGAACCTGTGTAGAAGCATGCGGGGAATGAATTGCTCGATCTAGAGCTGCTAGAGTCTCTAAGACCTGTAAGTTACAAGAATCAGTTAATAGAAAAGACAACAAGCTTCATCATGAAATCCAAAAATACACAAGCATACCAGAACCCAGGAAGGACCAAGAACATTGTGTAAACGGTGTGCCACATTGAAAAGGGTCCGCAATGCCTACCGGGGCAAACAAAGAGAATATACATACTTTTTTAGGGAACTCAATAGAAACCTAGTGGAAGAGACACGAAGTCGAAGGAAAATAAGGAACATTTAAAGTTATAAATATATAACCTGGACATTTTTTGGGGTTAGAACAACACTATCTCGTTGATCGATCAAAGGTTCCAACTTTTTTGATCCAGGAGATTGCAATACACTGATGAAAGTTCATAAATGAGAAATAAGAAAAATATGAGCTCAAGCCTTGAGATGGCACCCACTTTTACTGCACATGCATCAATGGAACTACCAAGTTCTTTATATCGAATCTTTATGATACATATTCATAAACAAGTAAAATGCAAAGGAAAAGATTAAATAGAGAATAAAGTTGTAGCCAAAAGGGTATCATTTGAATACCCTTTTTAATTTTCAAGGAGATAATACCAACTTCTAACAAAGATAAATTGCTCCCATATTATCTCAGCTTTTTCATCTATTAGTATTGCGGCTACTATTGACTCCCAAGTCAGTTCAACCAAAGAAAGAGGGGAAATATAGGTTTTGATGTACAGATCAAGCCTAAATTGTAAGGAATTAGAGTTAGGATTGCATGTACAATTCAAATATAAATTCTTGAAAAAAAATTAAATCTACTTTCAAGACCCAAACTCGTTGATTTAAGTTCAAGTTTCTCAAGTAGCAACAGTTTTCCATATGAAATTGATATTTGCTTATTTAACAAAAATGCAACAACTTTATGTTAACCAAAATTGAAGAATAACAACTGATCCAGAAGAATAAATTCACAATTAATTAAATCATACAACTTGTACAAAACATACCCCCTCTTTTCTCCTTCAATTGGAATGTTGATAGTAAATTTGCAAAGGGACGCTAAAAACGAGTTCAATGGTTCCACAGCACGAAGAACTCCGCATGCCTGAAATAGTGATCATATGGATAATCAACCAGGTTAAAAGTACAAGTGGATGTTAGGATGTGAATTGCCACAATTTTATATGCAGGAAGTTTAACAAGAGTGACCACATCTCAAGTAGCAATCCAACATTTTCTCCGTTCCAGAAATCCTAAGGAGAACTCATTTCTTTTAAGAGCTAGATGAATTTGGCACATAAGATGCAAAACCTCCCATGGAATTCTATGCTGTTTAATTCTATTCAAACCAAAAGTGGAGAAAAAAAAATATCCACCAAAAGTAATTATGTCATATTAAACTTTTCAGCAATCATACTGATGAGATAAACATCACCATAATAATAGTGATCACCTGGGTGAATGCCTGATATCCTTTCAGTATTTCCAATATTATGGCTTCCCCTTGAGACCTGTGTAATAAATTTGCATGTCATTCACTTGAAACAACTTCAAGGAAGAAGAAATAAGCGATGGTCCTGACCTTGATAAGATAAGAGACAAAGCATCAAGTATGGTCAACCATGTTGAATCAACCATACATTTGCAGAGAACAGTTGTTTTTCCAGTACATTCTGCGGTATGTTCATTATCATATTTTGGCGATTCAAGCTGCATACAGAAGAAATAGATCAAATTTACAGAAATAGTATGTTGAACCCATATTAAAAGAAAAATTGATTGGTCTAACCTCACCAACATCAACAGCTTCATCAGTCAAAGTAGCAACAGTAAACACAACACCCAGAAGGCCTTCAACTGCCAATGTTATAGCATGGGCTTCACTGGCAACCACAACGGCAGCATTAGATGCATCATTATCCATGCTCCACTCAATTCCTGCTGACACTCTAATTAGTAGTGATCTAAGCCTTTTCCAATATTTTAGTTTCTACATAGTGTGTGTTTTCAAATACCAGATTACACACCTACAAATTATGACAAAAGAAGGACAAATATCAAAAGACCATGTGCCTACAATATTCGAAAAAAAAACGAGAAATACTTTTAAATGCATAATATAAAAGTAACAAAGATACTTGGTTCATTTATTTAAATGCTGATCTAAAAGGGTAGTCGGATGATGCTAAGGAGGCATGTATATATGGCTGTCTGCAATGTTCTAAGGTTTCATTATACACTCTTTGTTGAAACAAAAAAGAGTCACTTTACTCCCTTTTTCTTCAGAAATAACTCCATTAGAAGATTCTTTAGATACATCATACATCATAAAAGACTTTGTCAGATGTAGGTGGCTATTACATTTCTTCCCTCGAATATTCTTTCCCAGCCAAATAGTTCCCAAAAAAAAAAAAAATCAAAAGTTTATTAAAAAAATTGGGAAAAAAAATCTCAATGCGATTGAAGGTTTGCATCTTAGATTGGCCGGTTAGGGTCACATAATATGGTACCCATGCAGGAAAATGGAAACAATTAAATTATACGTGATTCAGAAAATTGTCAAAAGCTTTACATCAGTGATCAAAATTAAAGATCAATGTTTTATTATAATCATGCATCCTTCTACCCAATTCGTAATTTTGCATTTAAAGATGCATTTCTTTGCTGTTTGTAACCGTCACCATAATAGAAATTAATGGGAAGGAAAATTAAAAGTGAAGTGCTTTTAAGATTTGCAGTAAGTACCTTTCGCTTTACTACTAAACATTCCTGCAACAGCCGCAAGGCTTTCTTCACTCGACTCTGAAACCTAGAAAAGTAAATGTCATATCAAAGAAGTTTTTAATAAGGATCAAGGGGTAAATAATCATCAACAAGTCGGAAAGAAATTATTATGCTTCAGTAAAGTAATTTATTAGGTTGTGTGCAAACTACTGTTAACAAATGCAGGTGTCGGATTTGTATGTGGGGTTTTGTCGTAGGTTGTGTGGGTGTGTCTGAGTTTTTTTTTTTTTTTTTTTTTTGGGGAGGGGGGGTAGCCACCACCTTAATTTTAACCTTATTTAGTGCACTCAAGAAAAGTCCATCAAACTATCACATTAACACGGGACTGTTAGATGTACTCCTTTTTCTTATTTTACTGCCACCTATCAATTACATCTTGCTTTGCCAGTAATGAAGTACACTATTATGATGTAACATTTCCAACCCAAAACAAACAAAAGTGAAGCCCTTAATTTTAGAAACCAACTCCTGGATATTAGTGTTCGCGTTCTCCCCTCTCTCGATTTTACTGTTTGCAGGTAATAATGCAAAATTAGATTAGCATGATTTCATAATAGTTAAGTTTGAGAAGATTTGGCACCTTCGTTTTAAATCAAAACAAAAAATTTTAATGGTACACTCAATGTTTATCTTCCTAAGACCCAACTTTTAAAAGGAAGGCTAGAAAAGCCAACAAAATTGTTGAATGTGAGAATAAAGTTCTAGAAAGATTTCTATTCTGAAATTTAGTGTATGTAATGGAATAGGGGATCAAAATTTGTGACTCCTATAATTTAGTCTTCCCATTCATTTTTTAAAGTTTATACCCATATTATGTTAATTATAGATGGATAAATAAGTTTAATTATTGAAACATGACCTTCTGTTCTCACCCACCCAAAAATATTCTAGTTTTCCGCCCCTGATTATATGAATCATCATCTGAGATTCTGAAGATTAAAGGCGCTATACAGTTTCAACCTATAGGAAGTGTTTAGCTTGTGTCATAGCCAAGTACAGATAAAACTACTGTGGCAACAACTACTCAAGGAGTCAAATTTTTTAAGGATCTTCTATTAACTGTGTTTTCTTCGAGTTCATCGTGACTATACTGCTTCATTCGGAAAGAAATTCTCCAATCCTAAAAAATCATCACTTTACAACATTTTAGTTGTTTATACTAACTCCACTATGTTCAAAATCTTTTTTTCACAAATTTAGTTGCAATTATTTAAAATATGATACTTTCTTTTCTTTTGAACTTTAGTCGCATTATTCACAGTATGACAACACGGCTATTCTTTTATTACCGATAAAGATGAGCAAAGCAGTTACCAAATTTTTAGGTAGAAGTTCACTCATGTGGTGTGGGTGTAAAAGAAAGCTAGGTCAATTATCTAGCTAATATGATTGGTATAGTGTCACTACAAGGTCTCAAGGGCCATATGGCCCCCATCACTGCAATGTCCAAAAAAAGTATGAAAACCAACTCTCTTTAGTAATGCTCATTGTGAACTGATTTTTCTTACCAGGCTCCTCTGCAGGTAAAATTGATGATAATTCCTTGAGTCTATTGATTCTTGGAGTTGGGCCCTTAGATATATGGTGCTTTTGCTAAATCTAGACCCGAAACATAGTGGACTTAAACTTATCCACATTAGCAGAAAAAGGAAGAAATAAAACCCCACCCTATCAAGTTTTTGAGCTGCAATTCTTAAAATAGGGAAGAGAATGAAGATATTCATATTGATTAGGAGTTTTTCACATTCTGTTCGGTCTTCATTTCGTTTAGATGTGGGTTGAGTTGTATGCTTATGTTCTAAAAACTTTAGTTGATATGTGATTTAGCGCACCGTATAATATTTTCTGGACAATTTGGTTTTATTACGTGATTTTTCTGGACAATTTGGTTTTACTACGTGATTTTTCTATACCAGAGGATTTTTAGAATGTCAGTGCCAATAGTTTCGCCACGTGTTAAAGGTTATTAAGGCTTCACTAATATGCCTTCCTATCGCTCGCTATCTCCTATCTGCTATGAACACAGATGTCACCATAGCACCACCAATGTTATTTGGAATATTGTGCCCAAAAGATGCAAGTAATGGAAAATGGAAGACTGTTGAGAACTAAATAGCACCAGAAGAAAACAGGAGCCCCCCATACACAAACCTGATTGGTAAATAGAAGGATCTCAAGGAAGGAGATATATTCCAAATGTTGCTTGACAAGCTAATATCAGTCCCCAAATTTCTCATTTAATTCAGCTGTAATTAAATGAAGTCATGTTCTAAATCAATTTGAGCCGACAACTTCTCATCTTCCTGTGCCTTATACAACCAATAGATGCAAACTAAGATTAAGACCTGCATTTAGGAAGAAAAGAACATGAATGTTGGTCTAAGAGGATCAAGATATAGCTGTCCTGCACAGAGGAATCAACTCCTTTAAGGTATGAAATTCTGGTCTGCCTTAAAAGATATCTGCATAGCTACAGAAAAGCAACAGATGGAGGGCTATCTCGTTCAGTGCAAATAGCATTCACAAGTATAGAGGTCACTGAAAATGCTACTGGAAGACTGTCCGAGTAAAATAAACATTACAAGAGACGAGCAATCAGGCTTCATTAGGTAACAAGGAATTGGAAGGAGGGTGAACGGGGAGAGAAGTGATAAAAGTGAGTTATAATTGTATGCTTGTTAATATAAATCAGTGAAATATTTATTTTCTCACAAAAAATGCATCACCTAAAGCACTTTCCAGAATGAAAGAGGACATAAGACGGAAGAAAGGGCTTCTGTGATGTTATTCATCTAACACAACTTTTATATGGCAGAACTGTATTAATAACAAGGGGAGCTTGTTGAGTGTATAGAAATGGAATTATTTATTTTCTCCCTAGTTAGTGATAATAGGGATAATGCAAATAATATATGCATCACTAATCAATCGATATAAACATGAATATTATTTACCTGTCAGTGTATACCATTAAAACGATTTGCTTTCATGGTTATTTAATATTTAAATATTCTAACAAAAAAACTGCTATGCCTAAACATTTGCGAGAGGGAGCAGTGATGCATGCAATTTAGCATCGCTCTGAAGAAAAAAGGTTCTGAATGTTATTCCTTTCACAAAACTAGTTATATGAGAAAACTTTAAATAAAATAGGACAAAAATGGGATGTAAACAGTGAGAGGAGGGGGTTCGAGGAAAGTACCAGCTGAATGGTTGATACAACTCGTGCAAGTGCCTTGACCATATTTTCCACAACATTAGTATTCTTTGGATCCCTTCAAAATAATAAGGAAGTTATCAGTTGACATAGAAGCACGATCAAGGTACAAAAGGCCTGAAAACTTTAAGAAAGAACCTCAATTTTCCATATAATAATAGCTGAATTTAACAGAATGGTAAACATCAATGCAATGAAGATGCAAAAAAATGTATTGAAGAATGTTAATTTTACAAACACGTTCAACATTATTAGAGGAAGAAGTGCCCGATTGTATTTTCAATTATTAATCATGTCAGCAAGTTCAATAAAACAACTAAAATTGTGGAAGAGATTAGATGTCCTTCAACAGCAGTGGTACATAAATTAGCAACATAGAGAAGTAAATCATAAAAGAACCTATTCTCACATCTATTGGACAAATGATTAGCTTTTTAACAATGTCTGCATACATATAGCAATCTATAACAGTCAGCTGAAATTTTGCAGCTTGATTAGTACCAAGGTAATTATCAACAAGCACCAGTTAGGATATATAAGTGAGCTACTGCACAGCTTTCAAAAAATATATACTTGAAAATACAAGATTGTTCGATATCACTTTCTAAATGTATGGAAAAAGAAACATGTGAATTTTAGGTTTGTGTATGTCTTGTATTCAAAGAAAGAAGAGAATCAGGAAGATGCTTACATGGCAACGGGAATATTATTTTGATATTGGATTGAAAGTCCTATTTGGTTCAGGAGTCTATATATGTGAAGGATTTACAGCCACTACCTAATTTGGAGTTGAATTAGGAAATGCATGAAAGGAAAATCATGACTCTCACAGCACTGAAATTATCATGTGTAATGTCCTAAGTGGTTTAGGAACAATTATGACGAGAAGGCTCATAAAAGGTAATGATGTTTGATGTTTCACAATCCTAGTCAAATATGTGGTTGTTGCTTTGACCATAGATTTGACAGATTTAGATTGTATTAGGAGATTCCTAATACAAGTAGGTTATAGGCTCATTAAGGTTTCTCCAGATTAGATGCAGCAAACTTCATAAGTCAGACCATCAAACAAACATTAGAATACTTGAAGGGCTGGTAGGGTTTGGAGATGATACCCTGTGCAAGATTGCAGATTTTTGTTGGATCAAAAAGAATTCATCATCAAAAGGAAATCATCAGGCTCAGATTGAAGACAAATGAGTTCAAATAGGATTAGGAATCCTATTGAGATACGTACTACAAGGAAATAGTCCTTCTATACCTGCTTAGAGAAGCACTAGTAATTAAGCAACTGAAGCAATCAAGAGACTCGATCTAATTGCGAAAGATACTCTTGTGAGAGATCTCCAAGAGTGTAACAACCCAATTTCTATCATAACTTGCATTTCTGATGTCAAATTAATCTAAGAGTGAGTGCGTTGTGTTCGTCACATTTTTTTATATTTTTTGTGATTTTCTTGAAATTTTCTAGATAATCACTTAAAATAATATTATTTTAATTACCAGTGGGCCCTACATATATTTTGACTGGTCTCTCTTTTTTTGGCTTGTAAAATCAAGTTTGACTTTATTTGTATTAGTTTAATTAGATTTTGTGACCTTAAACAATTCTAATAACCTATTATTACTAGTTATTTGTCCTATACTTATTTTGTCTTTATTCACCCATACTTCCCATACCCCACCTTTCCAAATTATGGATCTCAAACCTACTCCATTGCTGGACTGAACTGAAAAGAGAGGGAGAGAGACTTTTTTGTCTCATTTTTCTCTCAAAAACTCCTTCATTCTTCCTCTCTTCCATACACTCATATATGTTCTTATCATAAAGATATTTGTATGATTAATATAATGTAAAATATTAAATGAAAAGCCAACTTAACCTATCAATACCTTAACTTCTCCATACTTGTTCTTTGGCCAAGCATGACAAGCCATCCTCTTGCCCCATATCTCTTTTATTTATTATATCTTTTTCTTCCTTTCGTTTCATTTCTTCTCCTCATCATTTATTCTCTCTCCATTTTTTATTCTGCTCTTCCTTTTTTTACTCAAACTCTCAAGAAGAAAAACAAGAAAAGAGGAGAAGAAGAAAAATAGTTCTTCAGCCTCAAAATAGACTTAGCTTCCCTAACTCATCAAGGCAAGTAGAATCACATATACTTTTATAACTTTCTTTTTTGTAACCAAAATGTTTTATAATTAATTTAGAACCTTGATTTATTAAAACCTAGAAAGATAATGTCTTTATACAAGAATCACTATAATTATGCTAAATATAAAATATAATTTTTTTTTTTCACTTTCCTCTATGTTTATTTATCAAATCTATCATTTTATTTATGGTATCTCATTCTTAAACTACAAATTGTAAATTTAAAATATATGCTTTATTTTTAAATTATAAAAATGCTACATTTATGAATATTCATCATATTGGATATAAATTTGAAGTTTTCCACATAAATTCTTTGTGTATAATACAATGATTTAAAATTATTTCCACTTGCCATTAGAAAATATGAAAATATGTACATATTTTCTAATGGCAAGTGGAAATAATTTTAAATCATTGTATTATATACAAAGAACTTATGTGGAAAACTTCAAAATATGTATATATGAATGGAGAAGGAATATCAAAGTGATCGATCCGGCGTGATTCTTTTTTTGGTTCATGTAGCCTACCCCAAATACTTGGGATAAAAGGCTTAGTTGTTGTTGTTGTTTGTTGTATTAGAAAATATGTATATATATATTTATTCATAATCATGTTTTAAAGAGAGGGTTTCACATAAATTTACATTAAATTTGCTAAAATATTTCTTTTTTACAAGCTATTACGTTAAGTCATGATTCTTTTTATGCTGATCCATATTTACTTGAAATATATATATATATTAGTAAGGTTTGATAAATTTGCTATTTCCATACCATGAAATCATACTAGAATTTGAAAAATTCATATATTGTTAGTAATTGTTATAATAATGTTGAGCCTATTTAATTTCCATCCTTATATCTTAGTACCCACTTACCTAATATATCTTTATCTGCATAATTGTATATGTGTGGTTCACATACATAATCATCATAGGTATTTTTACATCCTAATACCACTTACATACGTATTTATATGCATATTTGTATATATATATATCTATATATGTGTGTGTGGTTTACATACATGATCATTTCCATAACACTCATTCTAACATTCTGTGACTCTATCATACTTACCTTGACATATACATACAAGTTAGTAGTTACTTGTACAAGATATATGAAAATATGCCGAATTTCTCTTATTAGTACATACACATGTTTTGATAATATTATGGATCCTGATTTGCATGTTAACTTGATTTTGATATGGACCATATTTTACTTGTTACTCGGATATTGATTAGATGATAGACATGTGTATGTATTAATCTTGACATGATTAGTTCATCATAATCTGGATTGATTTGTATGTAATATAACTTGAAAGCTTGGGTTATGGAAGAACTAAAGGGTGAACAAATATTGTATCACGAAAAAATTAAGATAGGTTGCGCAACCGAAATAGGGGTCCATTCGCGGAGGCGCCCAGATGGTACTGAGTCATCATCTTTTGTTTAGTCCATATTGATGGGACAACCGATTACTCAGTATCGTATCTGCTTGAGTACTTAACAGCACAGCTAGTTCAGTGCCAGCATCTTGGTCGGGTCCCGAATATGTACGGGTAATTTCACGATACGAGTCTATTTTTTCACCATATAGTTCAAAATATAAACTAAAATAAAATATTAATTTAGACTTGATATACATGTACATCCATGTTTGATATTATTACTTGATCATTTAATATTTTTCACACATGTGCATACTTTTATATCCACACTCATATTTTACTTATTAGTTTATATTGCACACTCTCTATCTTTTTATTGATTTACTTGCTGGATTTGACCATGAGCTTCCCCACACGCTCAGGTACTGAAAATATGAGCAAAGATCTGTCATTGCAATGACCCATACTTTTTGAAGCAGACCGAACAATTATAGATTTTTGACCTCTACTTTCGTATTTCTAGGTTTGGTATATATCACTCCATTAGGGTTTGGTTTCAACTTTTATATCAGAATTGTACTTTTTACTTTTGTTTTAGACATATATATCTTCTCTTTTATATAGCAGTAGACAAACTTCCAAGATCCTGGTAGATGACTAGTATTTAGTTCCATTCGTTTCTACTTTTACATACTTATAGGTCTCGTGCACGTCGACTTACACGTACCCGCCAGTAACGCACTCCGTTTTCGTATTCCTCTGGGAAATGGAGCGTTACAAAGAGAAAATAAATGTGTATCTTTAATCCCCTTCTTCAAGTAAATAAAATATTTTCCCCTCTTTTCCCATGGCTATAGGCAAGTGCTGAACCACGTAAATGTTTTGTGCTTGTGATTGTGCAATTGTATAATTGTTACTGTTCGTCAAATGGGGGCTTGGATATAACTAATCACAACATAATGCAGTATGATCCAACAAGTATCAAATGTTGGTACAAGTATTACAAAAACAGAAACTTCACCAGATACTGCAGTGTTTTACTCATATAAGCACATGAGATGACAAGATAACATACACTGGAGGTATAAAAAGCAAGGCATTTGATTATAATTAACAAGAGAGACCTAAAGAGCTAAGAGTTTCAAGATACCACAAGACAGTGAGACACCATATGGTGATTATGAGATGCGTCTGCAGTGAGTACAACATGAGTAACATCATCTATCAAAAAGGAGTGATCAAAGCAGAAACAATTCATACTCCCTCATCCCTATTTAGTAATTATTTTTTGACTAATCACACACTTCAGAAAAACAAAGTCTAATGAGGATGACTAATCATTATTACTTGAATTATCAGTTTTACACATCACTTAGAATTGAGATTGATGAGAAATTAAAAGAAAACGATGTACTTTTGTAATTAAAAAGAACATATGGGTACTACAGTCACATACCATACGATAAAAGTGTCTTTGAAGAGTGAAAATGACAACTAAGTTGGGACAAATTTTTAGCCAAAAAAGGACTAGTAATTTGGGATGGATGGAATAATATAATTCTCGTCTTTCCCCATTATGCATCATGTGTCAATCAGACAACAGCATAAAATAGAATATATTAATTGATAGTAGTTATAGGTTTGATTCACAATTATGAATCCACTCTCAAAAAGAGCATAATCTTGGTAGACTAAAGTAAATTCTTCGCTGTATGTCAGCTGTAATGTTCGTTATATGGTATAATTCTAACGAGCCTTGCAGTTTCCAACATATATGGATGACCATACACAAGTGCAAGATTCAAAAACAAAGAGCCTGGACTGTTTAGCATTCAGTAAACTCACATGAATTGCAAAATTGAAAACCAAACAATTAATCAATATTAAGCCAGGCATGTGTGAGAACTCTGCCAGAGTGACTGAAGATTAGTATCTAAAGACGAGCAAAAAAACATATTCTACCTTTCCTAAACAGCTAAGCTTTTGAGATGCAACACATGCCAATGACACCAATAAATTTCTTTAAGATGAAGTTAAATTAATGCAACAACAAAGCCTTTACCCCCAACTCTAGGAGTCCTAGATGAATCTATTTCATCCTTTAAATTTTAAAAATTAGAATCAAATACCCTGGTAACATAAGGCAAAGAAGTAGACCACTTTCCAACTACGCATAATACAACTGGACTCTGGAAACTTACATGTCAAAATTCTGAAAAAGTAGACGCAGTGTCCTTGCTTCTACACAGAAACCCTGAAGAAAAAAGTGGCACACATTATATCACAACCATTAAGAGTAATGATAAAAATCAGTGGAAATATGAATGGAACATAGATAACATAATTTAATCTGCTGACAGTTACCCTAAGAACTTCAAGGACAAGTATCTGATGCCATAGTGGTAAATCAAGACGAGTAACATTTACCAAAATATTGAGAAAAACCTGCAAAAGTTAAAATGTCAAATTCATGTTAGAAGCAAAACATTTTTCTAATGATTTCAAGAAAAGATTTTTCTTCATATGTTAGCATTAATATATCATATATTAACATTAGTATTCAGGAAAGGATCCCTGGGGAAACCTAAGAATGCAAAGGATGAGAGGAAATATTGCAAGAATATGAACAAAATAAAGTTGAGGAAAGAGTCGCCGAACAATTATCATGCCGAACAATTATCATATATAACGAAAAAAAAGTCGTAGTATTGGATAACTCATTGGGTAAAATATTGGAGAATACATGAAATTTGATCCGAATTATGTATCTGAATGGATACATGATGTCTTATATTTTTCATCTTCTTTATCCTTGCAAGTAGGATCTTATTATATCACATGTTTAAGTTTTATTTTAATATAATGTAAGTTTATACATTTTTCCTTTCAAAACATTATAACTTACTTTAAAATTAAAAAAAAATTGCAACACATTTTCAAATAAGTACCTCACAAGTGTCAAAATACATCAGAAGAATTTGAGCTTAAGAATATGTTAATAAAATTTAGGACATGTTAGGAAAGTTTAGAAAGTATTCTAGGAGCATCAAACGGTCTCCTTGATTAAGATCTCAAGTCATATGGGGTTAGGTTTCCACAAACATAGTTCACTAGTGAGAAAAAAGTCATATCCAAGCATTGTGAAAAAAAGAATTGCTAGAAAAAAACAAATATGATTTGGGAGGGATCCAGGATAACTTGATCTAGTTGCATCTTTGACATTCGAAAAAAAAATCAGAAAAAATAAATCCCGGATGACAAACACGGGCAAGAAATATGGAACAAGTGTAGTATGTCCAGAAAATGGCACGAAAAAGGAGAAGCATGTATTCAAACATAGACACAGTGAGAACCTTCATAAGAATATTCCACAACAGCGCTCTAGCTACTTCCATAGCCAGTCCGAAAAGAGAATTACTGCTTACTATATTATCCTACTTTTGTTATTGATGCTAATGATCTATTAGAAGAATGATTAATTCTGTAACAAGTATATTAGCGGTCACTAGCATATAATCTATAACTGGAAATTGTTATGACATCCTTCTTTTATGAACCTTTTCATCATTGGAAAAAAAGCCTAAGTTAGAGGAGCTTACATGCACATAAGTCAACTGTAACAACCTAATTTCTATCATAACTTACATTCCTTATGTCAGATTAATCCTAGAATGAGTGCATTGAATTCGTCTCATTTTTCCATATTTTTGGTGGTTTTCTAAATATTTTCTGGACAGCCAATTAAAATAATATTATTTTAATCACCAGTGGACCCTACACATATTTTGACTGATCTCTCTTCTTTTGACTTGTAAATCAAGTTTGACTTTGTTTAGACTAGTTTAATTAGAGTTTATAGCCTTAAATAACTCTAACAACCTATTATTACTAGCCACTTATCCAATATCTATTTTGCTGTTATTCGTCCATACCTTCAATACTTTATCTCCATAAATTGTGGATCTCAAATCCTCTCAATGCTGCTGGACTGAATTGAAAAGAGAGTGAGAGACTTTTTTGTCTCATTATTCTCTCAAAAAACTCTCAATTTTTCTCTCTTCCATATCCTCATCTTCGTTTAGGAGATTTTGAATAAAATATAAAGTTTCCAAACTTTCTCAACCAACTCCAACATCAACACTCTCGTCTTCATCCTCTAACTCAAGAATACAAGACAAGTAGAATCATATCCACCCTTATGAGTTTTTGTAACTAAAATGTTTTATAATTAATTTAGATTCTTAATTTGTTTAATCTTAAAAAAATAATATCTTTCTACAAAATCTTTATGATTATGTTAAAAATAAAATATAATTTGTATACTTTACTCCATATATATATATATATATATATATATATATATATATATATATATATATATATATTATAAAATCTATGATTTATATATGTCGCCTCATACTTAAACTACAAATTATAAACTTAAACTATATGTTCCAATTTTAAGTTATAAAGATGCTACCTTTATGAATATTCATCATGTTTAGATAAAATTTGAAATTTTCCATATAAGTTTTTCATGTTTAATTACAATGATTTGATTCCTAAGCAAATATCATTTTCCACTTGGCATGAGAAATTTCTATATAACAATATATGTATATATTTATTCTTAATCATATTTAAAAGAGGGGTTTCACATAGGTTTTTACACATAATTTGCTAAAGCGTTAATTTTATACAAGTTATTATGTTTATGTCATAATAATTTTATGGTAATACATATTCACTTGAATAATATATATAATTATTAGGTTTAATAAATTTGTAACTTTCCATACCATGGAAGCATGCTAGGATTTGGAAAATTCACATATTGATATAATAATGGTCATGATAATACTGAACATATGCAATAGATATTCTTACACCCTAATACCCACTTGTGTAATATATGATTTATATGTATGATTTGTATATATGGCTTATACACTGATACACATAATCAATATTTCCATAACACTAATTCTAACATTCTATGACTTATCATGCTTGTTTTTGATGTAAACATACTAGTTACTTGATACAAGATATATGAAATATGCCGAATTATCTTGATTAATACTTAGACATGTCTTGATTTTACTATAAATCCTAACTTGTTCGTCAACTTGATTTTAATATGAACCATGTCTTACTTATTACTCGGATATTGATTTGATGATAGACATGTATATATATTAATCTTGACCTGTAATATAACTTGAAATCTTAGAATGGGTGAAATAAAGGATGGACTAATACTGTATCGTGAAAGGTTTAGAATAGCTTGCGGCGTTGCGCAACCAAAATAGAGGCCCATCCGCAGGGGCGCCCGGATGGTACTGAGTCATCATCTCTTATTTAGTCCATGTTGATGAAACGACCGATTACTTAGTATCGGTATCTACTTGAGTGCTTAGTGACACAGATGATTCAGCGCCAGCATCTTGGTCGGGTCTGGGTATGCACGAGTATTTTCATGATACGACTATTTTTCAACAGTTAGTTCAAAAATAAAATAAAATAAAATAAAATATTAACTTAGACTTGATATGCATATGTATTCTTGCTTGATATTGTTACTTGTTTTTTTAATTATTTTCCATACATGTGCATATAATTTCTATATCCACATTAATATTTTATTTATTAATTTATATTGCACAATCCCTACCTTATTTGTTTTGCTTACTGAATTTGACCCCGAGCTCCCCCACATACTTAGGTACTAAAAACGAGAGTGAGAATCCACCGGTGCACAACCCATACTTTTTGAAGCGGGCTGAGTAGTAGTAGAATCGTAGGCCTCCACTTTTATATTTTTCGATTTGGTATGTGTTATTCTTTCAAAAGCATAGTTTCCAACTCTTATATCAGTATTTTACTTGTTTCTGTATGTTTTAGACAAGTTGTATATTTTCTTTTATATGATAGTAGACTAACTTTTAAGATCCTGGTAGATGAGTTATATTTTAGCTTTATTCATTCTTGTTTTTACATAATTACTGGACTCGTGCACGCCAATTTACACGTGCCCATGAGTAACGCACTCCGTTCCATACTTAGTGAGGAGAGGGGTGTTACACCAAGCATGAGAAGTTATAATTTTTTATAATATTTTACTAATATATGTAGCATAAGGCATGTGCTTAAGATGTATGCGTAAGGTATACGCTTGAGATGCATGCTTAAGGTGCATGCATCACATGTGTGCTTGGGGAGCATGCGTCACATGTAAGCTTAAGGTGTGTGTATGAGATGTGTGCTTGAGACGTGTTCATGATTAGTAATAACTTTATTACTCATTTGTCCAGAAAGTACTGAATTGATGAAATCAAAATAAGAAAGCGTTATCCTTGTATTTAGCATCATCTTTCTATTTAGCATAAAATTGATGACATTAAAGTAAGAAAGCAGTATCCTTGTATTTAGCATAAAAAACTAATGGAAGAAACATAACTAGAAAAACAAGCATGTGAAAATAAGTAAGAAGTTCTATCAGACTTCTTCCAGGACAAATAGTATCTCAAGTAAAGCCATACTTTAGCTTGATGACCATGATAATGCCATGATATTCTCATACTTATAGCTAAAAGATCACTAAATGAATCCTAAGTCAGGGTTTTTAAAGTCACTTGCCTAGATATTATCTTCTCTACAATCTCTTCTCTCTCTTGTTCCCCTCAAATTTTTAGTTTTCAGTGCACATGTGTAGGGACCTGTCACGCCCCGCTCCCGATATACGGTATACGAGCACGTGTAACAGGTACCGGCAACATATTCAGTTTGAATATGCTAAAGCCTCAATAAATTTGCCACAATAATACTCAGTAATTACGATAGAAAAATTCAACAAAGTTTTGACTTTTCATTTATTAGAATAAAGTTTAGATACAATTAAAACAAAATTTAATAAAATTAAACAAAAAGAAGCAGGGAATATCTAATCCGTTATTGAACTTCAATCTGATCTTTAAAGTACACCAAATTTTGTGTCAGTTTTGGCGTGTCCATCGATAAATCTGGGCATGCACACCCAGGGCGTCAGATTGCGACCAAAATAAAAACGCAGAAAGAATATGAAATATAACAGTTATATCCAAACATAATAATAACACAAGTTTTAGAAAATATGGAATGAGATGTTTGTAATAATGATGTCAATTAATTTAGATTATCTTAATGTCATTTTAACGAAGTCAACTTTATAACAGAATGATTTTTGTTTAGGATGTCATGTAATTGGAAAAGTTAATTGATGGGATACCACTGTTTCGATTGTTTCCTGTACAGACCCAGGAAATGGTCACAGGATTGTCCGGTGCTGAATCGGACCTGCCGTCAGGCAAACAGGAATTATAATCAGGTATGATCCAGCAAATCATCACGCACCCATGGTGTGCGAAATATTCAGTTGTACAACTTAACAAGTTTACAGCCGAAACAGAGTATATTTCCATCATTCAGTTTCTCCCCCAACCCAGTGTCATTTAGATAGAGTACAGTATATTGATTATATCAGGTACAATATTTTCATTGGATTTTTCTTAATTTGTTAACAACATAATTTATAGAGTCCGTTCAGTTTATGCTTTATTCAATAAATCACAATTAGCTATATCTAAGAGTCACTGATTTGAAACATCATAGAGATATCGGCCAGGCAATTATATGGATGCTGGGAGGTTTTCCGTGCGTTGCATGTTCCTTAATTAGAGAACCAGCATACAAAATAACTTTTCTAGACACCAACACAAAATGATATCACAAACAGTATTTTTCCGTGAATATAACTTTTATGTGATTTATCAAATTTGTATATATGATTATTCTAAAATCTAACTATACTATGTAATTTAAATTTAATGACAATTGACAATAGATTTTTGATGACAAGAAACATAATAAGTAATTGATAAATTGCTACAAAATAACAAATCAATTTACACAAAATAAATAACATGATTGAAACAACAATTATATAAAATAGCATAATTAGTGAGTCCAAAAATGAACTCACCTGGAGTTTATTTTCCGATTTCGCTCAATGGAGTAATCTACACATTAAAAATATTCTAAGAATATTAAAAACATATTAATATTGTCACGCCCCGCTCCCAATATACGGTATACGAGCACGTGTAGCAGGTACCGGCAACATATTCAGTTTGAATATGCTAAATCCTCAATTATAATATCACAGCCACAAAGAATAAATACACGTAGATAAATAAACTGACATTCATTGATCCATGAAGTCTATCACACAAAGAAAACAGAAGGACGATACTGGATAACTTAAGATAATATCCATTAAGGAATGATAGGCTCAAAAACATGAAAATACTGCATTTAATATAAACTAAGTACATGATAACTACTGATCTTCTGTCACTTCAGCAAAATACTCCATGTCTTCCGCGGTAGGATCAACAGGATTCAACTCAGTCACTGGACATGCATATCCAGGTCGTCAGATTGCGACCAAAATAAAAACGCAGAAAGAATATGAAATATAGCAGTTATATCCAAACATAATAATAACATAAGTTTTAGAAAATATAGAATGAGATGTCTGTAATAATGATGTCAATTAATTTAGGTTATCTTAATGTCATTTTAACGAAGTCAACTTTATAACAGAGATATTTTTGTCTAGGATGTCATGTAATTGGAAAAGCTAATTGATGGGATACCACTGTTTCGATTGTTTCCTGTACAGACCCAGGAAATGGTCACAGGATTGTCCGGTGCTGAGTCGGACCTGCCGTCAGGCAAACAGGAATTATAGTCAGGTATGATCCAGCAAATCATCACGCACCCATGGTGTGCGAAATATTCAATTGTACAACTTAACAAGTTTACAACCGAAACAGAGTATATTTCCATCATTCAGTTTCTCCCCCAACCCAGTGTCATTTAGGCATATTACAGTATATTGATTATATCAGATACAACATTTCAATTGGATATAACAACATGATTTATAGAGTCCATTCAGTTTATGCTTTATTCAATAAATCACAATTAGCTATATTTAAGAGTCACTGATTCGAGACATCATAAAGATATCGGCCAGGCAATTATATGGATGCTGGGAGGTTTTCCGTGCGTTGCACGTTCCTTAATTAGAGAACCAGCATACAAAATAACTTTTCTAGACACCGACACAAAATGATATCACAAACAGTATTTTTCCGTGAATATAAATTTTATGTGATTTATCAAATTTGTATATATGATTATTCTAAAATCTAACTATACTATGTAATTTAAATTTAATGACAATTGATAATAGATTTTTTTGATGACAAGAAACATAATAAGTAATTGATAAATTCCTACAAAATAACAAATCAATTTACACAAAATAAATAACATGATTGAAACAACATGTATATAAAATAGCATGATTAGTGAGTCCAAAAATGAACTCACCTGGATTTTGTTTCCCGATTTTGCTCAATGGAGTAATCTACACATTAAAAATATTCTAAGAATATTAAAAACATATTAATATGAATTTAGATGATTTTTAGGGATTTTTTTCTAATATTTATAATATACTCAAAATTGATTTTAAAGTTAAGTTGGTCTGAAATTAGGAAATAAGTTTGACTCCATTTTATTGGGTGTATAAAATGATGGATATTATTCTTAAATCATTAGGGTTATTAGATAATGGGTTAAGTAGTTTTAAGGCCCAATAGTTTAATCCAATAAGAAAGAAAAGTGTTTATTACTAACCTTTTGACAAAACGGTGATAATTCAATATGTGGAAAGATTAGAGAAATGCGTTCATCTCGGCAAAGTGATGGCTCCGACGGTGGCGACTCTGGTGGCGGCTCCTCCGGCGTGATGAGAGGAAGAGAGAAATTTTAGAGAATGAGTGTAGATTGAATTTAGAAAAGATGTTAGGTTTATATAGTGTTGGATTTAGGAGTTATAGAATGTGAAGGGTTTTGGGAGTTATAGAATTTAAAGGGTTTGAGGTGTCATGGAATTTCAAGAGTTTGAGGGGTTATGGAATTTGAAAGGTTTTAGATTAATTTTAAAGGGTTTAGAATATGAAAAGTTTTAGTTTAATTATGGTGTTTAATTTTGAAAATTAAAGATGGGAGTTTCATTATTGAAATAATGGAGAAGATGAAGAGTTTGGAGGTTGGAGAAAATGAAAGGTTTAAGAGGTTAAAGTAAATGAAAGGCGTAAGAGTTATAGAAAAAAATAAAATGTTATATTTATTATTTGTTTATTTTTATTTATTTATTTATAGCTATAAAAGATGAAGGGTTATTACAAATATGAATTTAGATGATTTTTAGGGATTTTTCTAATATTTATAACATACTCTAAAATTGATTTTAGTATTAAGCGGGTCTGAAATTAGGAAATAGGTTTGGCTCCATTTTATTGGGCTTATAAGATGATGAATGTTTTTTTTTTAGATTATTAGGATTATTGAGTAGTAAAAGAGCTAACCTATGATTCATTAAAATAATTTAAGCTAAGAAGAAAAAGAAAGATAATATCTAACCTCTTGTCAAAAGGTGAGAACCTAAAATATGGAAAGAGATGGAAGGAGATGCTCTTCTCCGGTGAAGTGGTGGCGGCTCCAGCGGCGGCTCCTTCGGCGTGATGAGAGGAAGAGAGAAATTTTAGAGAATGAGTGTAGATTGAATTTAGAAAATATGTTAGGTTTATATAGTGTTGGATTTAGGAGTTATACAATGTGAAGCGTTTTGGGAGTTATAGAATTTAAAGGGTTTGAAGTGTTATGGAATTTCAAGAGTTTGAGGGGTTATGGAATTTGAAAGGTTTTAGATTAATTTTGAAGGGTTTAGAATATGAAAGGTTTTAGTTTAATTAGGGAGTTTAATTTTGAGAATTAAAGATGGAGTTTCATTATTGAAATAATTGGGAAGATAAAGAGTTTGGAGGTTGGAGAAAATGAAAGTTTTAGGAGGTTAAAGAAAATGAAAGGTGTAAGAGTTATAGAAAAAAATGAAATGTTATATTTATTATTTGTTTATTTTTATTTATTTATAGCTATAAAAGATGAAGGGTTATTACAGGACCACCTAAGACTACATGTCCACCACCTTCATTCTCATTCATACCCATTTTTCCTCCCTCATTCTCTAACTTTTGTTTATCCTTTCAGAATTCAGAAAAAGTAGACGCACTTCCCTTATTTATTGCATATACGTTTTTCATATTTTTCCCTGTTTTTTGTTTTAATTGTTTAAGGATATGCAACACGTAGTATATTAGTTACTAAACATAATGTATATAATTACAATTCAACCAATCTCGAGTCCATTAATGCAATGAATCAACCATTTACACTAATGTGTTGTCTACTCGAACGTGTAATGAAAACGTGTTCTGAACCAACATTAAAGACACTTTGCAGAAATGGTATAATTTCACAAGGATATTTATTGGAAATCGGACTTAGAAAATAGAAATAATATGCAATATTTAAAAATTTTATTAATATATTATCATAAAAAGTCATAATGCCTATAGTAAATTAAATACATGTGATATTAATAGAATAAGTTTTCTACACTCATATATATATTTTTTGATATTATAATACTACTTTATAGATATACAATTATAACTATAAGATTATTTATTAAACATACTCAAGTAATGAGTAGTTGCTTTATAGATATACAATTATATATATTTTTTGATATTATAATACTACTTTATAGATATACAATTATAACTATAAGATTATTTATTAAACATACTCAAGTAATGAGTAGTTGATGAGGCATTAAGGTCCACAACCTCATGAACATCACCATCACCACTCTTCTTCAGCTACTTTTCTGAAAGATCCTCAATCATAGTTTGAAATCATCACGCTCTCCACCCTCGTCCCTAGTGACATCTTTCACTTCTTTACGACCATGCAACTAAGCAAGATGCCTTTTAGCGTGCCATGCTTTGGAGGCCGGTCAAAAAGAAACCACCTAGCCCTGTCCCTAAAGCCTCAAGTACCATGTTTGAATTTATTTCTTTCACCACTTAGGTAATTACACCAAGTATGAGACCCATACGCATCCCAGGTCGTCCATGACTCAGTGTCCTCGTCGCCGTTAGGCGTCGATATTTCAGGCCAACTTTGCCCTTAGGCGTCGATATTTCATTCCAACTGTAATGCTCATTGTCCAGTGCAACTTGTGATTATTAACATTTTTTGTGTTAACATAGATTTTCACACTAGGTATCAAATTTAAACAATTAAAATTTGGAAGCAAAACAATAAATATACAATATGGCTAATTAATTAGTATATTTCATAATTTATACGCAAATCTTAGACAGTTGGTTGTTCTTCATGTACATATTTATCATGCTTGCAAATATATTAAGTACAGAAAAGATCTAGTAACACCTTGTACTCATCTCTAAGTCCCTATGTTTTAAATTGTATATATCAATATATATTTACCTACTATTGAAAATGCCAGCAGATAAAAATCGGCAGGATGAGCATCAATATGGTCACTAAACAAATGTCCCTTTCTTTATCTACTACTACAAAATGTAAGTACGTCTACCATTTTTAGTAGGCAGATGTCATTTTCAATATGGTCACTAAACAAATCTGTCCCTTTCTTTATCTACTACTCAAAAATATAAGTATGACTACCATTTAAAATAAACAGATCTTTTTTTTAAGAAACTGGCAAACAAGTCTCCCCCTTTGTCCATAATAATTTTCAATAGACATATCATTTCACCAGAACATTTCATAAAATATCACCGAAAAAAATAATTCACTACTCAAAATTTCCCATTAATTTAGACTTAGTAAACCATATCTCCAAACATCATAATTTAATTCAAAAAAAAATTGTCTGCTAAATCATTCCAATTTGTAACAGTTAATATAAATGTAAATAACATATAAGAAATCCATGTAATTCATGAAAGTTAATTAGACAAGAACAAATTGATTTAGCATGATTTTGCAACTAGTTAATTTTAAATTTTGTGAAGAAAAATTCACAGAAATTCCCCACATCAAGTCCATATAAGCATGTATCAAATATTTATAAGCAAATTAATAGGAAATATAACCACTCAAAGCAGAATTTGAAATCAAGGAAATTTAAAAAGAAGCCCCAACCTTCTCAAAGAGTAACCAATGATGGCCTGTTGTTTCCAACTCAAATTTAAGAAAAATCCTATATTATTTTTAAAAAGCTCAAAATTAATTTAAATAGAAATTTTTTTTTGTAAGATGAGGGTCAAATGGAGGTTGGCAAGGGATCTTCAAGTATGAGTGATAAGGCAGGGAGAAAAATGGCAACAGATGGAGGCAGCAGATGGAGAGAGAGCAACCCTAACAACGAGAAAGAAAGGAGCTTGCTTTTTCTCGAATTAAAAAAATTACTGATCAGAAATTTTGGCCAAACCCAAAAACTGGAGAGGATTATGATTTCCCAATTTTGGCTGAGGCAGCACGCTAAATCCCAAATTCTCAATTCTAGCATCCACACTCTAAAAAGCACGGACACGCTGTTGGGGATTCGTAACTATGTCCAATACAGACACACCACAGATATGCCAAAAACCGTGTCGGATAAGTCACTCGACGTGTCCAATAAAATAAAGAAAAAATACCGTGTCATTATCGTGTCCAAGTTTCTTGTAGATTGTGCATTTGTCATGCTTGAGCTTCTTGTATGTTGTGTCTAAATAAAGGAGTTAAATAGTTTTAAAAAAATTGAAAATAAACATTACTAAATTGATAACATTTATCTATACCTAATTAGCTTTATAAAGTTATATTTTACTATTTTCTTGCAGATATAAGTCTTGTTTGGTTCTATATTTGGAAAATATTTTTTTTTGTATTTATATTTTATACTGATCTATGGCCCGCTATTATTATCTTATTATCTTTTTATCCCTTTGCCTATAAAGGGTGATGGAGAAAGAAAGAAGCATGGTTGATGGCGAGATTTGTCCGTTGTAAGGGAATGAATAGATATGAATCTATACATTGCCAGTATTTTGTTTTTGGATATTTTAGTAAAATTATTATGTTATATTAATAGAAGAATATATACTTATATTTATATTTTTTCCGTATCCTTACCATGTCCCTGCTCTCAAATTTTTACAATATTGTGTTCGCATCCATATCCGAATCCGTGTCCGAATCTGTGTCCATGACCGTGCTTCCTAGTCCAAACCAAATTTGGGTTGGCTTTTGGCATTACAGAGTCCACCACTTTGAAGAAATCTGCCCCAAATCAATAACCGCTAGCTGACCTCATATCAACTCTATGTGTAGGCTGTAAGTTCCTAAACATGAACAGAATAGGAGCTTCATATAAAAACCTAGATCAGTTGACAGATAGAACTATCTCATTAGTTCGTACCCTAAGCTCCTGTAAAGACAATGTGATGCCTGAACCAGAATTAAGACTCTCACTTGTACGAATTTCTGGCAGAAATCAACAACAGCACTTTGTACATAATCATGAAAAATACACATAACATGCCTCACAAACATACACACATAAGGACGACAGGTAAAGGGGGAAAAAAAAGTAAATACCTCACTTTCTGTCAGAAGGAATAAACTATAGAGCCTGATAACATGTGAAACTGAACGCAGAACCAAACGGCGGAAGGTGGGTTCCCCAGATTCACCTTCAAGCTGTATAGTTCATTACAATATATCAGAAAAGGGGGGAAATATTATCAAATAACTGAATATAGGAAACAAAAAATGAAAAACAACTCCTAGATTGTTTTTAATAAGCATCACTAACATATACCTCAATATTCGTTCGAAGTGAAGTCATAAGAAGAGAACAAATTTGATGACGCAGAACCTAGTAAATGCAAACAAGCACAAAATATACTAAAACAAGATTGGAAATCTCCACATGTCAATACATAAAGGAAAAAAGTAGGAAGAGAAAAGAACCTGCTGATAAGAAACCAGAGTTCGGAAGACAGCAACATAATTGGACAGAATGAACCTGCAATAAGCAAACACAAACAGATAATTATGATAAACTATCAGTAAAAAGCATATAACACAAAATGCCAACACCCACAAATGCTGACAGTCATTTACATATGCAAGATCCATTCCACACAGATGAACTATCAATTTTATAGGAAGATACGAGCAAGATGACCATATCTGATAATTCTGTATAATGATTCATCACAACGTAGATTTACTTACTGGAAGCAAAAACTATATTTATGCAATTTTTTGGTTAATCATTATCCAGAACCTTCTAATATTTCTTTAAGAATGTTAGTAACAGCCATCCTATTGATCGTCTTCCATGTGGAAAGAATTATCAGATTTCACTTGTCCAATATTCATGCACACAGTCAACCGGAGGACATCATGTTTAGCATTGTGCCCATCAAACTTTTGAAAATTGTTTCACTATAACTTTTCTATAGCAATCAACCCTAACTTAGAAACTTAACATAGTCTGAGTTGAAGTTCTTCTTTCTATTAAGCATATAAAAGATTTCTCTGATTAAAATTGAGCATCAAATACCACGTCCATGCCAAAAGAGTAAGTTTCTCAATATTATGACAAGGGTGATTGGTAAAAAGTTTAAAAGATGATTAAATCTTCATGAATCAATCTGGTTCTGTTGCAAGAAGTTTGACCATGGAGTTCTTTCCATAAGCAGTTTTGGAAAGAAGAATAGAGAAATAAAACACAGTTTCTAATTTGTACTAAAGAACATAAAGAGTGTCTGGAAAAATGACTTTGAGGAGGTTTGAAGGCCTCAAGTGTAATGGCTTATCTGACAGAAGGTTCACTAAGGGCTCCAGGATGAACCCAGGTTTACCCACACCCCACCTGCTAAGTAGTAAAAATGCATAATACAAGGGGGTGTGAGGTAAGGAAACATTACATAGTAACTGCAAGAAATGGAAGTTTGAAACATAACTACATGTGCAACAAGGGATGTTAGGCTGTTGCAAGTGATTCACACATGATAAAGCCAATATAATTTTAATATATGAAATTCAGGTAAGAATTTTCTGGCAACCAACTACCCCGCTAAGACGTGAACAGCAACATCATCTGAAGACCAGTTTGAGGAAGATGCTTGGACAGCATCAAAAAACATGCAAAGCAAGGGAGATGCATTGAGACTTTGATAGTAGCTATAATGTATGAAAAAATTAAAAATTAAAAATATAGATATATATGAGGGTTGTAATTTAGGGACAACTATGGAAGAAAATTGATAAAATCAATTCCAAAAAAATCAGCAACGCATGTCGACAGAAATAAAATATTTTAACATGAGAAATGAAGCATGTTAGAAGGCACCAAATGTTATCTACCCTATTGTTTTCTTAAGCTCTTACATATCACTTGAAGTTATCACGGAATATGAACAAATATCACAAAAAAAGAGGACCTCATTTCATTCGATCAGTTTCGGATTGCTTGCTCACTAAGAGAATAGTATGCATTTTGAAAAGTATAACAGACTCATATGTTTAATGGAGAACCATCAACTGTATCAGAAGGCTACAAATAATTGACCTAGGGAGTTTGGTTTTATAGGCTCATAAATATGCGATGAAAGCCCATATCTTCCATTGATCTTTTAAAAATAGAGGGAATAAAAAAAAGGATGTGGAGATTAAAGATAAGTGGACAAAATACATGTGTTTTTCCATGTCACGGGCACACTATAGGGACTGGGAAAGAATTTCTTACAACTTACAAAATAATGTACATCATTGTAATTGTTTAGGACAAGGTTTCAAATATCATTCAAAACATCATATGTATTGGAGATACCATATTGGATTTTAAGGCATTTAATCTGATATAGACCCTATAATATCGCCAATTCCAAAACCACATTTGGTATAGATACTGGTTGCGGTTCCGAGCTCTACACCTTGGTGTCAGATTTTGAATGAAAAAACAGTTCAAACAACATGAATGCTCAATAATTAGAGCGTCGCAATTAATGTGTGGCAAAGCTCCAAAATGATAACACAGATACATGGAGGCAGATGCATGCAAAGAGTCCAGGAGCTCAACCATAGAAAAAGGCGATCAAAGTTGAGGAGGCCCTTTTAAGGTAAGAATATCAAAAGTGTGGTCGCATAGATTGTATTTTTCTTTTTTTAATTTATACCAACCTGGCAAGAAGACAACAATAAGAAAAATAGCTAGAAAATTAAGTATTATGGTTCCTCATACCCAAAAAAAAAGGTTAATGATACAATCAATCAATGAATTATTACTAATTTGATCATAAAATATATTTATTTGAATTTTGAAGTAACAAAAACTTTGACTGAAATAAAAATTACTAAAATTAACATAGAAATTAGAAATCATATTGGTGTGATTACTATATAATGAAAGTAATGAACAGAACAATTCTCGTTGTCCAAGATATTTTGAAGATAAAGGGAAATTGTTAAATAAAAGAAAGAAATTACATCCAATAACGAATAAGGACAAACTATTAGAGGACAAATTCCATTGAAAAGGCAAGCAAGAAGCTTACTCAAGTATATCAAGAGCAAATATTCGCTGAAGTGAATGAATACGCAACCAGATTGCCTGGGAAGAAAATAATAAATGATATCAATATACAGATACTTTTTCGATAGTAACTATAACAGTTGTAGTATTATGTCAAGCTTTTGGAAATTTTGTTAACTAAATCAAATATCAGTTTTCATTAAACACATACAGATCCACCTGCCGCAAGAGCTGTCAGGTCTTCAAGCAGAAGCAACCCAAGTTTCCCAGCTCTACTGAGGCCTTCCCGCAGCGTTAGCTCTCTAGGGAAAGCATCACTATCCAGTGACCTGTCACAAAAACCTTTAATTCTTCCCTTAAAGGAAAGTGGAGGCAAAAAATCAAGTTTTCATCTGAATGATAAAAAAAAGTTAAGATTCAGAGTGGAAAATGCATACGTCGAGTGATTGATACTACGACTAACGTCATCAGTGACAGAGCTAGCTCGAGAAGTGAAACTCCCTGAAGCAACTTTGTCAGAGGGAAGTGATTCCACATGAACAACATTATCAAATATCAAGGCAACAGCTTGTCTAAAGGTAGCTGCAGCAGTGCTAGACAACGAAATAAGGAAATCAGAAGTTACAGGATACAGTTCATCATAGCAGAATATGAGCCGCTTCAAAATCAACTTACTTGTGCACACTGTCAGAAGATCGACTACTTTCAAGTAGACGCAAACAAATACCAAGTGCTTGAGCCATATCATTCTGTAATATGTTTTAAAAAAGAAAGAAAGAACACTATTAAACAGAAATTAAAAATTTAAAAACCAAAAAATAAAAAAGGTATTGTGTTTTAATCTCAAGTTAACAAAGTGGCATAAAGCTTGCCTGCATTTGAATAAGCCTAGTTGGCCTACATGACTAAACCTTAGCAAAGAATGTTTACAGCCATGCACTTTAAATAAGGCTAGACTCATGAAAAGGCTAGCTTTCTACATGACTAGACCCTATCAAAGAACGTTTACACCATGCCCGTAATTACACTAGCTGAGGACATGCATATGCAAAGTCAGATGCGTATCGATAAGTTCTACTACACTAAATAGTTTTAACTATCTGAAAGGCCGAAATCTGATCAGGGCTTTAGAGCCAGGGAGGCTTAATAACTTATGGAAGAAAAAAAACACAAGTACACAGGACTCAGCACAAATATCACTAATTAAATATTATTTGGAAAGAAATTGTCAAATCAAATTCTCAATTGCAGTTGCAACTGTACGGCTGTACAAGGGATAAAAGTCTCAGTGAGTGTCATTAGTGTGGAGTTTCGGGTTTGGGCTAGGACCACTGTCCTACTTGAACTTTTTATGGACTTGGACTAGAAGTAAACTTTTTTGGCTGGACGCCACTAGAACCACAATAGAACTTGGACCAAGACATGGACAAACATGTTAGACTTTTGATGATGTCGTACTTTCATTTTTAACTTTAATATAGAATATTATATTATAATACTAACTAATATAAATGATAATTAATCTACTTACTAATAAAAAACACTCGATCATAAATGTTATACTAAATTATCTTATACTATTAAATAATTATAACTTTTAGCTAATGCAATTACTAATTTCATAAATAACAAAGTAACCTGCTGAACTTTTAAGATGAGGCACAAGTTATTACTATACCATTAAAATAAGTTAAGTTGTGAAAACTAATTTTTATTCTAAATTATTACTGACTAATAGTATTACAACATTATTATTAATATTATTATCATTATTTTAAGAAATATAAAATTATTATTCTTTATTAGTTATTAATTAGTTATAATGCAATAATGATAGAAATATTTGAACAGTGATACGCTGCATGTCCAGCTGCAATGCTGGGCATCCAATGTTCCTATTGGAGAAGAAGACAAGGCCCATTATGTCTAATAGTATGACCGGCTCTGACGGTTTGTTTGGGGGGGAAAAAAAAAGTAAATATAGAAACCCAAAAGCGAAGCAGCAGATGCTCAAACCCTTGATGAGTTGTTTGTCAATCATATTAAGATTGAGAACAAGCTAGAGGCAAGTTTCGATTCATCAGGCATGAATGGATGGATAATCATTGAAATGGATGGAACTAAAGTGATAGACTAGCCTATCATTCTCCCTATTAGAGAAGATTTAGCCACGAAAAGATGAATAATTTTCAACTGGAAAACAAAGACCTGGCAGGAGATTGGAATTGGTTCATTTTATTTCCTATTGAACAAAAAAGTTTATTCGAGTTGGGATGGATGAAGGCGTAGGCTATTCAGGTTCTCCCTTTGTGTTGTTCTTTCAAAGCAAACTGGTCCAGCCCATTGCTGAATCAACACCTATGTGGGCCCTGCCATGTTGGCCAATAGACAGAGTGCATGCCCAGCATTGCAGCTGGGCTTGCAGCATACCACCACTCTAAATCTTATAATAAAGAACAATTTATTTTTTATTAAAAGTAATTAAGTAGTCGAGAGAAATTCCAAGAGGAAGGCCATGTCTCCACGAAGAGTCTTAAGTTTCTCTTGAAATATTTTTGGGGCTTGGAATAACTAAAATATATAGATTGTACTTAGATTAGGCTTTTGTTATTGGGATCCAAGTCCAAACTAAAGTCCAAGTACACCCAAATATCAAAATTTGAGTGTCCAAAATGAATATTACATTTCAAATCCGAGGTCAAGTCCAAAATGAATAACATTAGATCTCAAAATCCAAATCCGAGTCCAAAACCAATAGCACCAAACTTTTAAGTCCAAGGAAAAGTTCAAGTCCAAGCAAGAAAGTCCTGACCAATTACAGTCCCAAAAAGATTTACAGGATATCTCATATACACTTGATGACCAGTACAACAGCAGATGATAGGAATAACTGTAAGCATAGATATGATGTCATTATCTCAAGTACTGGGGTACTCAGTCACACATGCAAAAACATTGATTTGTTCAAGTAGAAAATAAAAAATGCAAGCCCCTGAGACCTTGTAATCACCCTACAATCATAATGATCGGTGGACAAGCACCAGCTGCACAATTCGCGAGTTTTATATCTCAATTTGGGATTAGAACCTCTGTGCTCCAAACTGACTATGCATTTCTCTTTAATCTTTCTTATTCATGACGTCTCATCCTAATAAATTTGACATGCAACTTTTTAGTAGGCTTCCATAGAAGCCTAAAAGTATAATTATTAGGAACCACCTAGAAGGCTTGAATCTTCTATTACTCCTAGAACTAAACTGGCTGCCTAGGCTCCTTTATTCAGGAATTCAAAAGTAGTCTACAAGAATTCTTCAAAAGCAAGGCCAGTCAACAAAAACGTGCAAGTTACAGTAACTTGCATGGTATTTCAGTTTGTTAACTTGTTCATTCTGTAAAAAATAAGAAGAAAGATGAAAGGGGAAAAATGAAAAAATAATAATAATAAATGAGAGGAAAGAAGGAGAGGAACAAATGGGGTGCTCTAAAAGGTTATAGAACAAAAATAACTTCACGCAGAAGGTAAAGATGCAGCAAGACCAGCAAGACCTGCACATGATGCTAACTGCCATCTCATGCACAAAATTAAAATCATGATAATACTTTTTTGCTAACTTAAAATGTGATAGTTATGAAGATAAAATATCATTTATTACCTCATTTTGAGGATGTAAGCGTGACTGGAATATGATCAATATAGTTTGTAAGGTCTTAAGTTGCACGATCTCATCTACCATTTCTGCATGCTAAAGACAAGAAAGCACAAAATGTCAAAGTAGGTACAAATAACTGTTATGAAATATAACTCAAAAGTTTCAAGACTGAGGTGATCAAGTATACATTCTTGGGAATTAAAAAAACATAAAAGAAAATGAAAAAATAAAATTAATGAAACAGTAACAGCAACAATGAATGCCCGTTTGAAACCATAAATTGAAGATCAAACAGCATGAAACAAATGGCTAAGATAAGCTACCAGCCTACCAGATTCTCATTTAATAGTATCGCCATATGAGGTTTCAAAATTACCAAGAGGAAAAGAATTTCAGTCAAACAAAAATAAGTAGCTAAACAGAAGAATGCCATTGTAAATGTAACCAAGTTAGACTTACAATCCATTGAATAGTTATCTAGACGTCATCTTCAAAGGACAATAACGATATTGTTTACAATACTTGGGTTCCAAACATACGATGTAGGGAAAACCCATTTCATAAAGAAATCAATTTGACCCATTTTCAATTAAATTTGTTATATTTTGGTCCTCATGAAAATATTCTTTATTTTAATAGCTTATATGAATAGCTTTGACGATTTGCTGTCTCAGTAAGACCAGGGTTCCTTAGATGGGGCATAGGACCCAAATAGGTGTGATACAGAAGGTTTCTGACATTTATTTAGAAGCACATACCTTCTCAAGCTCATATGTCTCACTTTGTCATATTAACAGAGCAGCAAATGTCTTTGGATGTATTTTAACCTATTCAACATTTGCTGTTTTCTTCACTTCATTTATTCTGCTGATGGAATAGACTATTCTCTCTCTTTTATTTTTATATTTTTTTGCTCTTTTCTGAAATCACTCTTCAATACAAATTGATAAACATCAGTTCAGCCTCAGTGTTTTGTTTACGCTTAATTTCAATTGGAAACTGAACAGTCAACAGATTCACTTCAACCCCCAGTTTTAGTCATCCGATTAACATAAATAATTGTAGTTCAGTGTTTCTAAGAACTGAGCTTATAGTGAGTTTGGTATCAAAGAAACGATCCCTTCTCTTCTCTGTTTATTTATAACCTGTTTCATTGAATCCCATTGCATGTGGCCCGCTAGTGGTATACCCGAATCCAGATAATCCGAATGGACTGAATCCATTTAAAATCACACTCAAATATAAATTTTTGTTTGGTGTCAGATTCAAATCCAAATTCCGATTTCCAAATTGGGTTCGGATTCGGATAATCGATTTATTATATGCATTCAGTTAAACTAATAAAATTATAAAAACAAGTATACAGTATAAGTGTATATATCTCGTATTTATATACATATGTGATATGACCCGTTTCCAATCTGTACCAACATGATACAAGTCGAACTCAAACCCCTATTGCAAGATTTGACCATAATTTTTCTTTGAAATCAAATCTACTTCTCCCAAACCATATTTTCATCTGATTCTGTACCAAAAAAAAAAAAAAAAAAAACAAAATATTAAAGAAAAATTAAAGTTATATCAATACTCACCAGCTCAGTTATCATTGACACCATTATTTTCTTCTCCCCTTGATATCTTTGATCTCTTTAATTATATTTTTCATAATAAAATGTATCTTTAACTCCGCTAGTGTTGTGCTTAAAGATTTATCCTTTCACTGCCTATTCTAAGCCAGGATAAAAGAGGAGAGTTGTGATAGGCATGTGACAGTCAGCGTAAAACATTATCACATATTATAGCATGAGCCAAAATATAAATTTTGTTGGGGCCTTATATGATCGATCCGGCATGATTCTCTTTTGGTTCATGTAGTCAACCACAAGTACTTAGGATAAAAGGCTTGGTGGTTGTTGTTGTTGTATAATAAAATGTATCTTTGAAAAAAAATCTTTTTTGACTTTCTTATTTTTTATTTATTTATAGTGTTCCCTGTGATTGGATTAGTCTATCTACTAAAATTTTTCTTTCATTCAATTTTTGTGTTGTGATGGATATTCTCAATGAAAAAATTCTTTTCAAAATGTTTAATATTATCTCACATAATATTCATATTTCTAATAATCTATATTGCATTCTTATCAATTAATATCAAATATGATTTTTACAATATCTTAATCGTATTCGTATCCGTTTTTAGTGAATATGAATATTAAATTTATTATCTATAGCATATCCATGTTCGTATTAGTACCCATAAAAAAGAAAATACAACTATGGAAATACTTATCTCATCCCCAATGCCCAAAGTTGGAAAATATAATAAAAACCAAAATGAAATAAATACCAACATGCTCTATCATCCCATGATTTCTATCAATTCTCTAGAAAATTTGACAATTTCATAAAAGAAACATGAGAGAGAGTAAAATGCACATAGAACTATAAAAAATTAGTGAAAGATGCTCAAATAAATGAGAGACAATCTAATTGAGGGCCAAATTTATGTGCTGGCTGAAATGTTTATTGCACCTGTTACTCATGGCACAGTGGCGTTACGTACAATAAAATGCAGAAAAATTTTCAACAATGTCTTTAGCACTGCCCCAGTCACAGTCACCCACAAAACACATAGCAATGGTCTCTTCGGTGGAGATCCAATTTGAAAGGAATTGGAGATAGTATCACTAGGCACTACGGACCCATAAGCAAAAGCATATCCACTGGCAGATGTTCTTCCAACAAGCAGAATGACCAAGCAAAGTCTCATTATATATTTCTATTGGGATTAGGAACTCTTGGTTGGACTGCTATACGGGATTAAGGATTGAGTTGATTTTGTATCCTATGATTGAATTTCTTACAACATTGATCACTATTTTATTACTTGCATACTTTGGTGCAGTAGTATCAACCAAGTTTTGTCAGCCAATACCTATTAGTATCGCAAATATCATATCAGATTTTGAGATATTTGATATCATATAGACCCTATAATATCAATAACGGTGTGGCTGATATTGCTGATAGACCCGATATTGACAATTTCCGATACCAATTCCTAGATTTTAAATGTTGGTATTGACATTTACTTGTGATGTCCTATGTGAAGCCATTAGTGAGGAGCACATGGAAATACAAGGGAAGGCAGGCTTCAATGCTTTGAGTTTTGTGCAGCATGTCCCTTCTTCTACATATTTTCTCGCATCTTCTCTTCGATGAGAGCTATGCCTGCTTTAGCATGAATATTCTCATTTTATCTCTCCTAATATTACCGCACATCCAACGAAGCATAAGTATCTCTACTATACTTATCATATGTGCATGACGTTGCTTTATAACCCAGCATTCTGTGCTATATCAAGGATGACCTAATAGCAATTTTATAAAAAAAATTCCTTCAGCCTTAATGGAATGTTACGACCGCATATAAACTCCGGTTATGCTCATCCATATCAACCAATCAACTTGAATCCTATAATTAATATCCCTATCAATCGCTCCATCATTTTGAGTAATAGATCCTAAGTAGCTAAATTGATTGCTCATTTATATCTCTTGCTCATCTAATGTCACAGCACTATGTTCTCAGGTCCTTCACTTACTAAATTTGTACTCCACATACTCTGCTTTGGACCTACTCAATCTAAAACATATATATTCTAAACTTCGCCTCCATAACTACAATTTGGTATTTACCCCTAATCTCGTCTCATCCACTAAGACAATATCATCAGCAAACAGCATACATTCAAGTATTTCATCCTAAATAACTCTAGTAAACTTATCCATCACTATGGCAAATAAAAATGTACTCAATACAGATCTTTGATGTAATCCAATTGTAATTGAAAAATCATTTGTTAGGACGCCACAAATTCTGATATTTACTAATATTCCATCATACATGTTCTTAATTATATCAATATACTTGCTTGGGACTCCCTTTTTCATCACTATCTACCACCTTTTTCATCACTATCTACCAAAACACTTCTCTTAGTACCTTATTATAGGTTTCTAAATCAATAAATACCATATACAAATCTCTATTTTTCTCTCGAAATCGCTCTATAAATTAACGAAACAAATTAATAACTTCTGTCATTGATCACCTCGACATGAATCCAAACTGATTCTACGATATTTTAATAGTTTGTCTCAATCCATGTTCAATTACTCTTTCCCAAATTTTCATGATGTCACACATGAGTTTTATTTAATGATAGTTAGAACAATTATAAATATCACTCTTACTCTTATATAGAGGTACTAGAATATTCTTCCTCCATTTGTTTGACATCTTCTTAGAATCTTAGTTTACCAAATCTTATTAATGAGGTCTGTCAACCTCTTACACCTATTTCGGCTAGCTATCTCTTCAGTAGGAATCTCATCTGGACCAACAGTTTCTTTTTATTCCATCCTCTACGAAGACTCTTTTACTTCAAAGTCTTTAATTCTATGCATAAAACTACGATTCATAATATGCAAGGAATTTACTTCATAATGCAAGGAATTCTTTCTTGGACTTCATATCATCACTTATTTACCATTAGATTTGCTTTACTCCTATTCAGTATTGTAGTGAAGAAATAAGTTCTATAAAACCATATAATTTCTTTATCAAGACAGATAAATCCAATGTTGTTGATCTAGATCGTAGATCTGCATCACCAGCATTATAGGTCAAGGCATGCAAAAAGTGTTCAAGTTGTAAACATTGAGATCCCATTAGGCAAAGGGTTGCGCAAGGAGTAAGAAGGTTAACCCTTATTAACCGATTATGCACAAAAAATATACACAAGGAATAAATTACCATAAACCTAAACACAAAAGAATGACAAATGGCTAAATTAACCCATCTACATGAAGATGACAAATGGCTAAATTAACCCATCTACATGAAGAGGAGTTAGTCCTTCAAAATGAAGGGTTTACTCATCCATCGTTTTAGAGGATTAAGAATAACCCCTCCATTCATAAATAAAACATTTCTCTCAAACATGAAGTAGAGAATAATAATTAACCTACGAATTAACTATTTAATCCTTCTCTATTCAACATAGAATATTTTTTACTCCTTTTCATAATCCATTATTTTAACCTTTTGCCAAACATAGCCTGAGCAACTACTGTTCAATAAATTTAAGAAACAATGTACAGGGTAATACAGTACAAATAGTTTTTAAGCCTTGTGTGTGTAGAGTAAAGCCTTCCTACAGTGCTTACTTAGCAGTTATCTATTGATATGGTGTTAAATCTCCCTATAGGACATTAAAATCGATGCTTCAAACCATAACTAACAATCTCGTTGCTCTATAGGTGGCTTGTAAAAGATGATATGATTTTGATATGTCTTTGTTCTATTATGAAAACCGTTCTTTTTGCAACTACCCAGTATGTGGTCACATAGACCTGGCCCAACCATAAGACCACTTAATAGTGGCCTTGGGCCTCATTCTCTAGGAAAGCCTCCAAATTATTTTCTTCATATCATGGACTTTACTAAGTTAATAAGATAATACTTATTTATTTATTTGAGGAAAAATATGATTTCATAGGATCTTCATGTCTAAATCCACATAAAAAAGACTGATAAATAGGAGGAGCTTATTGTCCATTTTTTGAATCTAAACTTGACTGCCATTCAAAATTTTGTCTGACACCCAATTCCCACAGTGTGGCCCCGCGGTCGAACTATATTAAAAGTGCATGATTTTTCATATACGACAATTTCAAGACAAAATGATAATGATAAAGGTGTGGATCGTCCATAGCAATGACCTATAATGTGTTTTTAGCCTATTCCATCAGGTAGCTATAAAAGAAGATACCCTAAAGAACTTTAGCATGTGTGTGTGTGTGTGGGTGTGTGTGTACTATATATATGTAAGCACGCGCGCACGCACACACATATACAGACACATACATGTATGTATACATAAACAATCGTATGTGTAAGTATACTTACATATATATGTATGTACATACACACACATATATGTAAGTATATATGTGTGTATTGTATGTATATATATGTACACACACATATATATACATACATGTATGTGTATGTATACTTACACATATATGTATGTATGTATATGTATATATATATGTGTGTGTGTGTGTACACACATATATATTAGACTATCAAATAGGATAGGGGGAAAGTTTCTTCCTAAGTCGAGAAAAAAAACTCTATGTTCCCCCAACTTTTTCTTCGTACAGAGCCAATTGCGTTGATCTATTATCCGCACCCTCTTAGAGTTCGCACATACCAAAAATCATGGAATATATTATTCATTTACCCATCCATCCATGTGTATGAAATATTATTTTGTCAGAAAACTAATAGCTTTATGCTTGATTGATTGAAGGCCAAATGAATACTATAACCCATAAATTTTGGTATAAATAAGCATATGGACTAGAGGACAATGCAATGGGAATTGATCAAAGAAAAAGATGAAGGGTAGACTTTTAGTTACTTTTGGAGGAAAGTTTCCTCATATGGCACTTGATACCCATTAGTCACATACATACTTAAATATATGCACATGCTATGCATGTGAAATATTTTTAGTAAATGGATAAATTAATATATTTTAAGAAACTAATTTAATAAAAAATTAACTAAAATATGAATTCCATTGAAAAAATAATTTACAATTTATTTTAACTTATTAAATATAACATTGTGCATGTACAATATATTATACAAACACAATAATAATATTATCAACTACTCGTTTATTTATTCAGCTCATATTATTAAACAACGATGTCATGAGATCAAAATGCTAATTTTATGAGTTTGTTTATTATAATTGTAATTAACTAATAATCCTAATTTTACGAGCTTCTCTCATATTTAGGCTAATTATCTAATTTGATAAGAGCTTCCATTAATACATTTTTAATCAGATGATATAGCTGCCCTGGCAAGTGTTTATTATCTAATTAGTTGGAATTACTTGATACTCGTTGTCATATTATTCTAAAATCACCTATTTAATCAATGAAACTGGAAAAATGAATATTTATTTATTAGCAAAACATGATTTATGAGCTCCGTACAACAGTAAAGCATCAAAAACTAACTTAAGTTAAATTTATCAATTAGAAATTTTTTTAATTATTAGTTATTTTTCGTACTTTATTAAATAGTGGCTCAATCTTAAACAACTAAGTGTCTCTAGCGACAATTTTTTTACTTAAATATTACAAAGGAATTCTGATTAAATATGGGTTTATCTTCTCTAAATTTAATTAATGGTTTCATTTATTACAACAGAATATGCAATTAAAAATTTGAATAACAATTCAACCTTAAAAGTTAATCCTAATCAATTAATAAGTTTAGAAGATTGCAAGTGTCACAGCTAAGATATGTGCAAGAGGTAACGGCTTCAAACTCCACATGCATTAGGCGCTCAAAGTAAATAAAAAAAAAAAGATTTCCAGTTACTAGTTTATCTTCTACCTTTTTTCTTTAATTAAAATAACTATTCAATTTTAATCAATTAAGAGTTTATAATTATAATTGGATTCTTTAAATAAGTTCTCTCTTTGGAAAAGAATTCTAGTTAAAACGGAGTTTATATTTTAAATTTAATCATTTTTATTATTAAATTATAAAAATTACATAATTTATAAATTAGTCAAAATTATAACTATAATTGAATGTTGACTGAAGGGTTCTATTCAAAAGAAATTTAACTGGCAGATTAATATGTCAATGGGAAAATCTGTTGAATGATAAGGGATGAACATCAAGGCGGTGTTGTCCCCGCTAATATGATAAGGGATCTTGATTAATGTTTTGGAAAGGAATGTTGAAAACTTTATGGTTGAAAACTTTAAACATTTGGGGTTATAGTATGTACATATTAAGACTTATATGTGGTCCATATTTTGTGCGATGAAAGGTGGTTGACCTTTTTTGTAATCAGACTATATGCTTGAAGTTTCTAAACCTTACCTTATGCTTTAATAGGAGTTTTGGCTGGGGAGATCGTTTTCACTTCCCCTACCTTTTTCTCAAAAAAATATTGAATGTTGACTGAATATTGACTCAAATTTCTATTTCAAGAGGAACTCTAGTTCAAATAAGAGTCTAAAAGAATAAATAAATCATAATATATTTATCTTAATTAATTAAATTTTGTTATGAATTATTCAATGTTCACTTGAGTTTTCTCTCTCATAAGGAACTCTCATAAAATGGAGGTCAAAAATAACGAGGGAATAGGACTCGAAACTATTTACATATAAATATAATTTGATTAACTTGTACGTAAACAGAAAAGAAGGGACAAATATTGATTATTAAAGTTATATAAAAATCCACGTACGATTAGAATTGACTAAATTAAAAATAAGTAGGAATGCAGGTCAAAATGGAATCTATTAAATGTCAAATTAGAATCCATCAAATTAAAATTAAATAGGAATCCATATCAAAAGAATTCATGAGACTAAAATTAAATAGGAATTCATTTAAGTTTAGAAATCTGATAACTTTGAGGTCAAAAAAAAGAAGACATGGTTGAAGTCAAGAAAAAAGTGGAATAGGGATTGTCAAGCCCCGCTCCAATATATGGTAAATGAGTACGAACAGGTACCGGATAATAAGAGTTAAAAATAGTTTATAATTTGTTACGGATTCCTCCTCCAAAAAGGCTAACTATAATTACTTTATGGCTTCACGAGTATTATTATAAACTACTCTAATTCTTCTTTCACATACGATATGGGACTAATGGGTTAGGGGTATTATATTTTCCCCTCCCTCCTTTAGGATCTGACATTTTCGTCAGAGGGGTACAATAATACGTTAATACTTCAGTAAGTAATGTGCGATTCTAAAAATAGCCCCCATAGATTCCTAAAAGTGGCTCTCATGGGTTTAAGAGGTGGCCCCCACTTCCATGTCACTTTGTTCTGTATAGCACTTAGATCCATATGTCACTTAGTTTCGCACACTTTTGATTGGTATCTTGCTTTAATACAATTTCAATATCTGACATTGCCCCGCACCAAGATATGGCAAATAAGTACCGGCAATATATTCGATTTGAGTATGCTAAAACCTTATCTTTTCTCTCACATCTAATGTAATACTATTGAGATAGGGGCATTACAGGGTTCCAAACTATTTACCTCTAAAAGTACTAATTCTGATTTAATTGGAAGTGTGAAAAAGGGGAACAAATATTGAGTAGTAAATTAAACTGGAATCCACGTCAGCTAGAATTTATTAAGCTATAATTAAATAGAAATCCAAATCTAACTAGAATTCATTAAATTAAAATTTAATATAAATCAATTTTGAGATATAATTCTAATTAACTCGGAGGAAAAAAAATGAGGTAAGGGACTCCAAACTATTTGCCTTGGGGCTCAGAGGGTCAGCAAAACAGCATGGTTCAGCACTTGTATACATGAGAAAAACAGCATGGCTCCTCACACATCAAAGAAGGAGGTCAGAAAAAAGACTTTGGCTCCATAATATATATGAGAGTATAAATAGATGAGTTGTGCATTGTATACATAAGAAAACAAAATTTGACAAGAAACAAACACAAAAGGACTTACATCTTTCAGAGTGGAGAGAACTTCTTTCAGAGCATATTGGTTAACAGCATCATGTGATATGAGCTTTTGTAGACAAGAAAGACCAATGACACTTAGCTTTATTGATTTCACATCACATGCCATTAGAAATATCCGTAGAACATCCTCATTCTGAGCAATTTCATTAGGACTCGACAGAGAGCGAATCTGCACATAACAATAAATTCAGCTCCAATTTCAATGCTACAGCACCAACGTCAAAACTCAACAAGCATTGAGTTAATATTATGAAATCACCCCATCCATGGCTCGGTTTAATTAGTGAGAACTCTAGTAATGTTGACAAGAGTTGGTTCTTGCAACAGATATACTTCGAACTACCCAAACTAGGCATTTTTAACTAAATGAATTGTTCAGCCCTAACTTTCAAGATTTCAAGCACACTGTCCAAATATCAACCAAACCAAACGATAAGAACGAGGGGGCCCTTCAATAAAACTGATTCTAAGGTTCAAGGTGAAGCATTAGAGCCCTAATGTCATGACGTAAGCAAATTTTCAAATAATCACCACAAATATGCTCTCAAGTCAGAAGAACTACTCCAGCATAACTAAAATAAGGTATTAGAACCTAAATTGCATGGTATAATGCGATTCATTCTCCACCTCATGTTGCACAAGTGATAAGATCTCTGCGTGGACTCTAAATTTCATGATTTCTTTTCTATTTGAACTTTAAAGGCACCTGCTAAATTGCTTAGGCTATATGAGAGGGAAGGAAATACTCCAATGCAAGTGACATCAACCTAAATTTTAAGATCTCCAGCAAACTTTTTAAGGTTCTTCTTATATTCCTTATAGTCCTAAATTCTTTCTATGGTGAGAGATAGACTTCAGCGCAACTGATATGAAGAATTGTACCCTCAATTTCAACCATCGAACAAATACAGTCTATTGGTTAAGTGATGATAATGAAACTCCAATGCAACTGGAATAAAGAAAATTTTCCAATTCCAGCAAATTATGGTCAAACGTCAACTAAATTACACATCAGAATCCAAAATTTTCACAGATTTTGATCAAAAATTTCAAAAAAATAAACAAAGGGACAAGCAAACTATACGTTTAAACCACAGATCTGAGTCGAGACCTGCCGCTTACCTTCAAGATCGCGTGCTCCGCAGCGTCCTTGACCGCGGGATACCGCCTCCGCGCTTCAGCGGACAGCGCCCGCAGATCCGACTCGAGCACGGCCATGAACGCCATCGCTTCGACTCTAGGGTTTATGAGGTGGGAGAATTTGGAAGGCTAGGGTTCGAATCTTGTGAGCAAAAGAGTGAGAAGCATTTCGAGATCGCGAGAGGAGGGGAGAGAGAGGGAGACGACCCTGTCTAGTTTTCTTAGCCTCGTCGAAGAGAGCTTTATTTGATGGTGGAGATTAGAGTTTTTAACCTCGCGTGATTTCACAGCTAAGGTGCAGAGATACTTTTAATTAATCGAAAAATCAATGTATGGGTTTTTATCTCTGTTTGGTTTGAGGGAAAATGAGGAAGAGAAAAAATAAAATAATAAAAGAAAGAAATTTTTTCTATTATTTAGCTTGAAAGGAATTTTTTATTAAAATAAATATTTCCTTGGTTTTGAGGGAAAATGAAAGAAAAGGAAATGCTTCCTATTATTTAGTTTGAGAGAAAATTTAAAAGAGAAAAAATATTTTTTTCTAATCAAATATTAATAAAAAAAATTAATTTCTATCTTCTTTTCTTTTATTTTCTCTCTCCGTTTATCTTTCTTTTCCTTTCTTCCATTTTCTTTCAAACCAAACCAAATATTAAGCAAAAACTAATTTTCATTTTTTTATATTTCCTTTTTTATCTTTTTTTCTTTCTTCAATTTTCTTTCAAATCAAATATACTAGAAATGGACTAAACTATAAAAAATATCAAATATAAAATAACTTGCAAGATGGAAAGATGGTAAATGTAAGGAAATTTAAAATTTACTAATGAGTTACAGCCTAATTTCAAATGTATGTACGCCAATTGCGGCAGGATAATAGCTGGGGCAGAATTATATATAATATTCATTTCAAAATTGTATAATAAACTAAATTGCATTTCAAAGAGTTATTCGATAATAGAGTCATTAGATAATTGTTGATTGATTAATATATTTTATAATTATTAACAAATAAGGGGAGAGAGAGAGAGAGTATCTACAAGTTGTAAAACAATATGTTGCAATTTAATGGATTAGACGAAGGCTCAATTCTTGCTGGAAAATTGAAGAAAATAATTTTAGAGTTTAAGTTACGAGATAGTTGGAAAAAACAGCATGGAGGAGTAAAAAATAAAGTTTTGTATCAAATATTCGCAGAGCAATTTTGAGAATTTAAGAGGATAGACTTTAAATTGAATAAAAAGGAACTTTTTTGTTGCTTGAGAGTTAATAAGTATAGCCATATCAACTCCCTAACCAACAGGAAAATTTTTTGCAAGCAGTTATGGCCAGCTATCATTACCCTTCTAATTACACTATCGGGTGTGTTGTTAAATCGAATTATCGTCCAATAACAAACTTCCAATTAGTATTGATTAGGAATGAGAATGGATATACCAGTGATCAATTTCCAGTCCATCTATTTTCATTCATAGTACCAATTACTACTGAATCAGAACTATATTTTCTGCCGACTAAGAATGAAAATGAACGGGTCTGACAGTTAATTTCTAGTTGGCCTGTTCTCATCCCCAGTTCTAACAATCAAGGGCTCAGATTTCTCACCAGTTGCCCTGGCCCCCCTCCAAGCCCATTAACGGCCTTATCCTATCCCCCGCCCGCCCAAACGCGGACTCCAAACACAATCCAAATCAATGGCCACGCTCACGACCCTCATCTACTCCCACCCCCACTCCCCTCTAGCCTCCCCAGCCTCATTCCCTCTCAAATTCTCCAAACACCACCCCCCTCTCCGCCGCCACCTCCCCCTCAAAAGCCGGATCTCCGCCTACAAGGTCACGATCGAGCATGGAGGCGCCACCCGAACCCTGGAGGTGGGCCCCGACGAGACGATCCTCGAGAAGGCCCTGGGCGAGGGGCTGGAGGTCCCGCACGACTGCAAGCTGGGCGTCTGCATGACGTGCCCCGCCCGCCTCCTCAGTGGCGCCGTCGACCAGAGCGAGGGGATGCTCAGCGACGACGTCGTCGAGAGAGGGTACGCCCTGCTTTGCGTGGCGTACCCCCAGTCCGATTGCCACATTCGCACCATTCCCGAGGAGGAGCTGCTCTCGCTGCAGCTAGCCACCGCCAATGACTGAATCAGTGAGTGAGCAAGGTGTAAATTTTAGTATATTCAGTGTTTTCGATTGCAAGTGGTTAAGAATTAATGTTGCAGTTATTTTCCTTTTTGCAATGTTGATAGATTTAATAGTTGCCAATGATAAACTAGAAGAATGATGAATTTGAGTCTACACATATGTTTATTGTTTCTAAAGGATTAACAAAGAGCACTAAAACGGATGGTTAACATTGAGGAGTCTGATAAATGTATTTGGACTCGCGGCTAGATACCTGTTGACCAAGATGATATAGTCATTCTTGCCATTTTGATGAACGTCAACATGGCACCTAGGATTTTGAAAAATCTGTATGCATGTGGACGGGTGTAAAAATAGGTTCAGAGAGAAAATAGGAGATAAGTGTCAATCACGAGTGATTTTTTCTGAAAATTAGGATGCAGCTTGATGATTATCCAAATTAAGTCTCTAGATTTAGAACCACGAGAATCAAACCTTGCACCTTACTCTTGAGAGCGAGAGGGTTATTGATAGGCTAACCCGCCTTCACTTGAGTGAATCGTATGAGGGGAGATATGACATTCACCTGCAATTCCATAAGAACTAGCCGTTCTGGGCATCCAGGACCTAAGCCATTACGAAACTTTTCTTAGCTCGATTCCAATTTATTTCCTAATTTGCATGTGAAACTTAGAGAATTGGAGGAGAAGCAATATATCTTACTTATTTAAACAATATTAAGCAATGTGAAACACGAAAGCATGGCAAAAGATGTTGAAAGAAGAAGATAGTGATGGTGAAACGACAGCGGAGAAGATGGCCTGTGTTGGACATGCATGGAGGCAGCCCAACATCAGCGTGATGGTCTTGTTGATGAGACCTTTGAACTTGGTAGCTATGATACCATGTCAACTCAGAAATTCAAAGAAGAAATATCTCATTCATCTTATTGATATGAGGGTTGATATCGTATAGTTAGAAAATTTGGAGAAGAAAAGAGAAAATTCTCACTTAGAGAAGAAGCCTGTAATCTTTCTTAGCAACATGCATCTGATTTTAAAATCTTTGCTTTCTTATTGTGAAACATGATGTTGTTAAATAATAATTACATGTTAAATTATGGGTCTTGAATCAATCAGTAAAGAGAATCCGGTCCAACCTTAATCTAATCGTGGCTTAGCTAGGGACTTGTCCAAGTCAAAATTGAACTTGTGCACACATTTTCTACGAGCTTGGGTGTGAGAGTTAGGCTATGCTTAGGTGATTAGTTTTAAAGTGTTTTAGGGTATTTTGGAGTAATGTATTATGAAATGTTCATAAGAACACTTGCTTATGAGTTTTTAGACAAGTATTTTGTGGTATTTTTAAAACACTCCAAAATATTTGAATAGCTATTTTGGATTGTTTTTTAGAATACTCCAAATCGAGATGTTTTGGAATGTTTAAAAATTTTGATCTAAAAATGTCCATCTCCTTTTCTCGTCCCAACTCTTTCCCCATCCTTTCATTTTTCCAAATTAGGGTATATTTTTCTTTTAGAAGCACATGAAAATCAATGAGAAACTGAACTCCTAAGTACAAATTTGAACATCCAAAAACCTATGATTAGAACACTTCAAAATATATACTACCAAAACACTTCAAAACACACATTTTAACAACCCATAGAACTTTGCTTTAATATCCAAGCACAACCTTAGGATTTTGATCGAAATGTGCAGATTTATTTCTTAGGGAGTAAGCCTATTCCTATTGGTATCAAGAATACTAATTTTCCCATGTGCGCTATTATGGAAGGCCGATGAACATCCCTTAGAGATGAGATCAAAAGATGAGAAAATATATCTAAGCAAGGTTTTAAATATTGATTGATACTGGTATATTTATTAGAAAATATCGAATCAGATTTTGGGTACCTAATACACAATAATTCGTGTAATATCAAGATGATATTTTTGATATTGTTTGTATGATACAAATAATACTTAAATGAATGTTGTACACTTGGAGGGTTTTATAATAAGTTAGTACTTCCAATAGACGTTGTGATATAAGTTGCTTCATAGTAGTATCCTTGACCAATGGACCATTTTATATTATTCTTTTTCTTAAAGAGATGTGATTTACACAATTAGTTCGATTGTCAAATGTTGAATTGGTACTTTCAGAGGGGTAATATTACTCATGATATTTGTGTTATGGGAATCCTTACAAGTTGAGCTAGAACTTTCTATGTCATGGGGTTAATATCATTTCTACTCTCTAGATTTGATACCTCATAGTGTTTAACTGGAGGATCTTATTGACAAAATTTTCTCTAACTGTCGATCTTTCTGACATCATACATGAAGTTTTTGAATTTTCTCGTGGAGAAATTCCAAATGAGTTATGAGTCAAATGAAGATTTTGTGATAGAACAGCTTAAATTTGTCACTTATTCACAATTGATATTTTTTTTGTGTGAATTTACAGTCTCTTACCACTTTCTATGATGGTCATGACATTAGCTCTTCATTACAACACTTATTGGAGTCTTGATGATCGTTTCCAACTTCATGTTATAACGTATTGGATAAAAATTGAAAATGAATGCACCTGCAAATAGTGATAGAACACAAACCAAAATTAGCAGAACTACTAAGCAAAGGTCATGATTTTAATTGGAACATTTTTTGTCCATAAACGTGGAGAGGCAAGCTTTGCAAGATGTAGGTTGCTCCATCAGACAAAAGGTGTAGAAATAAAAGCCAGAAAACCCACTCGACCTTTTTATTCTGAATGCTACTAGAAGAATATGATGCACAGTAATAAGCTATGATAGGAAATACATTATCAAAGTATCATGAATTGTTCACTGAGCCAACCCCATGCTTCACTACTGAACCAGGAATACATTGAACCTGAGACCTCTCATGACCCAAACCAGCCTTTACCACTGAGCCAGGCATGGCATGCTCATGTTCTTGTAACCACATTGTTCTTTTCGCATCTCTGTCAGTCAGTAAATATGAATGGTTACTGCAGGGGAAGAAAAAAAAGAACTCATCACATGATGGAAACACAGATGCATGCATTTTGTTGTTGATTTTACTGAATATCCTATCCACCATCAAAATTTCCCTAGAAATAATTGCTGAGCGTTTTCAGAAAATTCTTCATTTCTCAGTTGTCGCAATGCTTTCTAAGTAATGCTCTGAGCAACATAATTGAAATCTAAAGTTAAAAGCAAACTTTAATGCTGGTATGAGGTATCTCTCTTTGGAATACTCAGGGCCACGTCACTTCTAGCTCCTAGGAGATTCCACTGCTTTTCCAAGATGCATGCCCACTGTTTTGCTAAAAAAACCAGACCCGCTTCTAGCTCTTAGGAGATTCCACTGCTTTTCCAAGATGCATGCCCACTGTTTTGCTCAAAAAACCAGACCCGAGTTCACAAATGGCTTGTACCTTGTTGCCAAGACAAAAGCTAAATCACCTGTTACATCTGTAACTACCATGATAACATTAGCAGAAATTATATTTCTGTAAATACATTTTAAAGAAATCCCAGTATTATCTACCTCTCGCGAGCCGTTGCTTGTTTGCTGGATCAAAGAATAATCTTGGATCGGACCTTGGTTTTCCTGGTGTTTGAGTTGGATGTAGCAAATTCTATTGTTGTAAACCTCACATGTTTGCTTCATCACTCATATCCTCGCTTTCTGGTTATTGCTGCAGCTTGGACATCTATGAAGAGCTCTAAGTTACAGGAAAATGAGAATTTGTACCCCGAGAACATGCGTGTATCCACCAGATTTCCATTCATATTTTCAATTTTGAGATACTATTGTCAGGGGGTGATGTCTCATATCCTATATACACCTTGTAACGAAACAGATTAAGCTGAGCAATCATGCATTCAGAATGATAGATGTCCTTGGAACCTTTCTTAGCTTTCTTTCCTATTAGCTTATAACATGACCACAGCCTATTAAGGATCTCACTTAATCATGTACATACACATCTATAGCAGTTTCTTCAACCTTAGGAGCACGTTGACTGTTCAGTTTTGGCTTTCAGTATCAAGAAAACCTATACTGTTCCATAGAACTGAAGATAGTACGTCGGTGATGATAAGAGAAAATTCAAGATTGACAGTGGACCTTATGAAAAGGATTGGAGATTGACAGGAGAGATCGACAACAATCTGCTGAGTATAGAGCCCAAATGGGCACTACGAACACTATAGAGGACTCATGTCAAGCAATGATAAGCCTGTCAACTTGGTCCTGGATGCAATGTTTTAATGCAGGAGATAGTTGCAGAATATCAGGTTAAAATTATAGTACAAAGTAAGTAAAATCGGCTTTTCCACTTTCAGCTAAGGAACCAGAAATCTGGACTTAGTCTTCAAGGAGCAAACTGGGAAGCTGAGGTGACATGATCTATATGCATTTCATTGGTGTTGAACACCTGTTTACAACAAAATACTGATATGAACGTTTAAATGTACATAATACATGTGGAGGGGTTTACAATAGCTTCAAACTTCTGATAGAGGTTGTGATGTTGGTTGCGTCGAGACAGCATCCTTGGACCATGAAATAGGAGATGTGACTGCACAATTAGTGCAATATTACTCTTGAGGAGATGTGACTGCGCAATTAGTTCAACTACTCTTTCTACAATGTACCACCTAGTGAAATATTGCTCTTAATTTACATGTTATAGGAGATTTTAGTAGACGAGCTAAGACTTCCTCCAGTGACCAGTGTCTACCATTTTTAGCATTTAGATTTGGTTCCTTATTGTGTTTGGGGAGCTTGTTGCAAATTTTCCACATTAATTGGTGAAACTTCTGATCCAAGCATGTCATTCTTTGCTCTTCTTCTGGAGAAAAGCCAGATAATTAGGAAACAAGGATTATAGATAAGGAAATTAGAACCCTATAATTTATCTATTTCATTACAATCTCTTCAATCAGTCATCTTTCACTTCAAAATTCGACACAACCGGAGCAAGGAGTATTAGCATTGGTCTCTCTTCATGTTGAAAGTCGTAGTGTCTGGGAACACCAAAGAGATATCTAACACAAACATTTATTTCTTACTAGTATGTGATGATGATTGTTTACAACATCTTATGCAATGAACTCCTTCACTATCCACTGAATGCATTTTTTACATAGTGATATGACGCCCACTTCTTTGTTGGCTAAAAATAAACAGGGCAACCAACAAAGCGTGAATTTAATTTCAGAAATTTTTTGTCTGTAAAAGATATGCCCAAAAAGAATAATGAAGAGGATGAGCCTTCCAGGTTTAGCTTGTACCAATATGTCTTACCTACAGAAATTAGAGTCAATATGCCTACTTAAGCTTTCTTTTGGAAGATAATAGCAGAATAACAACAACAACTAAACCTTTTATACCAAGTATTTGAGGTAGTTTATGTGAACCAATTATGTCAATCAATCACATCGGTGATCATTCTTCACTCATTCCTATTGAGCAATATGTTTTCATTAAGATCTTTAGTATCCATATCCTTTTATATCACCTCCATCTATGTTTTTATTGGTCGTCCCTTAATAGCATAATACGATACTTACTAGCAGGCCATGATACGAAAGCACATAATCAAACTATCAACAAATAGTTGTATTAATACGAGAATAATGGCATGACAACATAATTCATGCATCTCAAATCAAGCTATCATCCATTTAAAATAACTCCTCTCCTTTGTTCGTAACACAACAGTTTCTCCTCTATCAACAAAAGTTGTATAGTGATTGTTGGGTAATCCTTAAATTTATTATTTTTGTACTAATTTTTGTGTTTCAGCTGGACATAGGGATGAAAATGGGCGGGTTTAAGAGCCAATTTTTGCCCGTACTATTCAAAATTTTGAATTATAATTGAAAATTTTATTTTTCTAATTAAAATTTTGAATAGGATGGGCTAAGAATTGACTTTTGGACTCGCCCATTCTCATATATAGCTATAGAGATTTTGCATGCCTTTGTCCAAATGTCACGCGACTCGTTGATTATTGGATATAGATGTTATTGTAGCAAAAAAATCATTGAGTAAAGAAGCCAAGAATTCATTATTTTGGTAATTTGTTTTGCATAAATATCCTACAATCACCAGAACTTCCTCCAAATACTTGGTTAAGTTTCTCTCGCAATCAATTTGTAATGTCTTACTGAGTAAAGCTGCTGGAAAAGGAATTGAAATATAAAGTTAATTGAAACAAGGAAATGTTTATTTTGCTACCTCTTGCTTTGGATTACTGACTGTTTTGCTCTAAAAGCCAAACTCGCAACACATACATGCACATATATATGTGTGCACGCACACGCACACCCATGCACACACAATCTTGCACAAAACAAAACAAAAACAAAACAAAAACCATGGCGATACTATTAACATATTTTCTGGTGTACTCAAAAGAAATCACAATAGAATTTTATCGTCCTTTTCTATCTCTGTGTGGTCATTTTTGTTTCTTGAAATAGACAACCTGAAAAACCTTTCCTGCATTTCATGGTTGGGCTAAAGAGAGTATTATCCAAGGGAATATCAACTACGCAACTGAAATCTGAAAATTTTGAGAAATTAAGATTTTTTTTAGTGATATTCAAAAGACCAGTGAAATAAAGACGTACCACTTGTAGACCTCCATTGATGATTTCTATGGGTAGGACCTTGCTTGTCATGGTGTTCGAGTTGGATGAGGCAAACTCTATGTAGCATATCCCACATGTTTGCTTCATCCGACTCGGAGCCTTACCTTCTGTTGTTGCTGCAGCTTGGACACGAGATTAGTATCTGCCAAAAGCGTGAAAGATAGGCTCGTCTAGTGTATGCTAATGCTACTTTCTACAAGTTTTCTTCCCATTGTATAGGCTGATCTATGGTGCATACAAGGGAAGAAAGGCTTTCTAGCGCCATACAAATATATGTCAACCTGTATTCCATATATTCCATTCCTGAATTCTAGTATCCATGGTGATGTCTTACATATTGTATGCATTCTCCAACAAAACAAATTCAGAAGTATGTTCATGCACTTGGAATGATAGACGTGTGTTATACTTTTGTCACCCTGATTTCTTACTAGGTTTGTAATGTGTGTGCACCTTATCGTGTGAATCATGTTCATAATGTGCATGCACCTCTAGACCACAACATTTCAGTTTTTGGCTACTGAATATCAAGGGAACCTATATTTCTTTTGTTCCATGGACTCGGACATAATATGACATTGATGATAAGAGAAGGTTCGAGGCGGATCAGGGAACCTTGGGAAAAGGAACAGAGATAGCCAAATGAGATTAGTAGTACTTTGTTAACTATAGGACCCAAATGAGATACTATGGACTCTAACAGCAGGATGAGTAATGTGCAATGAATTCATGCAATAAGCAACCTACAGATTGTCCTCCTAATTTTTTACATAATATTTCCAATGGTATACATATATGCAAACCATATATTCTGTGAGGGTGCTCTAATATAAAATACAGGATATTCTGTTAGATACCAATGCTTAAATATACATAATACATCTGGACGGTTTACAGTAACTCTGACATTGTGATGTAGTTTACAGCATGACAGTGCCTTTGAAACATCGTTTTTATATATTTCTTTTCCACATTTTCCATAGAGAATGGAAATGATCTGCTCTTGATGTTTGTGTTATTGGATATATTCATAAGTGCTCTGAAAGTTTCTCCATTTAGTAGATCGTACTGTTGTTGCCATCTAGATTTGGTACCTTCCATGATGGAGGACACGTGCCAAAATTTTCATATTGATTTTTGAACTTTTGACATCAGACATGAAGTTATCTAATTTGCTTCTTGATAAACACCTATAGTTATTCATAAAATGACTTCGAATGAGGAAAATAGTAAGTAGTAATTTGCAGTGATGTGAATTTGTTTATTGAGTCATAGTGATCAAATGAGAAGCTTGTCACCTAAAAGTCTAGCCCCTGACATTCGAGCGTAAGCGATCTCAAAAATTTACTCTCAAGTCAAAACAAAGTTCTAACTTCTATTGATGATTTCTTAGAGTATAGAGGAGATGGTCCTCAGCGGAGTAACTAGAGTTGAATGATGAAGGAGAGTTCAACTAGCTGGCTCCAAATGTTAGGTAATTGTTTTGATTTCATATTGTTGCATTAGATGATTGTTTTCAACTTCATGTTATTTGATGTCATGAGAGTTTCCATATTATCTACTCAATTCACCTGCACATAATGATAATTTCCCACCTCATTGGCCAAGTTAAGAATAACCAAACAAAGGTAGAAAAGTTGAGTTGCAGAACATTTTTGTTTTTAAATTTAGATAAATGAGCTCTACAAAAGTTAGGTTGCTTCATCAAAGGGTAGAAATACGATTTGATAAGTCTACTCAACCTTTTCTCTGAAAGATAATAGCACTTAATGTGATACATAATATCAGGCTACGGTGCAAATATACATTACAATCAGATTAAGCATGAGCATGATGAGTCCGTGGTATGATTCATGCATCCGAAGCAAGTTATCTACTGTTATATGTAGAGCTCGACTGCAAATTCTTTGGTGTTGAATTGTTGTTTCTGTAGTCAGGTAGTCATGTTATTCTTTTCTCATTCCTGCATTCAAATTGCCAGTCCATAATATAAATGCTTCTTTCACAAAAGCTTATCAAATGAAGAAGCCAGAATGCATGATTTTTGTTGTTTATTTCACAGGCATAAATATCCTATCAACCACAGAATTTCCCTTAGAAACTATTAATTTGGTTCATAAAAATGATTCTATCCAAACCATTAATATCTTTTCAGCAAAGTAATCGAAATCTAAAGTTAACGGAAAGAAGGCAAATTTTAAAGCTGGTACCTCAATCTAAAAATCAAAGCTCTTCACTTCTAGTTCTAAGAAGATTGCACTGCCTTTCCAACTGCTTTGCTCCCACGTCTCCTGTTACAGTTGTAAGCGTCTTGATATTATTAATAGAAATTCATACTTCGTGTAGATATAATTGGAAGAATCCACACAGTAGTACTCTCTCCCCCTTTCCTTACCTCTGGTAGCCCATTGCCTTTTTTCATGAATTGGACATCCAGAAGGCCTTCTCCTGCACTTGAGGATCCGGCTATGGCGAGCTTTGCCCAAAGAAACAGTATCAAATACACAGCCTAAAAAATGATCAAAATTAGGATTTTGATATGAAGAAATAATATGACCATGAAGTAAAGGCATACAACATGAACATACAAAAACAAACAGTAAAAATACATGTTGTATGTACTTGCCAGGCTCTATATATGGATCTGGACCTTGGTTCTTGTGGAACTCAAGTAGGATGTTGCTTCATTCAACTAGAGCCCTCCCCTTCTGGTTGCTGCTGCAGCTGATTCAATGGGAGCTACTGTTAAACGCATAGCAGACATCCTTCCTCTCTTCTAACTTTCCATTGCTGTATTTTTTACAAGATTTCTTCTATTTATGCAGGGTTATATACAAGTTACAATTCATAATACAAATTAAGCATATATCAACTTGGATTCATCCATATTTTCATTTCCAAATATTATCAGGGCTGATGTCATCCTGTAAACATTCTCCAATAAAACATATTTAGTTGAATGTTCATGAACTTGCAATGACAGATTTCCATTGAAATCATGGACAGGTTACTATCCTTTGACTTTATGGTGTGCATGCACCCTATTTTGTGAATCTTGTATTACAATATGCAAGAACATCTAAAGTGGTTGCACAAATATTAGGACCACAGTATCTCTTTCAGTTGTCGGTTTCACAGTATCGAAGTAATCCATATTGTTTCCACGTATTTGGATTTGGATATAGACAATAAGAGGAAGGTCAAGGCTGATCAATGGAGCCCATGAAAAGGATCAGGGATGGCCAGATGAGATCAGTAGCACTTTGCTAAATATAGAGACCAAATGGCACTCCAAACATCACATATAACTAGTTAGCAAGTAGGCTTCCGGGTCCTGATGATCCGGAGCTCTCCATTGAGCGTGCTATTCCTCATTAGGCCGAGAAGGAGTTATAATTGCTGTTGGTAGTTCCCTGGGGTATTCTTGTTTTGAAAACAGCCTTGTTTGTAACTAGCTGGTATTTCCCTGGGGCATGAACTATTTTTTAATTTATCTCTGATTAATAAAATACGGGGAACCTTACATCTGCTTAAAAAAGCAAGCTTCAGATAATCCTCTCAATTTGATCCAACACAGAATATTTCTAATTCTGTTAATGCAAGGTGCTAGCCTTGTGCACCTTTGGCTCCGAAGGACTCGAGATTGTTACATCTAGTGAATTAGTTAAACCCAAGCACAACGCAAAACAGAAGAAAATGACATTAAATCAAGCTATAAATAGAACTAGCTAGTCTCAGAATTTCAGTTACCAGTGCCTTCAGTTATGAAACTCTAGTACAAGATCAGCTCTATAAGGCTTCACAATGGAAAGGAAAGAAGAGAAAAAAAAACTCCTCCAAATAATGGAGTTCTCATACCACATGAACCTCGCCAATTCTGGTACCCATAAATCATGTATCAACCTCACAAGCACAAACATTTCAATGACAACTGATAGCACCCACGAGGGCCGAGGGAAAATAATTCAAATTCCATCATGAAAGGGGGCCGAGATAGTTGCTTGAAGAAAGATGCACAGGAGACAAACCCCTCTTGGCTTCAGCTTGTGACAAAAACCATATATGAGAGAGCAACCACCTCAAACAATAATGCCATAACAAAAGTGCTTCTCTTTGGACCTTTGGGAAACCCCACAAAAGGTCTGAAGATGACAACCACTACGATAAGGTCACAGCACTAATAATATTCCACCTTCCCTACCCCAAACTAACAAGAACAGCAACAGCTGTACTAAGAAAATTATTAACACAAGACAACCTTCAATGGCAGGCTAGCCAGCAGCACAGCACCCCATATTGTGGGTAGCATGATAACAGGCACTAGGCTGCATCAAAGCAACACCTGCCAAGCATGTGAAAATGTTCGACATAAAGAAAGTATGATCTGAAAAAAGTATCGATAAATTTTAGAATCTCAAGAAAAAGACTCAACAAAGCCATCAACACAGGTGAAGTAAGGAGGTATAGGCGGATATTGTTTAATTAGCTGTACATAATTACCTATAAAAAGTAAAGCTGGATTATGATTACATCATGCCAGAGTTCAACAGCTCTAATTTTTTTTTTATCCAGTGTTCAGCAGCAGGATTAAACAACATTACATAGAAATTTACATGCACAACGGAAAGCAGGATACATGTTCAACCTAGACGGAACCTAGACGAAAGCAAAGTAGTAAGCACACACACATTCCTAGCTTTTGTAGTCAGTCACTACAAAATAGGTTGTAAAGCATATTATCAGATCATTAGAAGTCACCATTTGCAAATATCCCCGTTATTCAGTTACGACACCTTCTTCTAACGGTAGTAAGCCTGTTGATACCCAGGTGCCAAGCCATTGCTGTAAGCTCCATAAGGGGGATAATTGATAGATGCGGATGAGTACGATACACCAATAGCAGCAGGGGCAACTTCCTCAGCTGGGTAATGATAAGGATCTCTGAGAGCTGGTGGGCTTCTACTGCCATAGACACCATGAACAACAGGTCTATCATAGGGATAAGGAGGGAGCAGAGCTGAGTAAGTGCTGTGTGAAGAGGGAGATCGCATAAATGCAGGAGCAGCCGGAAAAGAAGAAACATAGGCATTGTTAATCAGACGGCCAGCCTTTGCAGGAGGCATCGGCCCCCCATTGTTGCCTCGGGTTCGCTTGTTGGCTGGAGCATTGACAGGACTGTTACCACCAGCTGGCTTTTTCTTCTCAGCCTTGACCTTCTCCATATTCTCAAGTTGTTTCTGAAGAGGCTCTAGGGGAAACTCAGCTTCAAGCTTGCGATCCTCAATGCATTTTATAACAGCCTTGAGAGCTGATTGTTCCTTGCGGCTAGAGTTGTTCTGTAGTAAGAACTGTAAGTTAAAAGATATATAGCTACATATTATCTATAAAGAAAACATGATCAACCGTGCACTCTAGAAAATCAAAGTTTCCAACATGCAGAAAATAATCTGGTATCATCATTCAATAAAATGGGAAACTTCAGTTTGCCAAGGTTAATAAGGATCAATCTTCTCTTAGGCTACTTTCAAGTAGAATGAAATATACTACAGGTGCAAATTGCTGGAGTCACACACGAACCAGCAAGTTGAAAATTTACTCAACATTTACTCATTATGGCCATTCATATCTCACTCACGATGTAAACAAGACAAGCTAAAAACCAAGTTAAGTGACTTACTGTGGCTTGGCCAGAGTTGTTTCGATCCTCTGTAATCGAAGATGAAGCTTTCTTTGATTCTTCCAGAATGGATTTCAACAGTGGAACAGGAGGGAACTTATCCTGGAGACCAGCTTCATAGACAAAATTTATAGCATCAAGCTGTTGTCCCTTGCTAATCAGTTCTTCAATCATATCTGCAAGTCATGCGTAAGAAGTGTTAAGGTAAAGCATCTAAAAAACTATAAAATCGAAAGCACAATTGCGGAGGTTTGGGCATCTAGTCAAGCACAATGTTCATCAACCGATGATGGGAAGAGGAAGCACTGATCTTCCGGAGTCAATCTTTGTTTCCTGGCCTAAACTTATTAGCAGTAAGAATACTCAAAATGATAACGCACAACTATAACTGCAATAAAAAAATAAAGCACAGTTATAGAGAAAAGGAAAAGAAAGGGGGTAAAATCATATAGTTATGGATGCTACAAGCTACTGCTAAGGCCTGGTGTAACAGATAGTGAACTGAGCAAAGACATGTTTATAAGAAAGCATAATCAAAATGCTCAAATCTATCAGCAGCAGCAAGAGAAGCAACTGATGGTAGAAATTAACATCGGATTCATGAACTAGTTCAAGTTTGATATTTAAACGACAATTATAGTTTACCAATCTGCAATGCATCTCTAATCAAGTATTGTCCCGAAGCTGTCATAGGTAGGAAAGTTGTAAAAGAGTTGATCAAGTAGGTTATACTAATATATTTACAATCAAGTTAGTGTGGACTAGAACAAACCCCAAGCTCACCTAAGTGAAACACCTAAAGTATCTAGGACATACGCATGGGCAACAATATGTAACTTGTCTATGAAGTTAATTTTGTCAAAAAGACGCTCTACTACGAAAATAAAATCTGAAGTAGATGAAACTCCAATGACTGGTACTTCTAAATATAACACAGGTAACAGCCTCGATACAGCCAAAGGCCAAAATTCTTCCAAGTGACCAATATCTGCACCATTATTCAATAGGTGTCTTACCCTCAGAAGACACAAGACCAGTGGCCCCAGGACTGCTTCTAATGAACTATAATCTAATGAATTTGAAATAAGATTTTAGTAATAGCATTCAGACCTTTAGCTGATACCACAGATCATGAATATTTCATCACAGAAGAAAGATTGAATTCACACTTCCAACCATTACATTCCATTCTTACCGACTCAAAAGGGGGGAAAAAATGAAAACCTATGCTACATCTTCAGTTGCAGCTCCTAACAAATTTTGAACTAAAGATTAACTAACTTCTCAAAACTACTAGACAAAACGCTGAGTTAATACACTGAAGACCTAAAAACAAACCCCAAAGTCACTTTCATCTGCATAGAAAACCCAATTTCACGTTAAACCATCACAGGCTAAATGCATTCCGCATCAACCATGACGATTTTATCGAGAAAGTACCATATTTCTAACACCATTAAGTATCATTAATTATTTTTTTCCCCTTCTTCACAGCTTAGATCAACAAGTTATAACAGTTTCATCACTAAGCCAATTCTACTCTTACTACTGCATTCAATCTACATAAACTACAACATAAAATAGCCATTTAAGGTAAGAGAAAAAGCAGTGAACTTTATATACCAGCAATTTCAACCTCTAGCCCCAAAGAAATCGCAAGCTTGGGCATCTGCCTTCTCCAAGCAAAACTCATCACAAGCCTCCTATAGAACGCCTTATCCTCCTTCATCCCAACCCCAAAAGTCACCAAATGCTGCAAGAACGCATGGACATCCGTAGGCTTCGCGCTCTCAACACCTCCACGGCCTTCTAATCCTTGCTTCCACTCATCAGCCATCTCCTTCGCCTTCTCCTTCACAGCCCTCGTCACCAGCAGCCTCTTCGTCCCCATCTCAGGATCCACCAACGCTGGAACCAGCGCCTCCAATATCAGCACGCAAGCCCACCCCAAATCCGCCGGCGACTTCACCACCCTCCTATCCACTGGAAAAACCTCAGCAATCGCATCCAGCACAAACTTTGCCGGATCAATACAACTTCCAAATGCCAAAGGCAGCTCGTTTCTCAGAGTCTCGATCTCCTTCCTCTTCGAAATCACAACATTCATGAAACCCTCGGAGTCCATCTTAGTGCACAGAGATCGCACCTTTGAGACGAGATCGTCATCAGCAGTGGCCTCAGCCGCAAGAGCCACGATGGCAGCCTTGTGGTGCTCGTCGACCTTCGCGATGGCAAGGTCGACGGAGTGATCGATCGATTGCTCCCGCTGGTAGAGTGATTCTAGGGTTTGCTGGGTGGAGAGATCTAGGGTTTGGCGCTTGGATTTGAGGTTTTGGGACTTGATTTCGAGATCTTTCTCCAAGGAAGTGAAATGATCGGAGAGCTCCTTCCACAGGAGAGTGCAGCTGGAGATGAGCTCCCGCTGCCTCTCGAGCTCGTTGAAGCTCTCTTGGATCATCGAGTTCGTAATGGCGGCCGCCGCCGACCCCATCGCTGGTTGTTGGAGAGGGAGGGAGGAGAGGAAACCCTAACCTAGCCCTAGAAAGGGGAAAGGAGAGAGGGAGGAAAAAGAGGGGGGAAAAGGAGTTAAGACAGAGAGCGAGAGAGTGGAGGGAAGGTGGCGGACGAGTGGAGATTGACACGTGGAGGTTCTTGCTGTAAAGAGGTAAAGAGTGGTGGTTGTAGTAAGAGTTGGAGATGAAAATTGATTGAGATTATTTTACCGGAAAATGAAGCTCATCCGGTTGGGGTTACCTCCAGTAATAATGAGTGTTTGGTTTGGATAAGGATGAACGTGTTGGGGCTTCGGCCGACTGGGTTGAGCGTTGAGTTGAACTCAAGTAAGGCAAATTCTAGAGAAACCTGAATGCGTTAGGGGATCTAAGTCACACTCCTCTCTTTTTTAAAACATGAATATTTTTTAAGACACGCTTCAATTTTTTCAAAATATTCTTTCTTTCCCAAAAATAAACTCCTCCTCCACTCCAATTTCCGGCTGCCCTCCAGTAGCACACCAATTTTCCCACCAAACCCACTTTCCAATATATATTTTTTTTCGGATAATTGTTATTAAGTTGGCTCATTAGAAAAAATAGTGTGCTTACTTTGGAAACTACCCCCAAGCCCTTCATCTTCCCTTTGACACCCACACAAACTCGCTCTCCATATTCCACAGCCAAACACTCCTCATGGGCTATACGATAGAGTCAAATACCATGTCAGTTTCTTATTTTTATAATTTCTAACCATAATAGAAAGTAAACTTATTAATAAAAAATCCTTTCTCTAAATTATTGATTTCAAGTACTCTAATTTTTTTTCCTTAAAAGAAAAAACATGTTAAACGGCAAGCTAATTCTATTGCACTATTAAAAAATATAAAAATTAGTACAATGATAACTTCATAAATAATATCATAAATAATATCATAGTGTAATAAAATGGTAAGCATAATCATTCATAAAATCCTCAAACAATAAACAAAAACTAAGTATAAATAATCTCAAAATATCTTTTACGTGGCATAGGAGATATCTTGTGTTTCTAGTCAGAGGCACCCACTACTCCTGCTAGTTGCAGACTCTTATGTGACACTGGGATATTAATGTCAATATCTCGCTAATTCAGGCCCAATAACTGTTCAAGTTCTCAGTTGGCTGCATAACATAATATTATTACTGTAATTATATAGAGCCAAATAGCAATAAAATTTATTTTTTCCTAATCATGCCTTTTATTTTAATTTTTAAAATAACCTGTATGACTAGAAAATATTTAGCTAAATTTCAAGAAGCTAATATGATTTTCCCCCCTTTATTAAAAAAGCAACTATGAATTTTTTCGGCAATAAACTATCTATCATGAACATTCAGCTTATGTTTATATTGTTTTGGAATTTATGGTAAATTTTTAACAAAATTATGAGAAATTGTTTATTGCGCAGAGGGTGCTTATTGTGTAGTTTCTAAAATGCAACCAAAAGGTTTCGGATTTCTGACTTTTTGCCAAATGGGTAGACTAAATTTGCTGCATTGGCACTTGCTACAAGCCTACGGCGAAGAGGCCTGGCCCGCAGATATTTTTAGTTGCATGGGCCAGATGTCCATGGGCCTACACTAAGTTATGTATTCAGGCTTCAAAGCTGGCATCCTCAAATTTTAGTTTAAATCAGAGGCAACAGATCAAAACTCGGCCAGAAGCGTCGAAAAATAATATATATTAGTGAATGAAAGCGCTTAATTTTTTATTTTTCCTTAATTTTTTTCCCCCATTTTTCATTAGGCCGGCTAGTCATTTTTCATTAAGCCAGCCCACTCTTCAAATATTTCTTATTTTTCTGTGGCTAGCCTCCGATTCAGATATTTTCTCACTTTCATCTTTTGTTTTTTACTTGGGCAGCTGGGCTAGCCCAACAAACCGAACCGACTGAGGTTCCTTCACTTATTCAGTCATTAGGTACGGTTTTGTCAAATTTCGTCACTTTGAACTGCCAGAGCATAATCACTTGTGATCATCATCAATAAATATACATACAATCCATAAAAGAAATTGACTAGAAAGTGCTTGTCTAAATCATTATATTCTCATTGCTACTTGCCTAGAACATCATATACTAAAATTTGTTTCTTTTTGTTATTTATTTATTTATTTATTTATTTTGGGGTAGAGCTAGTACATAATTGACAACATATAGACTTCATCGCCAACGATGTCCCATGATTCATGCTTGATGGCTGATGCAAATCATGAGAACCAAACAACTGAAGGCTTCAAACGGCCTTCAATGTACTAGGCCTGCTATGAGATAGATAGCAATTAACTGCACTAAGGAATGAGAATTGACGAGTCTAAAGTCAATTTTTGGTCTGTCATATTCAAATTTTAAATTAGAAAAAAAAAATCATTTTCAATTCAAAAATTTAAATAGAACGAGTTAAACAATTGTCCTTGGACCCACCCATTATCATTCCTAACTACACTAAAATTGCACTTAGATGTCAAAATGTTTTAGAGTGTTTTTATAATGTGTTTTGAAGTATTCTGATGGCCTTTGTTTTAAGATATCTCGACCAAGAGTTTTAAAGTGTTAAATCACAAACTTATATGTTTCATCTCCCAAAGATTTTATAAACATATAAAAATAAAAATACAATTGGAAAAAAAAAAGTGGATGGACTTGATCACATCTGAACAGCCGTTTGAAGTTGACCATTCAATAAATTGTAGAGTAGGGTTTTTCTGTATATTCTGTACGTTCACAGCAAACTCCAACAACTCCCATTTTTAAATGCTCACCGAGGGCTCGACAAATCGCCACAAAGTACTCTCTCATGGGAAATTCTAAATGTGTACCGCTTTCCTCTTTGGTAGCACCAGTTTCTTGTTTTTTTTAAGTCAGCACCACTAATTTTTAATTTTTTCCTTATCTTTTCAAACTATTTGTACCGTTTTTCCGAGTGAGCACCACTCCTAATTTTTTTCCTATTTCTCCCATTCCATCCATCTCATAGCCACACGCACCCCCTTCTTTCTTGCTAGGAACCCTCTATTCTCGCCGCGATTCCTTCTTGGACCCTTAACTCTATCCACAACTTCTAAATATGTTAGAGAATGAGAAGAACTGGGATAGTGTTCACTAGGAAATAAACCATGTTGCAATAAGAGGAAAGTGGTGCGCATTTAGAATTTCCCCTCTCCCATCATTTCATTTTTAAAAATTTTCATTTATCGTCCCTTACTTTACCCCCTCGCTACCCCCCCCCCCCTCTCTTATTCATACCCAACAAACCCAATTCAAGAAACCGGTACCCTCTAAAAAAATTCTGAACAGAGCCGCGTGGCTAGCAGCAATGTACAAGTCGCGCTGCAAGTGCGTCCGAACCACATTAGAGCAGCGTGGAAAGCGTGTGCAAACTGCCGTCAGAGCCGCGTCGGAGCTGCGTGTGAGCCGCGTCAGAGCCATGTCTAAGCCGCGTGCAAGGCATGTCGCGTTGGAGCCGCATCGGAGCCGTGTTTGACCCGTGTCGGAGCCGCCTGCAACCCGTGTCGGTGCCGTGTTGGGGTAGCGTCGGAAGCAGGCGCAGCCTTGGGCACATGTACAGCCGAAGGCCTGTGTGGACCATGACACGTACAGACCATGGTGCGCGCATCCCCAGGCGAGCGTGTGCCAGGTTGCGAGCGCGTGTCAGGTTTTGCGTGCATCCAAAGGCGCGAATGTATCCCTTCTCTTGTGAGTTAGGGTGCGCGTCCTTCTGCGCGCGCATCAAGGAGCGTGCGGCCCTGGTAGCACGCAGCCCTTGCGCACGCCTTGGGCGCACATGTGCACCCCGGATGCGTGGAGCTGAGCGTCACAACCCTTAGCGCGTGTGCGATTTTGGGTGCGCACAACACTTGATGTGCACGAGCGTTCAAAGTGCTGTCCCGCCCCCTCATCGTCATATGCGGGGTGCCAAGCGAGTAGTGCGGGTATATGGCGCCCGTCCGATTAAGCGCATGTCCAGTGATAGGCGCACTTATTTATGGAGCGCGTCTACTTGGACGCACGCAAGTTAGGCCATGCAGAACAACACCAGTGCCTTTCATTTTTAACCATGCGACTTTGGTTTTTCTCATTTGCATAATGTGCAAGGGTGCGTGCCGTGCTGGAGATGCACGTGTGCTCCTGGACATACACACTTGGGATGTGCACCCTCCCAGGTATACGTCTAACGCTCTTGTTTAAACTTATTTTTCTATTTTATTAGTGACTACGCAATTTTAGTTTCTCATTCACACACACATATATATGTGCGTGTGAATGGGAAAAAAAAGGAAGAATAAAGGACGAGAGAGAGGGTTGGTTAGAAAAAAAAAATCTAACTACTTCAAAGCACTCAAGATTTAGTGTATTTTACTAATACCTTAAAATACTTATTCAAAAAACAAATTGTTCTTATTAAAAAATTCATTATACATTGAAATTCAGAAGAATAAATGATGATTACAAACACAGGGATTAAAAAAAATAAAAAAACCTTATAGAACCAAGGCCACCCAAATGAAAATTAATTATGCAAGAGATTGCATTAGCTGAGAAGAAATAACTTTTTATGTTCATTTTCAGGCACGCGAAGGCAAGATGGGATTCAAGGGTTTTCTCTATGTAACACTGCAGGAGAAACAAACCAAACAACCTTTATGATTTCATGTTGCCAAGTACTCAATTTTTCACTATATCCACTTTCTATAAATCAATGCATAAAAGGTATCATGTTGTTGAAATTTGGACTCTCTCTATGATAGCAATTCTCATATAAGGAAATAGTAATACTATCGACTACAATATGAAAAAAAAAAGGTTGATTAATGTAGTTTTTGAACGCATCATGTATTTGAGATGCATTAGACATAAGTTCTCTTACCAACCTAATTCAAAAAGCTTATAAGTATCTTGTCGGATAGAAAATCACATATCCTAGCTTAAACTAAAGAGACAGACAAATGATGGTAATTGACATGTCTATAAGTCTATTTTTTGTCCGCTATAAACAAAATATTGAATTAAAATTGAAAATTTTATTTTTCAAATTCAAAAATTTATATAGTATGGACTAAAAAATTGACCTGCAGATGTATCTATTACTATCCCTACAAGTAATGTAGCAAGGAGGGAGGCAACTCAATTTAAGCTTATTTATTTTGCAGTAGAACATATTTGCTTGCAGTTAATTGCAACATTAACTAACTACGTCCATGCGTTTTTATTTTTTTGCACTTTTTTCAAAGCAACTTGCTTAATTATACGCATGGTTTTTAAACAACACTGGATTTGAACTGCACAGGAATCATTGTTATTAATAAACATGCACATATTGTCATCATACACTACTAAATCTGCATATGTTTTTCTGTTGTTATTAATAAATAGTGTATATCGTGTCTAGCTACTAATAAAATGATTGGTTTCTTTAGGCAAAGAAAATTTATACAGGTATTGAAAGTTCTTAAGAAAATCTTAACCAAACTCCACTCACACGTGGAAACATATAAAGATTAAGGTTAAATATTCATAGAACAAGTTATTCTTTCCTACTTTTATTATTATACAAGTAAGTGACACTCATGCAATGAAACTAAGTTTTCCCTTTAGGGAAAGAAAGACAATAAACGAAGATCTTATTCATATCTCAATTATGAAGGGGAAAAACTCTCTTTTACATATTGCCTAATTATGCTCAAATTCTAAATTGCTCAAAGAGAAAAGATATGAAATGATTTTAGAATAAATAAATAAAAAATATTTATTTATAGACATCAACAAAGATTAGACATTAAATTTGAGAGGTAAGATAATTATACATTACTAAAAAGTAATGTCTTCAATAAGAAGCTGCAAACAAATGTTTGGAGTTTTCCCTTCAAAGTGTTTTAATTTTCCTCGATGAGAGGATTTGATGAGAATTTAAATTATATTTAGCGTCCAGACACAAATCCTTAAAAGTTTGTGATAATAGGCTAATTATTTTAATCGTTATTTTGTTAAAGGATAATCCTTGTTACTTTAACAAATTGTTGATTATTTGATCTAGGGAAAAATCACCATCATCCACCCTTCAAAATCTGAAATAAAATCCAACGGTCACGATTAATTTCAAGAAACTCAAATAAATTTCCATAGAGTTCCAACCCAGTCGGGAAATTCTAAATGAGCACCATATTTTACTAGCGAGCGCCGTTTTCCCCGTGCTGTAAATCACTTTACTATATAGTATGTGGTGCTCAGTATTAAAATGTGGTGCGCATTTAGAATTTCCCAACCCAATCCCAATAATTACTGCCTCAAGACTGTGAATATCTAAATACGCACCCATTCTATATAGAAAAGTGATACACAACATTGGGGAAAATGGTGCTGCTAGTAAAATATGGTGCGCGTATAGAATTTCCCCTCAAGACTGGAGGGAAACCCCGAAGAGGGGGGAAAATATTTCACTAGCGAAAAACAGAATAAAAAAAAAAAAAGAAAAGAAAATCACAGAAATCGCAACAAAATATTCAAAAGCCGCGTCAAAGCCCAATCTCGTCGAGAACGAAGCGCTCCCCTTTTCGTCTCTCTGTTTCTCTTAAATTTTCAATTAAAAGAACACAAAAAATCCTAAATTTTCGTTCATTGTCCACCTCCGATCCGATCGCCGTCCTTGAATTCGACCGCATCAGCTGGATATTCTCGGCTCGGTAGATTCCTTGTACAAGGTAAGCAGATTTGGTTCGAATAATTTTTTTTTTCTTATTTTTTGTTTTGGTTATGGTGTTGTTCGGATCTAGGGTTTCTGATATTGTTTGTGGCTGATAGGAGCAGATGGAATTAGAGGTGATTTTGTGGATTAGGGTTTGAGGCGGGCGGAGATGTCCTCGGTTGTTGGGAAGAAGAGGGAGGCTCCGGGATCGTCGAACGGGGGCACGGTTTGGGAGTCGAAGAAGGTGAAGAAGACGAGGAGGCTGATACTGAGCGATTCGGGATCGGACGATGACAAGTTCGTGGTTTCGCCTCGGAAAACAGCTGTTGAGGCTGATAGTGTGGATGAGGTGAAGGTGGAAGCTTTGGTTGGTTCCGAAGTTCATTGGAACGGGGCTGAATCACCGAAGGAGGAGGTAAAGAGCATTGATGGGTCGACTAGCAATGGGGACGTGAAGGTTGAAGAGAAGAGGGTTGCGAGCTCAGAAGTTGATGAGGAAAGAGAAAAGGGGAGCGCACACGAATCAGCTTGTGGGGATGAAGTGAGGATTGATTTAGGGAAGGGTTCGGGTTTGGAAATTATGGAGAAAGGGGCAGAAGATGACAGCGTGAAGATTGAGAGTGGTTTGCACGTTGAGGAAGTGAATGGCATTGGACAATTAGCTAGCAACGGGACGAGGGTGGAGACCGAGTTGGCTGACAATGATTCACATATCAATGAAAAGCTTACTGCTAACCAGTTAGCTGGCAAGGAGGAGTTAAAGGAAGAATCTTTGACGGTTTCGAGATTGGAAGTTGTCATGAAATGCGAAGAAGGTGAAAACATTGAGAAGGCCAGAGATGTTTCTGTAACATCTCGAAATGGGAGGGGTTGTATGAGTAGGAATATGAATAGTTTAGATGCCTTAAATATTGAGGAGGAGGTCAAGATCGATGCGAAGAAGGTTCTGAAGCCAGAAGTTAGCAAAGAAAGAGAAGATGCCTACAGCGGGAAAAAACCTTATGGTTTTTCTCAGGTTTATCAGAATGGGGTCAGTTCTATGATCGAGAAAAAGCCTAGTGTGGACCAGATTGCTAACAAGGAGGAGACGGAGGTGGAAGCAAAGAAGGATTTGAATAAAAATGTTGCCAAAGAAAGAGAAGAAGCAGATGCTACAAAGAAATCTTCCTGTTTTCCTCGGGCTGATCAGAATGAGATCGTTTCTATGACTAAGAAAAAGATTATAGTGGACCATATAAGTAGCAAGGCGGAGATGAACGAAACAAAGAAAGTTTTGGAATCAAAAATTGTAAAGGAAAGAGCAGTGAACTCTAAGAAAAGGTCTTCTGTTTTCTCTGGGGCTGGTCAGAAAGGTGGTGATTTTTTCTCTCGGAAAAAGAAAAACAGTTATGTGCTGACTACTGAGGAGGAGAAAAGGCTTGAAGCGGAGAGGTTTTTGAAGTTAAAAGTTGTTCAAGAAGAAGAAGCTGACATCATAAAGAAAAAAGGTGCAGAATCAGGTTTAGAAAGAAAGAGAAACAGAGAGACACTTGATGACGAAATTGTTTTGAAGAAATTTAGATCAGAACATGTGAAACACAGAAAAGAACAGGGCATGGAAACTGGTGAGAAAAATACGAAAAAGAAAATTTTGAAAACTGTAGACGAGGGCTGTGACAGCAAGGCAAGTCTATATTCTAAACCGGTAGTTTCCGGTAACATAGAGATGGATGAGGTCAATGAGAAAAGAATTCAGGAGGACCTGAAGAAGAAGCATAAGCCGAAAAGTGAAAATTGTAGGTGGATTCAGCGTTCGACTGCAAGAACACTGAGGAAACTGAAAGATAACAGCTCTTCTTTGTGTGGCACCGAAAGTGATGATGTTCATATCTCCCAATACAGAGGTTTAAGTGTGCATGGTAAAGGTAGTGTTTTGAGGGTTTTGCCTAGTAACAAGAAGGTGGATGGGATTGATGGAGGCCATATTCAGACGGAAGAGAAAGATAACAGGAAGAGCATGGCAAATCTATTGCTCACTGGAGAAAGAAAACCAGGGAAAACAAATTCCACTATTAAGTCAGTTAAAAATCAGTTGAATGCAGGTAAAGTTTCTTCAGTTAAGAGTACAGGACCAGGCAAGGAGAAGACCTCGGGGGGGACTTCATCTTGGAAGGTAAAGTCTAAGAATGAGGATTCTTCAAAAGGCACAAGTGGCCCTATAGACAAAGGGGAGACTCGATCTAAATCAGAAGCTTCTGTTATGACTGAGTTGAATATAAATGATGAAACAAGTGAACGTCGAAGTACTTTGAAACAAAGAGTCCGGGATCTGATAAAGGGGATCCTTTTAGATGCTGGTTGGAGGATTGATCTGAGGCCCAGAAGAGGTAGATGCTATGAAGATGCTGTCTGGATACCCCCCACTGGAGGATCAGGTTTTTGGTCAATTACAAAAGCATACAACGTGTATTTGAACAGCAACACTTTTTGTGGAAACTCATCTGAGAAATCTACTACATTCACAACCGTACCAGATGACCTTTTACAAATGCTGACTAGGAATGTGGTTAACAAGAAAAGGAGTAGCAAAGAAATTGAGAAAGCCAAGAAGAAGCTAGGGGTAAGAAAAAAACGGAAGGGAAGTCTCAAAATAAAGGGCCTCAAGGACAATGATCGAAGAATTCTTAGGAAAGATGATAATGATGGAGGTAAAGTGCGAAAGAAGCGAATCAATGATGTGGATGCCATCGGTTCCACAGCTCATAAAATACATATAAGGGTTAGAAACAAGAAGAAGAGAGCGTGTACCCTTTTGGTTCGTGGAGCTAATCAAGACACAGATACTGATGATGATGACGATTACATGCCATATGTTTGGAAAAGGACCATTTTGTCATGGATGATCGATCTGGGTATTGTGCGTGCAGATGGAAAGGTCAAGTACATGAACAAGAAACAAACACGAGCTTTACTAGAAGGATCTATCACAAGAGATGGTATTCGCTGTGGATGCTGTAGTAAAATTATTTCTATATCAAAATTTGAGATTCATGCTGGTAGCAAATTGCGCGAGCCGCACCAAAATATATTGGTGGAGGAGATAGGGACTTCGCTTTTGGAGTGTCAGCTGAATGCATGGGCAAAGCAGCAAGAATCTGAGCGACAGGATTTCTACAAAGTAGACATTGAAGGCGATGATCCGAATGATGACACTTGTGGTCTCTGTGGAGATGGCGGCGATTTGATTTGTTGTGATGGTTGTCCTTCTACATTCCATCTCAATTGCTTGGGCATTCAGGTATGTGTTACCTTATGCCATGGGGAAGATTATTGTAATAAAAAGAGTTAATTACAGTTAGACCCCCTGTAGTATTGGAGTGTGTAACTTAACATCCCTGAAATTTGAAACTCTCAAAAAATCTCCCGAACTTAGTTATTTTCACTCTCTTTTTTTACTAAAGTGTACTCTTGTCCCTTAAATTTCTATTCTACCCACATCCTTCTTTTTAACCAACACACTCATTAAAGAGAGGGATGATGGTAGAATAAGAATTTGAGAGACAAGAGTGCACTTTAGTAAAAAATGAAAGTGAAAATAACTAAATTCAGGGTGTTTTTTGAGAGTTTAAAACTTTAGGAGTGTTAAGTTATATACACTCTCAATACTACAGGGGGTCTGACTGTAATTAATCCTAATAATTTTTTTTTATAAAAAAAAATTTAGTATTTATTTTATGTTGATTTTTCTTTAACTTGTATCTGAGGGTGAGGTGGAAGTTTGAGTTTGGGAGGATTAATGAATGACAATACTGTACAACAGTGTGCTGTAGTGGGCAAAACATAAGATGTCGGTTCTGGCAGGGTAGTTGAGTGGGGACTTGAAGCTTTAACAAATAACAATGTTCACTAGTTTCCTTATACTGCTATTTTCTTTCGAGACATTTACCATTCTAATCTGGTTTCTGCATATTCTTTGTTGCTTAATTAGGCATCTCTCAGTTATGTATTTCCTATTAGCAGTTTAGCACTGTAACTGTCACAATCAACGTTCTTTATATATCCTTCTTGCAGATGCTTCCACCTGGTGATTGGCACTGTACAAACTGCTCTTGTCGATATTGTGGGCTAGTTTCTGATGCTGTTCCTGAAGGAAGCAGTTCAGCTAGTTCTATGCTGCTCACATGTTCTCAGTGTGAGGAAAAATGTTCGTATATTGTCATTAGATTCTCAAGCACATCTTTCTTGTTCTTTATTACTGTTGCTGTTTTGGCACTGCATAACGTTCATGGCTTATATTTTGTTTTTATCTTAAATTCTGAAGATCACTTCGGATGTATCCCGGAAGCAGATGCTATTTCTACTTGTTCAAAATATTCAGACACTCCATTTTGTGGAAAGAGTTGTAGAAAGGTGACGTTTGAAGTTTTCGATCTTTCATTTCAGTCTTTTCAATCTGCTTGCGTGCTGACAATTATTTCTTTGACACAAACTTTAGTTTGTTTATATTAATTATCTTTTAATATAGGCCACTGTTCCGTGCTCTGGGAATTATTCGACAGTTTAGAAATTACTCTCGGCCTTTTCAATCGATAGATGCATTGAAACAAATAGATAATCTTAGTAGCTGGCTTGTTGCTTCATTCATTTTGCAAGTCCCAGCTTAGTGGAGTTTAGGTTGTACTTCCCTTCTCATACAAATGTTTGATGATGGATGAGTCCAGAAGATCAATGTGCTTGTGGCCAGAGCTAGTGGTTGTGGAAGTGAGCAAGATAACTCAATACGAGTTGAAAGTCTTCCCACTTGAAACTTCAACAAAGTTGTATACGTTGCCTTGTTGTGGACCTCTACAGTCTACAGAGTTGCACCTTGTAGGTACAGAACTAGGAGTCACACCTGAGCTATTAGAGGCAGTATACAAACAATTAAATGTTTAGCATAATGTCAAGAAATTTTTTGATTAAATAAATTTCCTCCATCTCTACGAAAGAAAGGGTACAGCCTTTTATAAATTGCATAAATTAATGTCAATGTAATCTAATTTTAGATTGTCAAAAATTTTGAAGTAAAAGAAAATTTGCCTTTATATAGGCATACAAAATTTGAAACTAAACAAGAAAAATCTAAAACAAAATTTAGGCCCATAATTTAAAATTAAACAGGAAACACCTTACTTCAATCCTATGAAACTTTGATTGAAAAAAAAAAGTCCTTCTCAACCTTGTCGTATGAATTTTCTTTTGTCATGGCTACCAAGGTGTCGAAGAGCTTTAGAAGCCTTCTTTATTTCTGTATAGAAATATGCAATGCTTGTAATTTTCTGCTGTTCTTTCTAGCCTTTTCTTGAATGCAAGTATATAGTTATATAACAAACCAAACATGGGTGAGGTTTGATTATTCTTGCTATAACACCACATGTAGTAAGTAAAACTCATACATGGTTTCAGGCTTGACATGATCTGTGCCACATCATAATTTCATCCTACTTTTCTCTTGCTTAGCAGGAGCATTGATGTTGACTTTGCAGATAACTTTGCTGACCTATAGAGGTGGCCTGTTCATTGCAACATAAACCTTAAAGCAAAACAAGCAGTCATGCAGGCGTTTTAATTTGCCTGATTGTCATGATTCCAGTGCTCTTAAAGTAGTGGTATAACTACTAAAATTAGAGCCTTAGCTGTTATTTAATGTTTATTCTGATTCATGATGATGGTTAAAGCTTTAGTCCTAATCTATAAGACTAGAAGTAAATGAGGAGAGTTGGTCTATTATGGTGATGATAACTAATTGATATGAAAACAAGGACTTTATGTGAGAATAGGCATGCTATGATAATAAGTACTACATATCAAGTTGGTTAATATATTTATGACAATAAATACAACATATCAAGTTGGTTAATGTACTTATGACAGTAAATACAACATATCGAGTCGGTTCTATATATATATATATATATTATTTATGTTAGACAATTTGATGTGTGGTCCCCAGAGCAGATTGGCATTTTTCTTGTCGTTTGGATGCACTTAGTTCTTAAGTTAAGGAATGGAAATGGAATGTCCTTATGTACCTTCCTTATGTACCTCTAAAACATCCCCATGATTGTGTTTGTCATATGTGTATTTTTTAATTTGTTTTGCTTCATGCCTTTCCAATTCTATGCTTTTGTTGGACTCAACATTTAACAGAAGCTGTGTGAGCATCCGTACTGGAAATATTATGTTTCATGGTTTGTTGATCCTCATTCTCACTAGCATGCTCAGATGTGGAAATTGTAAATTTCTTCATTACATATAGGTATATACTACAGTAATATATATTTTATAAGCATAGAGTTCCTGCTTAAGTTTTTAACTATGGGGAACTCTCTAATTTCTTATCATCATTACAGGTCTTCAAGCAACTACAGAAGCTTCTTGGAACCAAGAATGACTTGGAAGCAGGTTTGTCTTGGTGCCTTATCCGTCGATTTGGTGAGGATTCATCTGGATTCCCATGTAGTCTGTCTAAGAAAGCTGAATGCAACTCTAAGATTGCTGTTGCTTTTGCGGTTATGGATGAGTGTTTTCGTCCTATAATCGACCACAGGAGTGGCATCAATCTGATCCATAACGTTGTCTATAACTGTGGGTAAGCACCAATCTTTTCCTTGATTTTGGAAGAAGAATGTAATTGCTGATAAAATGCAGCTTAAGACATTCTTGTTTTCCTTTTGTTTGCCATCTCATAATTATTTTACATTTCCTTTTAATTTCAGTATTTTTTATAGCTTACTTAGTTGCAACTGAATATAAATGTTGTGGTATTCCTTTTTGATTGTAGTAATGTAGTTTTTATGCTTTTGTGTTGTCAGGTTTGTTATTTGCGAAACATACTTTCTGAGACTTCCATCTTGTTTTAGCCTTTTAGGTTTCATGATATGACATGTACTAATATTGTTTTTTCATTGCCATTATTGTGAGATTACACAACATTGCATCAGTTACCTTGTTCACATGCATAGTATTGCAAAAATGTATACAAACTGTAAAAATTGATCGAGAAAAGAAAATTGTCATTGATGAGAGATGTTGGTCAAGGTCTGTAAGGTGTAATGAGCACTCTACATTAAAGCTATAAAGCATATACACGAGTATGGTTACGGATAGTGGTACATACATGTTTAATTTGTAATATATAGGATATGGTGATATGACTATGTATGTGCACACTTAAAAAGAAGTAACATCTGATATAACAATATTAAAATGCATAGTCTAGATGAAATCATCATTGTGTATTTTATTGATGAGTATTAAGGTTATCCTTTCATTGCCTGTTCTAAGTTAGGATAAAGAAGGATGGTTGTGGTAGGTCTGTAACAACTAGTGTAAAACATTGTCACAGACTCACATATTATGACATGAGTCTATCCCAAGTAGTTGGGATAAAAGACTTAGTTGTTGTTGTATCAAGGTTATACCTATAATACTCACTCTCTCTCTCTCTCTCTCTCTCTCTCTATATATATATATATATATATATATATATATATATATAAACATATACTTCAAATTTGTAAAGTAAACTAAAAGTGCCATGTGTCCAAGTATTGTGAAGTGTTAAACTTATGAGTATATTGTAAAACTGAGAGCATAGTTATGAAATGTTCAACACACGACCCATATACAACACTGCACAAATGTAATTAAATGAATAAATAAATAACGAGCACAAGCACATTTACTAGAGATACTGTGCTATATTCCTTTTTTATTTTGCTTCATTGTATCAACTATAATTTGACCTATTGAATCTATCTAGTAAACATACCCTGGCTCCTAAAGAAGAGTTTGAACAGATCCTGTAGATTGCCTTGTTTATTTTAGGTAAAACTGATTGCTTTGTTTATTTATGGTAAAATCACATTTATATAAGGTGAAGGGGAGTCCACAAATGGACTCCCTTGTTTATTTGAGGCAAAATGGTGGAAACCTCTTCCTCATTTCTTTAAACAGGATTTAATGAAATAAATGGTGGCCCATGAAGTGTTCTAAGCAAAGTTTTAGGTATCCGTTGATATCGATGTATATCGCTTGAGGTTTCTGATACATTATATGCCATATAATATTGGTATGATGCAATGTTTAAAATAACGATAACGTTAACGTAATGTTTTTTTTGTTAGGTTATGTAGCAAATAACGTAATGTATAACGAAGGTTACGCAATTTTCTATTTATTTAATTAAAATAAATATAAAACTTTGTTTAATATAAATAAGTAAATAAGTTTAAAAAATCATATAAAATACTGTAAAATCAATATAATGGCGTAGAAAAATTATAAAATTTCATCGCAAATATCACAATAATTTTTTAAGTCATATACAAGAAAATACTATTTTTCCTTATAACATCTAATCTACAATAACAAGATCATTCTCATCTAGAATGTAGTTTGCATCTTCTGGATTGATATCATCTACCGTCTCATCAAAACTATCATCAATTGTCTTTTCTTTGTCCGAAGAAGATACTACACAAGAGATATACAAATTAAGATGTTATTAGATACTCAAATCATGATAGTAGAGTATTCATTTAAGAATATTAAATTGTAAAAATTAGATAACTTACAAGTATCAATCTTTCGTTTCTTTGCTGGGGTTTCAATTTCATCTTGCTTGTCTCTCTTATCCACAATGGATAGAAGAACATTTTGATTGCTATTAATTGCAGTGACTTCTAAGAAATCATTCGTTTTTATATTAGAATCGTTATCAGTAGTCTCATCTAGCAATCCAAGATCTTCTAGGAGACAAGGCTCTTCACTCTCAACAAGCCATTCATCATCTGGTGTCGCCTCATCAATCAAAATTCAATCCAAATTCATTCGCTTCCTCCTAATATTTCTCTCTAAGCTTAATATTGTACATGATGTATACGAGAGAATGTAGGCGCTCTTGCTCTAAGCGACATCTTTTTTGAATGCACTTTTAACAAAGTTGTGAATTGTTATATGAGTATAATGATAAATAAAGTATTTAAAAAATAATATATTTAGCTTTTTAAATTCATACTTGCTCAAAAGTGTTCCAATTACGTTCATATCTAGAAGCAATAGTCGTAAGAGAGAGGATTCAAATTTCAAACTTTTGGAGTGTTGGAACATCCTTTCCAATTCTTTCCCATTAGGCAGCTAAAATAGATAATTAATTTTGGTGTTAAAAAATGCAAAAAAATAACTTAAGGTCATTCATATTCAAATGCAAAAATAAATTAAGATATACCAGGTCTTTGAGCGTTTATAGTCATTTGAGCTAGTGAGAATCCAAATTATCCAAACTTCTGTTTATACTATTAAGCTCCACATCAACTTGTGCATACTCATTGAGGTCGGGGATCATTCGTTACATGCATTCACGAAGGTCTCTTCTAATCTCAGGAACATTGGAACATTGGAGAATGTATCAATGTAGAAACATTTAGCATTTAGAAAGTAAGCTGCTGCATGGAGGGGCCAATGCAATATGCTTGTCTACCTCTTATCAATCAAATTCCAGTATGATATGTATTTCCTCTTACTGTCCCATAGACATTGGCAATTCTCTCTTTACAACTATCCAGATACTCATATATAAAAGGCATGGAAGACTTCACATCTGAATCCACCTTTCGCAGCACATAGACCAGTGGAAGTGTGATGCTAAAGCAAAAGAGAATTCGGCCTCAGAAACTTCTGCTAGATAGCACTGCCTTTTTTGTCTTCACTGCATTCGGTTTCTTTGCTGTTTCAAGTGTCTTCTTATGGATTTTCATTTTGCCCATATCCTCCTGCATCAAATCAATTCAATGAGCTGCATAAGGAGTCCAGTAAAAACATTTTCGTAAATCCATAAATTTTGTGCCCGTATTTACATAAGAAGCGTGATTGTCCGTAATCATTTGGACAGTGTTATTCTCTCCAATCTCCTCAACCATCTTATCAAGACACTCGCATAAATAATCTCTTGTTTTGAACTGAGCTGATGCATCAATGGACTTATAAAAGAAAGTTTCCTTTGGTAATTCACAAGAAAATTTATTAAATTTCTGCTTTTCCTGTCAGTCCACCCATCTGACATCATTGTACAATCGTATTTCTCCCATGTCGCAATATGCTTCTCCTTAATTTTGTCAATATCCCCAAATCTTGATCTTAAGAACCCACGTCCTTATCTCGTATGGAGATGGTTGTTTCAAGCCAAATTCGAAATTTCCAACTGCTTCGATCATCTTCTTCCAATATGGACTATTCAATATGTTGAATGACAGCTCGTTTGCATAGATACATCTGCCTATTTTTCTAACACAATCCTTTCTAGCCTGCTTCTTTGAGGCTATTTCCAACGTTAATTGGCGGGCTTCAAGATTAATAAATATATTCATCGCTCTTAAAGTTCGAGGTTGAGTGTTGCTACCGGCGGCGCTTTCAAACTCTTGGCTCACCATTTCAGTATCCGATTCTCCCATTCTCCTAATTTCACGGCTTAGAAATGCGTTTTTCTTCTTTTCTACTTTTGTGGATTACAAAGCATCTTTACATATTTTCTTTACATTTGGCAGGACTCGTTCATACATTTTTACTCCATGTCTAGTACTAGCCAAATGATATTTAAGCCGGGTGATTCTTGCAGTTATGCGTTGATTACATAATTTACGGTAAAAATAATTTAGAGGTTCCCCTTCTTTGTGAATCCCCCATTCTTTGGCCGAATCCATATTTTTTAACATAATTTTTCATGCTGATTGTCAAATTTTAATCTACAAAATAATATAATTTTCCAAGAATTACTTTTATACAAATAATTCAACAATCACTTCTAATTACTTCTACACAAGTAATTAAATTTATTCAAATTCCAACAATTTTTTCTAATTCAAGTCATTCAACAATTTCAACAATCACGCAAAAATTTTCATCCATAAACCTAATTCAAGTCATTCAACAATTTTACAATTTAATTCAAGTCATTGAACAATCACAAAAAAATTTTCATCCATAAAATTAATTCAAGTCATTCAACAATTTCACAAAATAATTCAACTCATTCAACAATTTCACAAATTAATTCAAGTTATTCAACAATTTCTTCTGCACAAGTCATTCAAATTCCGAGATAAGTAATTCATTTTTTCCCCTTAAGTATTTCAGTTTTTTATAAAAAAAAAATAATTCAGTTTTTTTAAAAATTTAATTTATTTACAGGCTTACTGTTTAGTTTAGTTTTTTTTAAAAATAACTTAGCTTAATTCAGTAACAGGTTTACAGGTTTACTGTTTAGTTTAAAATTTTAATCAGTTTTTAAAAAAAAATCTAATTCAGTTTTTTTTAAATAACTTAGTTGTAAGCCTTTAACCCTAACCCCCAAATTCTTTTAATTACATTATCAGTTCATTGTTTGTGAAAAATTGTTTTTAATTCTTTTAATTACATATGCCGGCTAAGAAAAATCTCTCCTAACACAACTTCGCTTTCTCCTAAGTCCTACTAATAACCACTGATTCATTTCCACAATTGAGATCACAGGGAAAAAAAGCAGTATAAATAAATAGAAAAAAAACTAGTTTTCAAAAAATTACCTTCACCGGAGCTGCGGTCTACCAGAGAGCGCACAAAACGTCGGTCTCCTTTGCATTGCCTTGGCCGCAAACGAATTTGAGAGGGTGACGGAGAAGAATCTGCGGCTTAGAGGCGACTTGAGTGAGGGTAGTCGACCGGAGAGGGTGTTGGAAGATAATCGGAGATGATCTGGTTTTGGTCGGAGCAAGAGAGGGATGATCGGAGATGATCCGGAGTTGGTCGGAGCAAGAATGGGGGTTGGGTAGGGCGAACGGGCGATTGGAAAAAAGGCGAAAGGATTCGGATCGGAGAGGTTCTCAGAGAAGGAAAGGAGAGGCTGCTGGAGAAGGATCATAGAGGATTTGGAACGGAGTAGGAGAGGAATTTGGAGAGGGCAAGTGGTGATCGCGAGGAAAGGGGAAGAAATTTGGATTAGGGTTTCTCGGGCGAAACTGAGGAGTGGGGAGTGGAGAGTCGGGTTTGTATTAAAAAAAAGTGTGTAAATAATGTGCGTTACGTTACGTTATCAAATAACATAACGTAACGCACGTTATTTAAAAAAAAACGTGTGCTCTGCAGTAGGGTGTTATTTCGCCTTGCTTTGGAGCGCAACTGCCCACGTTACGCTTTGTAACGCGTTAAAATGCGTTACGAAGCGCGTTTTTTAATACATCGGTATGATGCTACCAATATTTTTTATATTATAGCTAGGTACATCTGATAGCGCTAATTTTGATACTATAAATGATTAGCCAATGATATTTGGAAACTTGGTTCTTAGCTTTATATTTCCAGTTCTAAATACAATAGATACATCCAACCATAATTAATGCACTTGAAACCCTAGGTCTCTTCAGCCATAGTCTAGATATTCATTTCTTATTGAAGCATTGACCAGTAGATTCCTTTTAGGACAAACCAAGACAAATTTCCATTTTCCCAATCAATTTCTAGATATTAGTTTCTTTTCCTATTGTTTCCAAAGCTAAGTAGCAGAGGATACATCATACACCAGTGTTATTACAAACCCACAATGTTCGGTTTCTAACATTTTGTTCTTCCTTTTCTTCACTCTTCCCTTTCTGCTGTTTCTTCACGCTGACATATCTTGTCTCATAGCTATGATGTTCTTTTAAGAATCAAAGACTTCTCATGATTGCAGTATGTATAAATGATCCTTCCACCTACTCATATAAGACTTATGTGATGCCCCAATAGCTTGCTTTGCCATGGTTCGTATCGCTACGACCGGTTCTTTAGCATGTTATCACTGTGCTCCAGGCCTAAGTCCTTGTGATTGAACTGAGTAAGAGACTTTGGGTTTGTCATGTATGTTAAAGAGATTTCAAACACTAAGCTAAATACATTAATGATGTAGAAGTCAAAAAATCTGTGAGGTCCAAATGTTAAAACTCTGACATGTGAAATGATCTTTGTATTAACTTGTGTATGCTTGAATTTGAGTTACGTGTTTTTTGGCATATGGTTGAAGTTGGTTTAAACTGGTTCCTTTCTAAAGAGCCTGATGTTGGGTTGTAAGTTTAATCTTCTGAGATGGTTTTATATGCATTCATAAAATAGCCTTGATCAATGAATAATTCAATAACTATCAGATTCCTCACCTAAATTTCTCACATTTATCATTTTATTTCTTTTTGAAACTATGATAGGACCATTGATGTCATGTGAACAATATTGGCCTCTACGGACAATTTATCATTTTGGATGGTGTACTGTTATGATACAAATTCCCGATATTGACCTCAGATCTCTGATATATGAATAACTCCCCCCTCAAGACAAACCTTATATATGATATTTAGAATCTTACACGTGAGTAATACTCACATGCTTTCACTTTATTACCAAAATATCACAACTTCTTTTGAATTTCACTAATTCCAATAGGGGTAAAGGTTCTAATTCAATTAATAGTGAGTTGTTTCCACAACGTTAGTTTTTCCTCATAAGTCTGTATTTGGTCAAAAAATGACTAGTAAATCTGGACTGAAGGAGTAGATAGCCTTGAACAGTGAACATTCAATAACTATCAGATTCCTGACCTAAATTTTCACACTTATCATTTTATTTCTTTCTAAAACTAAGATTGGACATTTTCTAAGGTTTGCACTTTGTAGTGTCGGTTGTTATGCCTTTATCATCTTCTTTCTTGCACACACATCTCAATCTTAAAGTGTGCAACACCATTAATTTTATAGGATTTGAATTAACAATTGGTCTCGGCCATCTACATATAGGAAAGTTTTTCATAGGTCGACTTCATTGGATTCTTATCATGCATGTTGGCAGTTCATTATTTTTGCTAGTCATGAAACACTTTGCAGTTTCCTGTTCTCTTTGCTTTTATGACTTTCTCTATTTAGTTTGTCTATGCTTTCTTCTCATTTTAAATATTGTTAGTTCCAATTGTTTGCTAATATCTTGTTTGTTTGTAGATCAAATATCAATCGTCTATGTTACACTGGCTTTTATACTTTCATTTTGGAGCGTGGGGATGAAATTATTGCTGTGGCATCTGTCAGGCGAGTACTTTGGGTCCTTTAGCTTGAAGTTCCTTTGATGCAGACAATGTAAACTAAGAGTTTTGTGAACTGGTTCTGTCAGATCAATAACTTACCAAATCAAGAATTTTGATGTGCGGGACACAAATTATTAATCTAAATTAGCTTAATTTTGTTTGTAGATAATTTATCTAATAAGAAATTTGTTAAGGCTCTTTGATGTTCCCATATCATTCTAGCTAAATGATCAAATCTGCCATCATTTAAATGATTTTCACCTTTTTTGCTCTTGGGTTATACAGAATTCATGGCACCAGGCTGGCAGAAATGCCATTTATTGGGACAAGAAACATGTACAGGCGCCAAGGGATGTGCCGTCAACTCCTTAACGGAATTGAATCAGTATGTTATTTTTCGTTATAATCCTTTACAATATGCAATCAAGAGGGAGGGAGTGAGTTTCTCAAGGCAGATGATTCCTCCCACCTAAGTGATAACTTATTTTTTGTTTTCTCATTATGATTATCTTGAAATGCTATAATTATCAGCATGTCACTTGGGAAGTGGTGCTTCTTTTGATAAGATACATGTAACTTACTACTAAATATTTATAGTCATCACTTGTATCAGTAACTTGAATGTTTTATATTTATTGTTTTTTGTCCTTGTTTGTACCACCATTGATTAATCTGCTCCGTAAAGCACCAGGAACTTCTGAACTTGTGACTCGGTAAGATGTCTGTGTGTAGTCTCAAACTGTCCTAAAGCAATGTCGGCTATCTAGGGTACCAAAGAACTAGGGGATGAGAAATTTTTTTGGGTTCCTATTGATGCAGGGCAAATTCAAGTGTTCCTGGCTCGACGAGAAAGAATCCATGGGCAGATCTTACACCTAAAAATTTTAGGATTCATAATCAGAGTTGATGTTGAGATATCATATGATACTATAGCAGGTCTGTAGCAACGGACCCAAAACTTCAACAGTTTAAGGAACACTGTAGCTATCGTGGTTACTCAAGCAAATGTAGCTACTATAACAGACTTAGTCAAATTGAAGATTGAGTTACGATATAATTATTTAGTTTGCTTTTAGATAAGGAAAAGCATTTAATTTGATTCAAAATATTTTTTATAGTGTTATCTATCGAATGGCAAATCATTTTAGAGATTATGTCGGATCTTTCTAAATATTTGATAAAATTTTCCTAGAGATTTGATTAGAAGATTCTTTTCTTAAGGAAGATACTTTTTTAGTAAATGAATTAGCAGTCTTCATGTAATTGGTTGATTGATGATTGAGGAAATTATATTTTCTATAAAATTAAAAAGATATGTGAGTTAGTTTGGAATTGAATATGTGAGTTGTCCTTGGACATGTGCATTAGCCGTAGTTATCTAAGCCATAACCCTAGATCTTCTTTTTCCCATTTCCTTCATCTTCAAACCCTAAATTCAATGTCATTTCCTTCATATTTTTTCATTTTCATTTTTTAAAAAAAAATTAGTTGCCAACAAACCCTTATACGTATCTTTCTTATGTTCGCTTCCATGCGGTTTCTTTGTACCCTACCACCTATCTTATTGGAGAATTGTTTCTTAAGCTTCTTATGAAAAATTAATACTTTTATGTAATCACATTTTCTACGCACAGTTGCATAGCCTATTACTTTTCCATTTTCATTGTGTTTAGTTCAAGTTTGTTTTCAATTTATACAAATTAATTGATAAATATTTATTTGGCTGTTTGACAGCTGTTCTTTATATACGCTGATGGCTATGATCTTTTATTCTCTTTAGTTTCTCCTACACATGTTTAAGACCATAACTATGATTGTTCAAATATTGTTGCAGAGTTATGTTAATATCAAAGAATAGATGTGACAATAGGTTTCTCAATAGATGTTATTGCATTATTTTTTTTCCACGTTTTAGGAAGAAAGCTGCCATATTTGTTTGATAGGAAATCGAGGATGCTTTTGGTCTTCCTTTCCCTATTTCCTCATTTTCTTTCCTATCTAGTTTCAGATTTTGGTCACTGGTATCCACATGGTAATTCTGTTACCGACAAATTATTGATTTAATGACTGGTACCACCTTCCTGGCTCACAGAACTACCCAGCTACCACGACCACCTCCCTCCTATCTGTGTATGTATCAACCCCAACAATAAAACTTGTCTTATTTAGAGATATTGGGAGTGCCAAAGGGAAGGTCATAAACTCATAGTTGATGATATTTAGAAGTAATAACATTTAATGTTAAAAAATTTTGTCAAAATTTTCTTTGTAGCATTCTCATTTTATATTTTATCCTCACAGCTAACCCATTCCGATGAGATGCAATGATGATGTATACCTAAGTATATTTAGTCATATTGAGAATTTGCATGTCATATTTTCTTGCATCAGGAAATTCGGTAAAGGACTTGAAATGAGATAAATGTGATGTAATCATTCGAATAATCTATAGGAGATTCCTTACCTTATACATTTTCCTTTACATGGGTATCTTGAGACATCAAACAACATGGTTTTAAGTATTGGATTTTGATGCACCCGATACGCAATATACCTTGTGTTCAGTCTGATATTGCTGATATGATACACCTTATGTTGCTGTATTTGATACCATTAATGATTGGCAATAGGGATTCTGATATTTTAAATCTTGCATCAAACTATTATATTTAACTAATTATTTAAGTCAAGTGTTGCATAAACTGTAGTTTAAAAATATGTATAGCTAATTATATAGATTGAAATAAATTAGAAATTTCATGGGCATTGCATCCCGGTATGCGTGCCTTGCCCACAAAGGGATGCACACAAGCTCTATTTGATTGTTCAGAGAAAGGTGGTTCACTGCAAATGAACTGTTAGTCCCATTGTTTTTAGCCGGGTTATCTATGTGACCCAAGCTTACAAATAAAATATCAGGAAAGTTAAGTTTTTTAAAATATTAGGTTACTGTTCCAAAGCTATATCATGGATCACGCTTTCATATTTATGGTTGTCATTTTGATTGCTATGCATTTTTAAAATTTATATTTTAACCTCATGATGCAAAATTAACTGAGATCATTTTCCTGTTATGATCGTTAGTTGGCTATTTTTCTTGTAATGTAGGGTGGATGGATTAAAGGATTTCAGTTTTGTTGACAACACATGCAGTATTTTATTATGCTTAATTTAACTTTTATTATTTTTGTCTTCGGCTCCTGTTCTTCTTTCAAGATTTAAGTTTTGCTTTCTTATTTCAGGCTCTCTACTCCCTTAATGTTGAAAAATTGATAATTCCTGCTATATCTGAATTGACGGAAACCTGGACTGGTGTTTTTGGCTTTAAGCCTCTTGATCTTTCACATAGACAGGAAGTTAGCTCCATAAATATGTTGGTTTTTCCTGGTACTGGTCTACTGCACAAACCAATACTGAAAAAGGGTGCAGTCAAAGGACATGCAATTTTAGAGGGAGGTGGGTACAGTAAATGAGTAAATGCTAACCTCAAGCCAGTCTGTCTCTCACAATCTTTGTTTAATTTTATATTGTAATGTTTGCAGATGAATTTGGTGAGTCTGTAACTGCGCATGAACATATGCACAAAGCAGTCGGGGAATATTCTGTGTGCTTTCCTAGTCAACCTCAAGTTTCTGCTTCTGCTGCAGATGTTGTCCATCCTAAAATTGAAACTGAAGGTGCAGAACTTAGTCTTCTGCCAACTGAAAACTCTGCCTCTCCTACTATACTTGAATTCCAAACCCCTCATTGCAAGTTGTCAGAGAGTGTTATTGATGTTCAGTCCAAGCCGTACCAAAATGAACTTACAGGTGAAGATACCTATAATGGGAAGTATTCTAGGGATCCTATCATCAAAAAACCATGTGAGGGTACTGTCCGTGACAATCAGGAAGCAGATGATGCTACTTCTTTAGTTGCATCAGGTAAATATACTGTTGCTGACACTTCCGTGGGACATTGTTCTGTTATAGAGGATCAGAATTTGCTTGGAGCAGCAAATGAATCTTATTTGTTGTCTGTTAGACCTGGTCTTCATAGTGTTTATGAAGTGGTTGTTCCTTCCATAAATGAGCCAAGAGATGGGGATATTACTGTTATATCAAGCTTGTATGCTGTTAGTGCTTCAGAAAGACATGTTACTGAAGATGGAGGTTATAAATGTGCGGATACAGCCACTGATGTTCGATATGTGAAAGCACCAGTTGATGGTGTTGACTCTGAAGAAAGTGTGGAGGACACAGAACCATGTATGTTGAAGGAAAATAAGAAACCATTTAATATTCCTCAGACATTGGAAAATGAGGCAGTTGGAAGTACTGTGACTTGTACTATCATTAAACCTAACAGTGGCTTTCAAATTTCTTACAGGAGTTCAATACAAGAAAATTCTGAGTTGCTGCAGAAACCACTGGGCTCTACTGTTGTGGCTCATTCTTCTACTGATAAACTAAATCACTGTGATAATGCCTCACCTACTACCTTACATTTGTTTCCTGTCCCTGAGCTGAGCATCTCTTCTAAATCTGAGGGCTTGCTGGAGATTTCTCCGGACACAAATGCCAATGCATGTTGCACTGAAGGAAAGATCCATTCTTTGGATGATAATTCCATGCAGTGTCATATCTCAAAATTGGTTGATGAATCTCTGGGTTTTAATTCTGAATCTAACACCTCATCTTCTTGTGGGATTGAGAGTTATGAGATGCAACCTGACAATCATAATCACAGACATATTATGGCCATGGATTTTGGGTCTGTGGTTCATGGTGACTCTCCTAGTGCATTTGCAGATGTACCATCGCTTGATACATTCGATGTAAAATCTGAAAGTGGAAGAGTACCACATGGCCATGGTTCTGTAGCAAAGTCAGCTAAAGTCTATTCTGGAGCACCATTGGACAAAGTTGTGGTTCAACATGAGTTACACGAAGTGAACGAGATTGCAGCTGATGTTTCTATTAAGCCTGGTCATTGTCATGCTGAGGGTGTGCTTGATGCTGCTACTTCTGTCTGTCCAAGTTCTGCATGATGTGCTTCCAAGGTGGTTATGGAACCTTATAACGGATTTGTTAAAAGTAAGTGTTTCAGAATATGAATATCTTATTTACTTCCTCTTGGTTGTGCATTTTTGTAAGTTGCAAAAGTAGATCAGTTGTTCCTGCTAATTTGAATTGTCAGTAGTGATGATTCAATACTTTCTTCAGGTTAGAATATCCATGAATGCTCTATTGATGCGTCAATATTACACAGCGACCATAGCGGTTAGCACTTAGCACTTAGCACAATCTATCTCTTATGAAGACCTAACACTTCATTAATATGTTGTTGTTACCGGAATCTTCTAAAGATCTTCTACCTCTTCTTCTTCTTCTTCTTCTTTTTTTTTTTTTTTCTTTTATCTCTTATGTTGGCACAATTGAAATTGGCAATGAGTTATTGATGTTGTTGATGGTTTGCTTGCTTAAATTCAGTGGTCTGGACAGTTGCAAATTTAGTTTTTGTTTGACGTGAAAATTGAGGATACTTCCTGGACACTCCAAAATAACTGCAAGTAATCAAACTTCGATAATATCATAATTCTATTGCAATTTTGGAGCTTTGATTTGTAAGAAATCAATACTGAAACAACTCAAGTTATTTGTTTGACTCCAGAATTTCTTTAGTTGAGTACTCATTGTGTGTATACATAACAATTTTTATATATTTTTTCGCACATTGATGATACAGCCTTGTCACGGTGTTAGATTCTCGGAAAGTTCTTGTCTTGGACATTTCAGAACAATTGGACAAGTGACACCCTTGTGTAACTATAATCCTCCATATCACCAATCATGCTGAAGTTAGATTATTATTATTATTATTATTATTTTACTATAGATGGAAATGTTGTTAATTAGTAGTGGACAAATTTAGTGTAGAAAATGACCCTTAACAGTTAAATGGGAAACAGATTTCAATGTAGCTAACATGCAGAATATCTGATAATGGTTGTTGCTGCTGCTGCTGCTGTTTTTTTATAGGTGGTCATTAGTATTTGACTCGGCTAAATCAGATTTTGTCTCACTGAAGGAACTGTTTTTTGTTTCAATTATTTTGCTATTCGAATAAAATGAATGATTTCAATTGTTTGTTACCTGCACGGAATGCCCATAGGCAACGTCCAAACAAATATGATTCGATAGCATTACTGCAGATTACACTGGAAATGCTTGTTGGTTATGTTTATTCATCTGATTTGCTGCAGTAGCAGCAAATGCCTTATTCCAAAACTTTGAAGTTTGAACTTGAATCCTTTTCTTTAGTTGATCAACGTTAGTATGAACATTCTTTATTACCATCAAATTGGTAACAAAGTGCCCTTAAACATGATGAGATCAATATTCACATTTAAAAATTACGGTCAGATGGCAGCATATTTTTTCAAAAGGTAACATGATAGTATTATTTGTATGTAAAACTGGATAATGGGTCAGATGTCAAAGGGTTAAAAGGACTTGAAACATAATGGTGCAGGAAGCTGATGTTTATGATGTTCTCTAGTTTTAACTCCAAGGTGCAATAATTATCTGAAGTGTCACCATGTGCATCCTGAAGAGTAAAAGTTTCTGCTACATATGTTAAAGCAAATGTTTAGCATGTTATGCATTAAAGTTATTATTATAATCAGTTAATTACTACTTTATCATAAATTTCAATTAAAAAAATAAGATGAAGATCTTTCTTCTTTTCTTCGTAGTGGAATTGTTTCGGCAGCGAGGGCAGATGAACCTCTTACAACACTAACAATATCATGTCAGCTCCATAGAGATAAACAAACTCAACATACAAGATTTGGAACAGTTCAAAGGGTAGCTGTCTTATTGAAGTCTAAAAAACTACCTCGAGAGAACTATTATTATTATTTAACTATAAACAGGGTAAGTTTGTGCTTTCAATATCTGAAGAACAGCAATATATTTATATGGGCCCACCTTTTCTTTATGCTGCTTATGTGCATGCATATCGTGCTAGAAGACGCAGCAGCACTCACTACTGTGTTTATACTGCTGTTTTTGCTTGTTGGAATTTAGAAATCTATTATATAATTTAATTGCATTATACCTGCAGTATCTAACATCTTATAATGAATTTGGATTCTTTAAAGGAACTGACAATTAGATTTTGACATGTATTAAACATTCTCCTGACAAACTGAAGCAGCAACTGCTCTTCCCTCTTACTGTTATTTGGTTCCAATTTAAAAATAGGCCAGCTATTTATTTTAGGTTGTCTAGAGCTTCAACATTTCTACTTGATTGGATTTTACTTTTTGTGGTGTCTGGAATAGAGTATTTGAATGGATGATTTAAAAAGTAACAGTGAATATTTTGTTAAGTTGTAACAGTGAATATGACCACTTTATTTAAAGGGTATTATTATAGTCAAAATATTCTTAATTTTCGTTTTAAATTAGCCAGTTCATGTGAATACCTATGCTCATGATTCTGGTTCTTTGCCTGTGCTACTTGGCTCATTATCTCAGTAATTGAGATCATATTTGGTTTATTCAGGTCTTGACCTATGTAATTCTAGTTACAGTTACCATTTGAGTTACTAATCCGTGCTCATTTTATGGCCCTAGTTGATAAGTTGAACCCTAGTTGTTATGTGTATCTTGATGCCTATAGCTTTCTTTATTGACATGATTAATCATTCATTGAGGCTGCACGGATGCTCATGTTTTACTATAGAGATGGGACGTATTAGAAAGTTCTGCAGATTTGGATAAATAAACATTTTCTTGAAACCTTGATTTTGAGATGTGCATTATGGTAGCCAATCAGATGGCGTTTCAGTGATGATGGCATGGCTTCAACTGTCAACACATAATGTGTAGGTAATAACTTTCCAAACACTAGTTTTCCTTGTCCGCCCATGCTTGAAATTGCATAGATCAAATAATCAATTTTTTTTTTGGGCTAGCTACAGGACTGGAACTTTGGACTTACCACAGCCCATAAACGCCCCTTTTTAAACCGTTGATCATCAATTTGGATGGCCTACTTGGCTACACACTGCTGATATTGTGAACTTTCCAATGCACCAAGTGAAACAAGTGCTCTTCTGTGGGCTTGTGCTGGCTCGTGGTTGAAGTCCTAATATTTCACAGGGAGGCCTCTTTCTTGCTCATATTATCATGGCCATTCATCTGTGGGAAGATAACTATTAGTTTTCTTCCCGATAACATTCTCATTTGCATGGTCCTCTCACATGGCGGACACACGGATTCTGGAGTGCCAAATACTTACTATGTATTTGCTTGGTTATTAGATGGAATCAAAAGTTCATGTAAATCTCATCAAAGTCCAAACATGCCCTGGTATTATAGACTGGAATTAGTGAGAGAGCTTAATTATCTAATTGCCATACCAAACCCAGATGCATATCTATAGTCTGTTCTACTGTGAACCTCTGGCAATTGCAGGTTCTTGCTTAGTAGTTTATACTGTGTTTCTTTATCGCCTTTTCATGTTAAGTAGAAATGACTATTTCTGTACACATTTTCTTTTTTGGGGGTGGAATATACTCTTGCATCTGACTGATCTTGTGTTACTTTTTTTAGGGTTACACGTGGTACTGGTTGATGCTGAACTTCCTTGAGAATCATACTTTACACTTCTGATGATCTTTAGATGAGAGAGCACAAGGCCTATAAAAATGAGAAGCGGAGGATGAATAGATTTTGAAGATAGCTCTCTCTCAGCATTAGTTGCTGATCAACATCTTGGATGAGGTGCATCTCGCAATTCTTGACACCAAGGACATATGAGGTTTCTAGGCTCAGAATTGATGCTTCTTTTTGGCAAATGTCGTCGAACAATTCAGAAGTGGAAACATAATTTTCTTTGAAAATGGTAGTGTCATTTTGTGAGAAGTGGAAACATAATGTTCAGAAGTGGAAACAACTTCTTGCTTCCCTTTGGATTTCATTTAACCAGACTCTTTTTGGGCAATTTTTTGGTGGGCAGGTCATTTTGTGAGAAGGGAAAGTGGTAAAACTCAAGTGCTGCCAGTTCTCCTCGGCTGTACATAGGACTACACTACTAGGAAGTTGCTGACAAGTTGAACTATACAACCACAGCTAACAGATTTCTGACGGTCACAGCATGATGTCATTTTGCTTAGAGTTGACTAGTTATGTGATGCCTCAGAAATGAAAGAAAGCAAAACATTGTAATTTTGTTCACGCATTACTCAATGACTGATCAGCAGAGAAACTAAGTTACTAACCTTATCCAGCTTTTGAATCTTGTTTCTGTTTTGTGTTTACTTTGTTGCATTTGAGAACATATTGGCGCTGTTAGTTGTATCAGGAAATCGCAGTCATAGATAGCACAGTACTGGCTTACCAAAATATGTTTATTTGTTATATCAGACTTATTTTCCCAGTTCCGCATCGAACTGTGAAATGCTTGTCAATAAATGGACGGGTTTGGTGCTTTTCTCAGTTAAATTGCTGAACGTTTTTGAACTATTTCTCCTTCTCATTTTCTGTGCTGAGCCGTCATGTGCTGAGTCTTTTTTATATCAAATCATGTTTCTGTGCTGAGCCGTCATATGCGGAGTCTTTTTTATATCAAATCATGTTACTGCATATCTTGGTCTTTAGCTATTACTTATGGTTGTGATGTCCAAGAGTAGCCACCCTAGTTTCACTTGTGGTTGTGATGTCCAAGAGTAATTACCCTAGTTTCACTTGTGGTTGTGATGTCCAAGAGTAATTACCCTAGTTTCACTTATGGTTGTGATGTCCAAGAGTAATCACCCAAGTTTCACTAATAGTTCTGAAGAATCTCCCTCATAATTTTATTTCCATGTATGAAACTCAAAACACTTTCTATACTTTGCATTTTGCTCAACACTTTCTAACACTGTCTTAAGAGTCTCCCTGTTACCTTTTTTTTTTCTTTTCTTTTTTTTTTTCTTTTTTTTTGTGTAGAAGATTCAAATTTCAGCCTCAAGATTGAACCAGGACTGACAGTGCTATTGGAAACCAAATCCAACTTTCATCCCCATAGCTGTAATTGTTTCAAAAGCTGGACCAAACAAGATTTTAAGCTTTCTATTCATTGGCTCAATACACAAATTTCCAACCTAGCTGAAGAGCCCGTATAACTTTTCAATGCTTACATACTTACGGAGGCTTAATAACACCTCAGTTTTTGTGTCAAGCAAGCAATAAGCCAGCAATTTGAAACAAAGAAGCATAATCATATGGCATGCATCAAACTATTAGAGATTAGAAATCTACTAGAAATCAAAATCACATATTTCGCCAGTGACCATGGAGCTGATGCACTTAAATAGTTGGCCCCAGTACACACATTAAAATTTCATGAAAAAAATAATAATAATAAATTTACACGGTGCACATTATTGATAATTGTTATACCAACATAAGCCCAAGATTCAACTGACAAGGGAATATAGACAAATGAACGAATGCTAAATGGCCCTCGAGCAAATTAAGCCTATAATCCTGCTTGTAACATTTTGGATACAAAATGCTATAATCTTTCACTTGAGTTAGCAATGTTCTGATTGCGTTAACATTTGCAAGAATGACAAATGATCATCAATTCTGACTGTTATGTGACATTGTTACATTTATACATCACATGAACGGAGAAAAGGAGGAGCTGATAGAACATTGCTTCCTTTCACTGCTGCCTACCAATATCTGATGGACTTTCAGGAACCTGTGATTTAACCCGGTATACCTTGTTCACGGGCTGCTGCTGTTGTACCTGCTGCTGCTGTATCTGCTGCGGCTGTTTATCATAAATCACCCTGGATGAGATATATTGTTTGCTAAACCCACCTGCATAGCCAATTGAAGGTTGCCTATCAATCCAGTTTGTTGGTGGCAATGACGGTGGTGGACCAGGACTCTGGAGTTGTTGCTGCTGATTTGAGACAAGCCTAGGCTGCTGGTGATTTGTGTAGAAACCAGCATTTTGTGTTCTTGGATGTGATCGATAGTTTGCTCCCTCTTCAATTGCCAAGGATGACATCCCTGTTTGGAGATTGTAGGATAGATCTTGAGGATTCATTCTTTCTGTTCTGAAGTTATGCCGGCTACTCTGGTTCTCAGAAAACAAATGAACCGGTCTCGAATTTGAAGGAGCTCGGGGGTTAGGACCAGAATAATTATAATAGGAATTAGTTTCCTGGAAACCTCTCTCATACCCTAAAGGACCAGCAGGCCTAGGCTTGGCAACCATATATGAGTAACTCCTATCGGGCATGTCAAATGATCGTCCGTTGCCACTGAAGTTATTCTGTAGGGAGCTTTTGACCAAACGATGTGCTGCTGCACCCAGGGTAGGGCCAGAGATGGCACCAGAAACTTGTGGCCTGCCATCAACAACAATAGTTAAAATTGACAACATTCCTTGAGACACTCCTCGTAAATGTTATCTCAGATTGTCATGACCAAGCTAGTTGGTCCCCTAGATTTTTATTCGATATTATTGTAATCACGAATGAAGAGTTATTTTTTTATTGCTAATTTAGTGGGCACAGAACCAGGAGTTGATTCCACAAATAATTAAAAAAAGAATGCTGTGTTCAATTTAAAGACAAGTGTTCAACAAAAGCATGAATTGGAAAATAAACTGAAATTGAAATAACCTTTGAAGAAACGTAACAAATGTTGCAATAGCAATACCTTTCTCTCCCTTGATAGCGCCGATTATCTTCGTGCCACAATACAGGGAAAGGCTTCATATCATGCAGTTTAACAGTCTGAAAAAGGCAATAATTGGTCACATGGTTCTGCTAGATCATATCATAGAATAGCAGACAAAAAGGAAGAAAAATTAAGGATTCTAAATAATGTATGAATACTGTTTGGATTATTATCCATAACCTACAACATAGATACAACAATGAAACACATAACAGCATGCAGATTATTGAACTCAGAAAATTCGCATAGCCTACTGTTATCAGATGTGGCCTTGGCAGATTATCTAAGGATTAAAATGGAATAATTACTGATAGAAATGAAACAAAGGTTACTGACCAAGTCATCCAGAATAATGAGAAGCAGCGTCCAGTGGACAGATTCTGGTTGTGTTTATAGATTACAGTTTGCATTACCCTCTGGAAAAGTCAATACCTTGTCAATTTAACAAGGAACACACCGCTTTAAAACATAACCCACCAAATACTGTTCATTGTTGTAATAGTTGAAGAAGGTCAGACCACAAATTTAACCTTCTACAAAACTAAAATAGCTTTACCTCAAAAAATAACCTCCTACATGTAATTGACATGAATGGTTCAAATAAAAACATCTAGTTCATTATGCGACAAAGATATGGAAGAAAAGCTACCAAAGGAGGTTGTTCTTTGCTATAACTATAAGTAGTTGAAGAAGGTCAAAACAAAAAATTTAACCTTCAACATCATTCAATTAACATAAAAGATTCAAAAAAAAAGGGCAACTCATTCATTATCTGACAAAGAAAATCAAAGCCCTCGAATTTCATACTTCTAGAATGTTCTAAACCAATCTTCTGACTTATCTCAAGAGTACTTTTCTAGGATGTTTTCCTTGCGTCCTTCTCTTTTTTGATGTGCTTTTTCACACAATTCAAAATTCATTTTTTTTTTAATACTAAGCACCAAGTAGCTATTCTTGGGTGGGAGAGTGAAGTGCTGTTTTTATTTTTATTTTCTTTTTTTGGGTTTGCTTGTGGAGTGGGTGGGTGGGTGGTGGAGGAATAAAAAACATAGAAGAGGAGAATAATAATTAACAAACGAATATTTTTCAGCTCACTGTATGGTGCTGCAGGTGAAAAGGATCCAGTGTTTGACAACCATAAGAGAGTGAAAAGGAGGGGTAAAGAAAAGTAAAGGCTGCATAAATTCAATATTCACTTGCAAATCATTCTGTAGAAAGGGAGAGAGAGTACCTTCACCGGCATTACCACACCTTCAGGTGGTTCTGGGATGTGTTGATGAAATTTAGGATTGAGGTAAGTAGCATTTCTTGCAAAATGTAAGGCAAAAAATAGTAAGTAGAATAACTGAGATCTAAAAATTAAGATAACAATGCTCTGTTAGAACAAGCCTCTAAGAGCACGGGGGAAGTGAAATAAAGACTCACAGAACTCGGTTATTTTCAATATTGCTCCACCCTTCAACCGGAGAAGCTACATATATAGTGCAACGGTTCCTTTCAGATATACCTAGAAAGCCATTCATTCCACCACTGAAATAATGGAAATTACCAGACCTTGTAAGTGACCCGACCTACAGGGTAGTACTTACTGCACAAGGAATGTCATGCTTACCTGTATGCTGCATCAATCGGAATACAATCCGAACGTCCTTGCATATGTGATTGAGAGTAGAAATGATATAGTGAAGCAACTTGTGCCGCTAAAGGATGTGTTTCGTAAACATAAATTATGTCAAACAGTGTTCTATTACGAGCCTTTTCTTCTTCCTATATGAGCAAAAAAGATTATATTCGAAATGGACATTACTAAATTAAATGCTAAGATAGGAATAAAGCCAAAAATAGAAGAAAGCTCAAGGTCCATACAGTTAATGTGTCCTCAAGCTTCTTTGTTTCAGAAAGAAGACGTCTTTCATCAATGAAAGGAAGTTTTGCAATGCCCTGAGTTCCATAAGAATATCAGATATGATTCAGAATAGCCAAAACAATAGGCAAGAAGGTGAAGAACTTAATTTCTAGGTATAACTAACCTGCCATGCAAAACGCTTGCCATTCATGTCGATTTTAAAATCTGAACATGGAAACATGGAAAACAGTGAATAAGATGAATAATATGACTGGATAAAAAGAGTCCAACCTACTCTACCTTTTGGGTAAAATTCTTTTAAAGGTGAATCTGGATCGGTCATCAATGAGCCATACAGCTTAGGAAGTGCATTGGAACTAAAGACGAAAGCAGGATTAATACACAACATATAGAAAACATGGAGACTTTGTATGCAATTTGGGAATTAAAAAAAAAAGGATTAACAACCAACCTTGCAGCTGGTAATGTGCCCATTAGTTGATCAAATGGTTTAAATGGTTGCCCAGGGAATAAGGTGATCTCCATCTCTGCCAGATCTTTGAGATCAGACGCAAAAGGGGCATAATGATAAGGATAAAACCTGAAATGATGCAAGTTTACAGTTAAAAGAGAAGTACTGAAGAGGGAAAAAAAAAACATCAAGAAAAAAAAATCCAGATATAAATAGAACTAACCATTGCCAAGAGCAAACACCTTGGTAATAATATCGCATAATCCAGCATAGGCCTTCTACATATCCCTGGACCTGGAATGTAGCCAACACGACTATTAAGCTACCAATTGATTCGTTGCTGAATTGATGTCTGTGAAACTACTTATTTTACAAACGGATTAGCAAATTACAGGCAAATACTAGTCCTTTTTTGTAGTAATATCTAAAACCAATACATGTGAAGTAGCACTGCAAGCAATGTTTCAGAACTGGAACCAACATGCACAAACAAAAAGGACAACCAGAAATATACAGGCCACAACCTTGAGAGACATCATTAGCATCCGCAAACTAAAACATTTAAATGAGGTAACTATTCTATTGTCAATCCATATAGACAACATAATTTAGTTACAAAAGAAAAAAAAAAAAACATGCAATGTTAGTTGTAGAATACAATCACGAGTATCAAAATAACTTCTGCAAATTCATATTTAGTACCATAGATTAGAGTGCCAGACATAAATTGCTAAACAAATTCCTTCTCAGTCTGTAGTTGCATAATAATTTAAAAGTGCAAATAAATAAAACAGAATTAATATGCATAGCAGAATCATGAATGAGTTTACAGAAAAGAGGTAGAAAGTGACTCACAACATCTTTCTTGACGTCATCAATTGATACTGATTCTTCTATTTCAAATTTCTCAACATAATACCGCTCTTTGTATCCAGGTTCACCTAATTTTACCTGAAAAGAGGGTTATCATAATCGATTAAAATAAAATGCTTCGAGTGGAAGTTGTGTACATGCATATATACCACAGAAAGACAACTCAAACCTTATCTACGGGCATAGGCGAAACATCCTCGGAGGTCTCTCTATGCATTTTAAGCTTCTGTTCTTCATTATTCTCATATGCCTAAGGTCCATCACCCAAGCATATCAACAAACATGGAAACAAACTTCAGACAAATAAGACAACACAACAGGACTTGTTACAGTAAGAAGATTCCGACCACACGAAAGAAAACAACGAATAACTGCCTAAAAGTTCAGATACTAGGGAGAAAAACTTCCACTCACCCATAACAGAAAAGTATGACCAGAAGTTACAGAAACAGTATGATAAAAGATTAAAAAGCAAGTATGAGTGTAGATAAAAACTAGACAAAAGTAACTGCAAAGCACAAACCAAAGCTGCAATTTATCTTGTCAGTACCCAACTAAATTTTGCCTACAATGGAAACTTGGACACCCAAGTATCCATGCATGTTGTGTTTAGCATTACATGGGGAAAAAACATGCTGAAGTGAGATGTGACTCTAGATTAGCTACGGATGCTGGTGACATAACTGCATTGTGGAGTGGCTTATTTATATGGCATAATGGCGGCAACCACTTTGCCTATTGCCATCATGGATATAAAAGCACAAGTACATAACCTTTCAGCAAATGGCTTGTATGAATCTGATCTCAATCGTATTCCAAATCAGGGAATGAAATAATACCTTACCAGCCAACTCTGCCAAATTGAAATTGACTTCAATCCACCCATAATAAGATTGTGAGAACAGATCATCAATGAGAAAATGGCTTTATATGTGCAATTTTTTATAATATATGTATGTTTAACTTGTAAAAAAATATGAATAGTTGTTGTTCACATATGGAAAGGCTAAACTAGCAAAATGATCCTCAAGTATTTAGATTGTCAAGGGTGATATAATTTAGTCCATCATGTACATAATATTAAGGGGAATAGTGAGTAAACCATTTGTAAGTCTTGAACAACGATGGACACATGTGACACGGCCGGAAGCACCAATCATTTGGTGGGAGGGCAGCCTACATATCATAGGGAATAACTGGAAAAAAAAATTCCGTGGTTAAGCATTCTTGGGCTAGAGTAATATAAGTACAGATAACCTCCTCGGAAACCCTCCACTGACAAATTGCAATTTCTTTCATCCACTTTCACTCTGACCAGTTTTGCTTTCAGTATAATTCTTTTTATGCAAGAAAATATTTCTGTCTTCTGCTCTCTACCTATGGTTGTTTCTTGGCAGTCGTTTATATTATGCACTTGGCCAAGGACCTGCTCCTTTTGTCCAGCAGTGGACTTGTCCCCTAGGCCAAAAAGAATAGTTATAGATACTTATTAGAAATCCTACCAAGAGCATGAAAAAGTTTTATTTAAAATTATAGTAAGGGCATACGCTAAGATATTTCTTTTCTCACTTTAAAATTAGACCAAGGGCACAGCCTAAGACATTTCTTTTCTTAATTTCAACAAGACCACATCAGAGAAAGAAGTTTATGCCAAGGTTGGAGCATAAAAGGATTCACAAATATAAGTGTCATTGCATCCCCACAATTGTAGTTTATAATTCTTGTATACTTAAAATGTACATCATTTCTAATTGTTGATAGTATAAAACTCCAATTGTTTGACCTTTTTTTACCTGTTTTGGATTGTGAATTAAAGTGAAAATAAAAAGCGCTGTCTCAAGAAAAACATCAATCTAAAATGCAATGCTTAACCAGTATATCCCAAATACGTTCTGAGGCCTAAATAAATTTAGTAACATCAGAACCTAAAGAAGTTTTCAGTTGCATTTATAATATCCAAGACCAAAACTTGGGCATAGCACTTATTTTACTTATGTTGTTATACAACAAGGTTTACCTCATTCACATTTCTGGTAATGATATATCCAGCTAATGCGAAAACACAAGACATATGAAAAATCAAATCAACAAAAATTAAAGCACTGTACTGATAGCAATTATTTTAATGATTGTGCTATACATTCTAAATTGTTAAATAAAATTATCAAAACACAAATAATAATTGATCTATAGGTGGATAATGAATTTCAAATTGTTTAAAACTTAGGGCATCTCCTCTAGTAGTAGTAACAAAAAGTTGCAGTTCAGCAATAATAAGCATTTCAGATTCTCGAATAGAACCCAAGTGATTTGGTCAGAGAAAATTAATTTTCATATTGAAACAGGCAGAACTAAAGCTAAAATAGGTATAAAGTTTTCCACCTTCAAAAAAATATTGGCAGGTCATTTGTAGGTAAAACATTCCATTTCAAATGAATTTTCAGCCAACATTCAGAATTCACAAACTAGGTTTTATGCAATTAGAAAATATAAATTGTGGTTTCACTGTGAAGAAATACATGAAAGTACCCTAAGTTTGGAAGCATTTCAACTAAATACAACATAATATGTTCCCCTTGAACTTGCTACCATTCCATCATTAGTCAGTAACTCCATTAGTTGCCTTTTCTATATGACGAATATACCCTCGCACAAGATTAATTTACATTCAATAATTCCCTTCTCATAAATTGTGGGTCAAAAACTTAAGTGCAGTGTGAGATCTGGCAAGAGGAATGATCCACCTATTATCTTCTATATTTCACTACAGTAGTCGAGGATGAAAATCAAGTGTTCTAGTAAGGATGGAGGTTGATCACCCAATTAGCGCACACATATAATAATAAATTTTCTCACTTCCTCTAGCAACTACTTATAATTAGATTTTCATGCTTGTAGGAATAAAAATTCATTTTACACGTTTTTGAAATACATCCTCGATTTTATGGCTGATTCCCATGGGGTTGTGCTCCGTTTTTAACTAGTTTAACTCCAATATTCCTCTTCTGAACTTTCCTTGTCTAAGGATGATCATTGGAATAATGGAGTAACCAAATTTTAAAACCAAAAAAGACTAGAAATTAGTAAACAATAGGTTACCAACTCAAACTCAGTGTCCTTTTCAGCCAAACATTAGGGTACGGAGTTTAAAGGGAAAAAGTTACAAGTCTCAAGAATGCCCTCAAACTTGCGATATTTTCATGTAATTCCCCTTAAGTTGTAATCAACATGTGTGATGCAACATCTAAGGCTGAGTGGTACAATAACAAACCCAAAACCCCTCACCTCTTCCTATCCCATATGTAATAAAAATTCAGTGTCCATTGGTGACTTTAACAACCACTGCTCAATCTCGAAGCAAAATCTGTTTATAGAGATCTGTGCCTTCTATCATTTGCTCATGAAATTTCAGGTTAAAATCACTCCAACACTCCAGCCACGAGACGACCCCTGACTCAAGAATTAAAGAAACTATTCTTTTACCTTTACACATTAGTTCAACCAACCATTCATTCAGGAACCAAGGAGGAAAGGGAGGATGTGAAGTAGGACAAATGGGACAATTAGGAAATAAAGAACAACATTGGGAAGGGCTAGAATATCTGACTGAAAAAATAAAAATAAAAAATAAAAAGGTCATACAAGGAGAAACATAAACAAGTGAGTCCGAAAGGCTAGCATGAAGGACGAGATAGAGCCTACAAGATTTTCATGCAGAAAGGATTCAGTCAGAAGAAGTTCATTAGACAATAAATAGCCGAACTATACAGTACAGAAGCCACAGATCTCCAAGAACAAATTAGAGATAACTTGAGATGCCTGCCATCTGAAGGATATCCATCTGAAGGATATCCACAGAATCCAAATTGAGATGCCAGGCTAAAACGACAAATTACTTCCAGTATTCCACTATTGCTCATACTGGAATAGAATGATGGCAAAATATGTAATGGTTGGTTGGTTTTCTGCCCCAGCAACCTTCATAGAACAGGAAAAAGAAAAAAAGAAAAAAAAAAGAAGAGAAAACAAGAATTCTAATTGATGTGGAATAATACAGTATTGCATTGCCTTCTTATAAATCAAGGACTATTTGCAAATTCATAGTAGCCCAGGAAATGTACTTCTTCCTGTGCATCAAGAAAATTTGACAGCGAAGTTTTTCCATCTAGCGTAGATCGAGAAACTATATAACTTTCACCTACTGCCGCTTACAAGCAGATTGACAGATTTTTACGTTTTACTTTGCAACTGCCACATTGTACTAGTAGAACCTCTCACTTTAGCATTGGTCTGCCATAGCCAAACCTAGTTTGGGAAGCTTATTAAGAAAACTCAATAACCACATTAAGGAAGTATAAGATAATATCACTTAAATAACAAACAAGGAAGAAATAATAAAGAACATGGGAAGTAATTAGAAAAATTTCAGATGGCCAAGAGCATTGCTCACCTGTTGAATACGAGCACGTTTCTGAAAGATTTGTTCTTCATAAACTGCAACTGACTGAATAAAATGTTCAACCCTCTCTAGTGACACCTAAGCACACCAAGCCACCAGATTAGAAATGATTGATGCTCAAAAAGAGATGCATTTCATGCCTACAAGAGGTTATTTATCATACTGCTATGGGTAAAGAAGATACTTAAAGAATCTCTAATAGATTGATATTCTACTTCTACACTTAATTTTGAGAACTGTCTTGAGCTTTTCATCTTTTGGGTGGTGGTGATGGTTTGGTGGGTGGGGCAAGAATAGATAAAATCTTGGAAGGATTTCTAATTGTCGAAAAGTAAATCCAACATAATTAGTTTTTAGTTTTTAAGGTAAAGAAGCAATAGATTTGCACCTAAACTCAGTAATAGTTGATCAACACCCATGAAGTATGGACATTTCTATTATGAAGCGTTACCTGTGTCAGATACAAACACTTTTAGGGCATATGCCGGACACTCTTCCTCCTCGTTCTTAATTTGATTATATTTTTTTAATTTGGGATACATTTTAAACAGTTCTCAGTCACATCTTGAACGCATGTTATGCATTACTTGTATAACTTTCTGTTCACCATAATAGTTTATTTTTGTTTACTTCATTTATATATCAAAAGACCACTTTAGTATATAAAGGCCTTCAATGTATTTACTTATATAAGGTTAGGATAAGATATATATATATATATATATATATATATATATATATATATATATATATATATATATATATAGAAAATGAGTTACATTATGCTATCCTATAAGAAGTCAAAGAGCCAATACCTATTCCTCATGGAAGCTTATAAAAATGTATGATAGGTAATAATTTACAATATTATATGAATGTTGTATGTTATTATATTATTAGCAATGCTCTAGACGCTTGGATGCATGGGCATGTCAGTCTATACATGAGTCTTTCGTCCTCGTGTCCATTTTAAGGAATTGTCTTGTTCATGTCCATTGTCCGAGTCTACGCTTTGTAACATCAAACTAATGGACGACAGTCACAAGGACCAACAATTATCAAAAGAAATCTCGTTTATCAGGAGGGTGTCCTCAATCCTGTTTTCTGAAATAAAAAAGAGATATCTTCCGTTCCTTATGGAGCACTGCATCTTTGAATTAGGTTAAAATAGAGATCATTCCCCAAATCTAAGAATCCTTGTTTTTCCGCTCCCAGCACTACCCAAAGGAGCAGGCCAATTTTCTTCTCTGCAGACCAAACAACCAAAGAAAATAGGCTAAATAACATAAACTTACCATTAGCTCCCTAAATTACTGACAAGTACCATTAATTTTTACTGAGATATGGAGTAAACTCCCTCCAGTTATCCTGCAGTTAGTGAATATGTCAAGTGACTTCCGGTAAAATTACCCGTGATATGTCACGCATTTTATATGTTATACCCTATACGAAATTTAAGAAAGGCAAGATGGGAATATAATAATGTCTGCCATTAACACTGTTAGGCCAAAATGACAACATTATAATGTCTGCTATTAACACTGTTAGGGAGTTTTCATAAAAATTAGGGAGTTCTAGGTAGTTTTTTGTGTTCAGAGAGTCCACAGTAGTTTAATGAGAAAAAGAGAAAGTCCATGTAGTTTTTTGTAATTTAGCCAAGAATATAAATCTACTTTTCTATGAAATAATTTCCTCTTCCTTTTCTTGCAACCACCAGAAACCTTATACCTTTTGTTCCTATTAACATACATTGGAGGAGCTTGAACAACAAAAGGGGAAAGGAAATATTAACTACCATGATTATGCTTACAATTTCTCATGTTTCTTATACATGAATCTCAGTCTACCTATTCCACTAGTTATGTAATTCTACAACATAAAGCAGGAGTAAGGAAAACACCATCCACAATAAAGATAGTGCTGATACCTGTAAAAGCACAATATTTTACAAGATATTAAAGTTAAAAAGATATTTTACAAGGTATGATTCAAAGAATTGGACAGAGGATATCAGACAAAGCGCACCATAGATACACCTCCACCAAACCACATCATGACAAACCACTGCAAGGTACTGCAAGAGAGGTCCATACACACTGAAACACTACTATGAGCTAATGAATAGTAATTCCACAAATAATCCATGGACAAACATATGCACCATGAATAGTGTTTCTAATGAAGTCGCAGCACAAAGCACAAAAAAAATAAAGAAGAAAACAATGAAGATTTCCAGGCCTGCTATTCGTAACAAACTTGAGAGGGAAATTTAGGAGAAAATGCCACATCTGGAAAAAAACTTACAGAATATTGCTATAGTAATATATGATAGGAGAATAATTACCTCACCAGCATCTGTAAGGTAACCGCCCATTGTTACAAACTCCCTTCTATAAATATACATAAGCAGATTGATTGCACCCTAGCATGAAGAGGTTTTGGGTAAATACAAGTTCTACTCAATATTTCAGTTTTTTTATTTAAAAAAATTGCCTGCATTAAAGCTCAGTATTTACATGGAACAAATCTGAGCTCAAAATAAAATAAAATAAAATAAAATAACCAGGCATTTGAACTTTAAAAAAAAAATGCAAGCATAGGACATGGACTAATATGAACCTCACGAATTTCCAAAGTTGGCATGTGTGGTAGAAAGTCATTTCCCACAAAGAAGCACATGAAAACAAAGTCATCCACGATGCGTTCAAAGTTTATCTCAAATGGAGGATCTGATATTGCCAAATCATACTCCAAGTACTCTCGCAAGATCCAGATGTTCAGAAACTGCTCACAGACTAGATGATTAGTTAATATGCTAATATATGCCTAATAGGAATTGTATGAAAAACAACAAGTGCACAATACAGATTGGGAAATAAAAATTACTTGTTTCAAGAGCAGAATACCACCTGATATTTTTTTTTCTGAATGGGGATGTCAATAACAGCCTTGCCATTTACCTCAGAACCTCCACATTCAGCTGCAAGATGTCCAATTTGACCACAGGAAAAGCATTTCTCTTGTTGCCCTGGCATCGTGATCACCTGTACAGTAAGTTGTTAATTTTTCAGTTGAAAACATTGCTCATAAGAAGTCATAAACTAAGGAAACAAACATATTTACGGCTGTGAGCATCTATCAAATATATATTTCTACCAGAGAAATGAAGAAAACATTTACAAACCTCTCTTAAAATTGAGAAGTGAACCTCATGAGTAGCAAGAGAAAGCATTATCAGATCCGCATCCTGCACAAAAATAAAGGTACTGATGGTGTTGGACAGAGGAAAGGAGAAATGGAATTCTTAAAAACAATAAGCCAGGATAATAAACGTTTGAGGAAAACCTCACCAATCCATACAGGCAATGGCGTGTGTTAGGATTAAAACCAGGAAGATTGCGCTGTAATCGTATATAAGACATAATTTTGTGCTCGCCTTCTCCAGGAACATTTGAATCGGACAGGATAACCTTCACATAATCACCCAATGGAGAGCTCCATGAATACATTTAGAGAGAGAAGTATCCTGAAAACCAAAACGATTGAAATAAAACAGCAATGATCACATCGCTGAGCAACGAACAGCAGGGCACTGCGTACTTGACATCCAGATCCCTACCTTCGTAGATTGCCATCCCAGAGTCCGGTTCAATCTTAAATGTATGTAATATTGTAGAGCAACAGAGAGTGAAGCCATAAACTGAGTCCCAGGAGTAATAACATTAGAATCAGATGTTTCCGATTTCTCTTTAAGAGCAAGAATTTTTCCTTCAGCCTCAAACTCCTGTCTCAATCTTTCCTCTTCTGCGGCCTGAGTGATTCATCATTTGAGGAATAGAATATGGAAATGACAAAGCAATTCTGAAATAAACGCAAAGCATATGCTCACAGCTTCAGCTGCATCTTTTGCAGCCCTAAAACGTCGAGAACGTTGCTGGTTCATTTTTGCCCTGGGAGCAACACCATCTACAGTATTTACAAACAAAATTTAGAGATGATACGTTTAAAAAAAAAATACTAATTGGATTTAATTATGAGGAGGCAAAAGAAACTTGATGCAACTCACCTATCGCCATGTACAACAGCTTTCTGGGGCGAACAAGCCCAAATAGATGATCTATATAGTCAAAAATAGACTTGAAAACTTCATCATAAGATGTAGGTGAAGGCTGCATGTGAAAAAAGCGAATTTAGTATCCTGTAACTGATGGTAGCTCAGAAAATACACTTCAAACTAGATTAGAATATAAACTAATACTAAAATGTCACTCTATCATTTTTCTCATACATTGATAAGAATACTATTCTATTTGCCACATGAGCTTTACCTACGTTTAGAAGTTAAATGCAATTCCTTACACCAAGTATGTCATCTTTCACCTGCCTACCTCACTTCTAAGCCTAGTGGAATTTGTGGACTTGCTCCTTGGTATGGACTTGCTCCTTGGTAGGATTGGCCTTATTTGCATCACCAATATGTTAGGCTGCACAGCAGACAATTGGACCTGTAAGCCCATATTTGTCTGTATGCCCTCTGTTCGCTAATTAGATAACTAAACTCGACTTCAGCCAGATGAAACGGGTATAAAATTTAAACCGATCTATTTAAATATTTGAAGCCTTGCCTAGTGCTCCAGAGACAACCAAATTTCATCCAGAAAGGCAATCATGACTATGATGATGATGATAAAGATTGGTGTTGTAAGGACTCACGATTTGCATGATCTGCTGCAAACATGTTCCACATATTGCATTTCTGTGTAAGAACTTACAAAGGGTGCAAATAGGCAATGCAATCACAACAACAAAGTTTTTCCTTAGGCCTTTAATCAGCACAACATGAAGAACTAATGCTTCCATGCCCGAATTTTTTGTTTTTTTTTTCCCATTACCTTTTTCGTTTTAGATCAGTAAGTATGAGAGAGGGGTGGACAAAATGGCATTTAGGTCAAACTTGCACTAAACAGAAGGAAAAAGCATTGGATTGGACCAAATTACCAGTACCTGAGCAAATTCAGGCCTCATCTAAACATTCTGTCTACGGACATTCTTGAATCAAATGAACTGGTTAAACCACAAACTATAAGAGAACCCAAATATGACTAATAGCAAAGAAAAAAATCAATCAAATATAAGGCTGTAATTATAAATTTTTGTTCTATGCCTAATGACGATAAGCTTCAGCTGCCGAACAAATTGGCCAGAGAAAAGTTCAGAACATGCATCATGATATCAAGATTGTAATTTAGACATTCTCTAAATGACATCCCGAGGATTGAAGTGGTGCTAAACAGTTAAAGGGCAGGTTACATTGCACTCTTGAACAATTCAAAAGTTTCCCTACCTTGTAACCTTAGGTAGCTGACATAGCTGACAGAAGGCAAGGGATTTCGTGTTTCTCTGCAAGTATTGGATTATGAAGCTTGGAAGATGAGAAATAACTTTATGGTATTTGCACACTACACTTAGAATTTAAGTCATGAGGTTACTAGTGTCAAATATTAGTTCATTACTATTGTTCAAGTTTGCTAACCGGCATAAGCTTGCCAGTGTCAAATATAAGTTCATTACTATTGTTCAAGTTAGCTAACCGGCATAAGCTTGCTAGTGTCAAATATTAGTTCATTACTATAGCTTAAATCTAGGTTAACCACGTCAACGGTGAAACATTTCCATGTAAATACAAGTGATGTGAGCCAAGTCACCAAGAGAGAAATTGTCAATCTCTACTACTATCAAACTGTGAAAATAACAAGATTCAAGAATATGCCTCATCAGGATTTTTTGTTAACATAGATAATAAATTTTCAGTCTTGCAATTACTTTAGATCCTCTTTTACTCAACCATTATAAGAAGTGAGCTATCCTCGTATCCTTGATTGCTTTAGTCAAGACTTTGGATCCTGTTCATCAAGAGCTAGCACTGTTGGATATAGCCACTTTAACATTTGATATAATCTAATCACGCAATTGGTTGGATTCATGGGTGGGAGTTCAATCACTTTGACATCCTCTCTGAAATTTTTTAACTCCGCATTGGACTCTAAAGCTAAAATGGAAAGGTAATGTACCACAACAACCATCTTTGGACTTCAGATCTTCTCTTACCGTCTTAAGTAGTTGGCTACCTCCACACTCATCTCAACCTCTCCAACTATATTACTCCAAAAAAGTTGATGATAGAGTTCAGGAACTCTCACCCGACGGTGTCCCTTCCATCAACTTTCTCCACCACTCCCTTGTCCATGTAAACAACACTACAAACCCTATACTCTAGCAACTTTCTCTGCAACCTTCCATGTAAACAATGATACCTACTTTCAATCCCATTTTGGGAGCTCCAGTAAGTGGAAGGTCAAAAGTCATATGCCGCTCCTCATCATAAAAAAAAAACTACTCACCATCGAAAAACTTGTTAAAGAGGGATAAAACCAACATTCCAACTTGCATCCCATGCAACACATCTTTGAGAGCCTCTCGGTACCTTTTCCTTGAATATCGGTTTACCACTTGGTTTGAGAATGCCTTTGGATGACAAAAACAATCACTTAATTTCATCCCGACTCCTCCATTAGTTGTGGGCATTTCAAGGCAACCAACAATCCCCAACATTGAATGATTGGGATTGTGTTGCTTTCTCAATTTGTTGGTTGATTGGAACATAGCCACAAGCACGATTCCCTATGCCTAAACTATTAGACGACTCAATTAATTGCCCAATGGAGGAAAGGTGCCTCCATAGGTCAAAAAGAGTTGTAGAGTAAAATACATTTTAAGATCATTCATAAATGCATAATATGCCCGTCCCCAAACCAACGAGCAAATCTTCAAATCCCAAACCAATGGGCAAATCTTCAACTCTAAACATAGATTAAAGTTGTGTTTGGATGTTAAAAGCATAGCGTTTTGGGGTATTTTCGAAATGTGTATTTTAAAGTGTTCTGCTAGTATGTATTTTAGAGTGGTCTATTTATGAATTTTGGGGTGTTCAAACTTGTAATAGGGAGTTTAATTTTCTCATAAATTTTCATGGTTTCATAAATATATAAAAGACAAATATGCCTAACTAGAAAAAAGAAAAATACATGAAAGAGAGTTGGATCAGGAAAAGGAGAGAATATTTGTGGATAAACAATTCAAAACACTCTAAAACAACCCGACTTAGAGTGTTTTAAAAAACACTCCAAAACTTGGTGTGTTGGTGTGTTCTAATAACACTTCCACACACTTGTCCAAAAACTCACAAGCAAGTTTTTTTATTTATTTATGAACAATTCATAGCACATTCCTCCAAAACACCCCTAAACACTTCAAAACTAAACTCCCAAGCATAGCATAATATATGAACTATCACCGAAAATGACAAAAAATCTTGATTTAGCAAGATAACTTCATCCAGAAGTACACCACGTCGAGCTAATTTTCAGTATGTAACCATAATTGAATCTACCGTCACCCTATTCCCCTACTATTTTACGTTCAGTACCAGACATTTGGTGCATATTCATGGCAAAATATGCACCTAGCAAATGATTAAGAAGTAAAAAGACGAAATTTTATATGGACAAAAGCGAGTGTAATCAATTAGTTCATCCAGTTTTGGTTGAATTCCCCCAAATTAAGCAAAAAGCGAATAGATAGACCGATTCTTACCCTTCCTTCGGGGTGAAAGCAAGGATGGATTATGCCGTTCATGTCGAGGTAGAGGTTGTCGAACTCGACGCCGTTAGGGTTTGGTTTGGTGAGATCGACGCCGCCTCCTCGGCCGCTGTCGAAGGGCTCTTCCTCCTCGATGACGTCTGCTATTGAGAGAGGGTAGCGATCGGCGAGCCATCGGTAGAAGGCGGGAACTCCCATGGCGGCCGGGGGTCGATCTCTCTTGTCTCTCTGCGAAAATCGGGGGAGATCTGGAAAGGCAAAAGGGTGGTAAAATGGTTTTTTATTTTTTTTTAGGCTTATTTACAGATCTGTCCCTTAACTTTATAAATTATAATTTAGTCCCCCAAATCTTCATATTTAGGATTGAGTCCCACAAATCATTTAAGTTACTACAATTTAATCCCAGTTTATATTTTGGCTCGATTTTTCCGTTTTACCTCTGGTTTCCTTCACTTAATTCCCTTCCCTCTTCTCTCTCTTTTCTTAGTTCTTATTGGATTTCTCTTGTTCTTTTCTTCTTTCTCTATTTATTTATTGAGTTCTCCCGCTCTATATTGAAATGAAATATATTATTCTCCACTAACTGTATTAAATCTTTAAATCTAAATATAAATTCATTTATTGGATTCTCTCTCTTTATATTAGATAAATTTATTTTTATGTTTAATACATTTAGTAGAGAATAATACATTTGGTCTCAATATAAAGAGAGAACTCAATAAGTGAAAGAGAGAAAAGAGAAGAAGAAAGGGAAACTCAATAAGAACTAAGAAGAGAAGGAAAAAGATAAGAGGGAATTAAGTAAAATAAATCAGGAGTAAAACCAGATAATCGGGGCAAAATATAAACTAAGGGACTAAATTGTAGTAATTTAAAGGATTTGGGGACTAAAACTAAATATGAAGATTTAGGGACTAAATTATAATTTATAAATATAAGGGACAGATATATAAATATACCTTTTTTTTTTAATATACAGACGCTGAGAAACGTGCCGTGTGAATTAAAGGAAATTCTAAACCAGCACACACTCGACTTAGTGAGCACCATATCCTAATAATTACAAGTTTACCAAATTTTTACAAAATTATTCTTCACCGACCTTTCCCAGCCTCCTCACCGCCTCTTCCATTGCTTCGCACTCCACCATCTTCCTGTCAACCACACCACTTCTGCCACCATCTTCTCCGCCTCCACCTTAGTCCCCCCCTTTTCGTCGCCGATGAAGGTCTCACCGATAATACAATCTTCTCACATTCTCACTTTGTTTTTTACTGTTGACATCACCATCTCAAGGGGACACGCTTGGTTGAGATGGGGCCCAATTGGAGAGGGGGAGGAGGGGCGGGTGCAGGCCTGACAGTGGTGAGAAGGAAGGAAGAGGATGAGGAGGCGGAGGCAAAGTATCAGGAGGAGGCAGGAGATGGATTTGGAAGGACATAGGAGGTGGAGGATGAGACAACGAAGGAAGAGAAAATCACAAGATGGTATAAAATTGTAAGAATTGCAGTGCTCACTAAGGAAAATCTATTTTTAAAAAAAATAAAGGTGGTGCTTACTAAGCAAATATTGGTCACCTAGTCTTATGTACTCTAGGGGAGTTTCCAAAGGAGCACACCAATTTTCTTAGTGAGCTCATTTCTTAGTATTTTTTTTTTTGGGCTCAAAACCTGTAAGTTATAAAATGGGCTCACTAAGAAAAATGGTGTGCTCCTTAAGAAACTCATCTATGCAGGGTCTATGGGAATTTCTATTCAGACATAACCAAACTCACATTTCTCTTGAAACGATAATGATTTCTTGGTGAGCACACTAAAATTTTCTAGATCTCTCTTCCCTTGCCTCCATGTCCGATTACCTGCTCCGAGCCCACCTCATCGCCTACGCCCTCCCCTCCTCTTTCGCAAGGCAAATGCTCTCGCCTCCACCTCCGCGCCTCCGCCTCCACGGTCATATCTAAGCCCTCACCTCCACCTCCAACCCCTGCACCTGCCCCCCACACCCTCGTCTTCACCTCCACTCTATGTATCTTTGGGACTGGTTGAAAGAAGGAGGGTTAGGAGGTTAAAAATAAGGACAATTTCGTCTAAAAAAAATGATAAATTAGTAAATTATTGAAACTTAATTAGGTGTTTGAAACTTAATTAGGTATGTCACTAAGACTAGTTATGTTCTCGTTTAGAAATTCCTAAGGCCTCTTGACGAGAGCTTTTGCATTGAGGTAATTTGTAATCTGCCATTGTATAATAAGTTATATAAATTGTGCAAGTTGGAATAAAATTCCTTAAACTTTTCCTTTTTGAGAGGGAAGGGCAGGGGTGAGCATTGTTTGCTTTCGATTCAGTTTTTCAATCTTTACATCCCAAACCGTTAGAAATGAAAATAAAAACCGAAACTAACTAATTTCAATTAGATTTTTCTATTCTTACTATTGAATAAAACTTGTTAGGACTATAGGGGCCATGACACCCATCCCAATGTAAAAGCCCAATACGTTGCCCAAGACCCCTTTGTCTAAATGGGCTTTAGTTATAATTAAATATTGTTTGGATGGGCTTTAATGATAATTAATAGTATTTGGACTAATAAGGTATAAGATTATTCTAAATCCTAATTAATCTCACATCAAAATAAAAATCAGCATCTCAATCTAGAGGCTAGGCGGCAAGGACGGGGCTGCTATCACATAAGTATTTGATCCCAATATTTTTTCCAAAATTATTTTGGATCCCGGTCTCTACCTTCTTAGTTTTTTTTTTTTTTTTAGAATCAAATTTCATGAATTTTGAAGTTTATTCACTATTTCATTAAGTGGATATAGAGTGTTATATTTATCGAAAACAATTAATTTTGTGTATACTCGATGAAGATTAAATCAAATATAAAAACTTCAGAAATTGGGTATGAGTGAACTCAAGGATCATAATCCGAAAGAAAAAATTTTAAGAAAAAAATTAGAGATAGTAGAAATGGAATACAACTCAGATTACTTAAGTAAGACGGTGACTCATTTCTCCACACACACACATACGGGATTCTATATAAACCGCCAATTAATGTAAGTTGCGTAAGCTAACATAGAAAAATAGTAATTACATTATTCTTTCCATTTTTTCTAAAATTACATAAGTTACCTCTTTAGCTTATTAAGAATCAAATTTCATTGATTTTGAAGTTATCCATTAAGTGGATGCAAAATATTATATTAATTTTGACTTTACTTGATAGAAAGCAAAATTAAAGCTAAACTATTAATTGAAAACTATTAATTTTATATTTAGTTGATGGAATGACAAATTAAAACCAAAACCCAAGAAATTTAGCATGAGTGAGTGTTACAAAGTTGAAATTACAAAGCAAAAAAATATTTTGAAATAAAATTATTGGAGATAATGGAAATGTTCTCGCTCAGATAACATTACATGAGTTGTCAACTCATTTCCAATTCTCAATTTTTTTTCCATTAAGCTTGTTTAATGAAACATAAGAGCTTTTCACCCACCTTTTTATCTATAAAAAAAAAAAAATACAACCCTAATTGAGGACTCACGAAGGATAGTACTAGATGCTCTTGAGTGTCCTTTATTTTATGAACTTTCAAAATAAATAAATAAATAAATAAATAAATAAATAAATAAATAAATAAATAAATAAATATATATATATATATATATATATATATATATATATATATATATATATATATATATATATATATATATATATATATATATATATATACAGAGAGAGAGAGATATGGAAATGAGCTGACAACTCATGCAAGTTATCTGAGCTGCAGTTCATTTCCACTATCCCCAGTAATCATTTTTAAAAAATTTCTTTTGGATTATGATCTCGACCCCCTAGGGTTCACTCATACCCAATTTCTTGGGTTTTAGTTTAGATTTGGTTTTCCATTAAGTTAACACAAAATAAACGTTTTTCAATGAATAAAACATTTTCTATGCACTTGATGAAAAGGTAAATGAACTCCAAAATCTATGAAATTTAATATAAAAGAAGTTAAGGAGGTAGAGATAGTAATTGTTTAAAAAAATTAAAGAAAAATCACTGGATCATTATAGTTTTGCCGCTAGCTCATGTAACTTTTTCTGAGCTGGCAGCTCACCTACAGTAATCCTATATATATATATATATATATATATATATATATATATATATATATATATATATATATATATATATATATATATATATATATATATATATATATATATATATATATATATATATATATATATATATATATATATATATATATATATATATATACATACATACATACACACACACACACACGACTATAAACTTTCCATTAAATTTTAAAAACTACATTTAACATATCCTTTACCAACTAGTTACTTTGATATATGTGTGTCAAAATTTCAGAAGGTGAATAGTGACAAGGGAATAGGGTGATACTGGGCCACTAGTACATATAAACCGGAAAAAGTGTAAAATTTAACTTTCTAGATTTAATAGGAAGTTCCCAATCCAATCCATCTATATACACACATATACATACGTATACATATCTACATAAATACATACACATGCATGTAATATATATATATATATATATATATATATATATATATATATATATATATATATATATATATGATTACTGTAAGTGAGCTGCCAGCTCAGGGAAAGTTACGTGAGCTAGCAGCAAAACAATAATGATCCAATGACTTTTTTTTAATTTTTTTTAACAATTACTATCTACACCTACTTCACTTCTTTCAGATTAAATTTTATAAATTTTAGAGTTCATTGACCTTTTCATCAAGTGTATACAAAATATTTTATTCATTAAAAACCGTTAATTTTGTGTTAATTTGATGGAGTACCAAATCAAAACTAAAACTCAAGAATTTGAGTATGAGTGAACCCTAGGGGGTTGAGATCATAATCCAAAAGAAAATTTTTTAAAAACAATATTAGAGATAATGGAAATGAACTGCAACTCAGATAACTTGCGTGAGCTGTCAGCTCATTTCCATCTCTCTCTCTGTCTCTCTCTCCCTATATATATATATGAAAAAGTGTATAAAAGATGATGCCATGAGAAAGTTGCCTATGAAAATGACTTAAACCTTAATATAAATAGTATTTACGGAAGATCCAAATATTAATTATAATCTCCATATTAAAAAATTTAAAGAAAAATTATAAAATTACAGTAATTTTGTTGTTCAAGTACATATGTAGTTAAAACCATTATATGAGAGGACTCTGCCAAAATAAATCTGACAACTGAACAAGTTGCAATTGTCCAAATTCAATGAATTTGCAGCGTAAAACGGCCATGATGTGCCGCCCATTGATCCGTGACCACCGAAGGCAGATAAGCACATCCTTTACTCCCAAAAATTTTTCCTGTAATATACTTAGAATCTGCTAAATTCAATTGACATTAAAAAAAAAAAACAAAAAGGCAGATGACAAAAAGAAGACAAGAAGACAAAAAGCACGTTAGCCCAATAATTCATACCGAATAAATTCAATGACTTTTTTTCAATTTTTTTAACAATTACTATCTACACCTACTTAACTTCTTTCAGATTAAATTTTATAAATTTTGGAGTTCATTTACCTTTTCATTAAATGTATACAAAATGTTTTATTCATTGAAAACCGTTAATTTTGTGTTAATATGATGGAGTACCAAATCAAAACTAAAACTCAAAAAATTGAGTATGAGTGAACCCTAGGGGGTTGAGATCATAATCCAAAAAAAATTTTTTAAAAAAAAATATTAGAGATAATGGAAATGAACTGCAACTCAGATAACTTGCGTGAGTTGCCAGCTCATTTCCATATCTCTCTCTCTCTCTCTCTCTATATATATATATATGAAAAAGTGTATAAAAGATGACGCCATGAGAAAGTTGCCTATGAAAATGACTTAAATATTAATATAAATAGTACTTATGGCAGATCCAAATATTAATTATAATCTCCATATTAAAAAATTTAAAGAAAAATCATAAAATTACTGTAATTTTGCTGTTCAAGTACATATGTAGTTAAAACCATTACATGAGAGGACTCTGCCAAAACAAATCTGACAACTGAACAAGTTACAATTGTCCAAATTCAATGAATTTGCAGCGTAAAATGGCCATGATGTGCCGCCCATTGATCCGTGACCACTGAAGGCAGATAAGCACATCCTTTACTCTCAAAATAGTTGCCATACTTGTTAAATTTTTTTTTTAAATAAAAAGGGAAATTTTTTCCTGTAATATTCTTAGAATCTGCTAAATTCAATTGACATTAAAAAAAAAAACAAAAAGGCAGATGACAAAAAGCACAAGAAGACAAAAAGAAGACAAGAAGACGAAAAGCACGTTAGCCCAATAATTCATATCGAATAAATTCAATGACTTTTTTTCAATTTTTTTTAACAATTACTATTTACACCTACTTAACTTCTTTCAGATTAAATTTTATAAATTTTGGAGTTCATTTACCTTTTCATCAAGTGTATACAAAATGTTTTATTTTTTGAAAACCGTTAATTTTGTGTTAATATGATGGAGTACCAAATCAAAACTAAAACTCAAGAAATTAAGTATGAGTGAACCCTAGGGGGTTGAGATCATAATCCAAAAGAAATTTTTTAAAAAAAAATATTAAAGATAATGGAAATGAACTGCAGCTCAGATAACTTGCGTGAACTGTCATCTCATTTCCATATCTCTCTCTCTCTCTCTCTCTCTCTCTCTCTATATATATATATATATATATATATATATATATATATATATATATATATATATATATATATATATATGAAAAAGTGTATAAAAGATGACGCCATGAGAAAGTTGCCTATGAAAATGACTTAAATCTTAATATAAATAGTATTTATGGAAGATCTAAATATTAATTATAATCTCCATATTAAAAAATTTAAAAAAAATCATAAAATTACTGTAATTTTGCTGTTCAAGTACATATGTTGTTAAAACTATTACATGAGAGGACTTTGCCAAAACAAATCTGACAACTGAACAAGTTGCAATTGTCCAAATTCAATGAATTTGCAGCGTAAAACGGCCATGATGTGCCGCCCATTGATCCGTGACCACCGAAGGCAGATAAGCACATCCTTTACTCCCAAAATAGTTGCCATACTTGTTAATTTTTTTTTTAAATACAAAGGGAAAATTTTTCTTGTAATATTCTTAGAATCTGCTAAATTCAATTGACATTAAAAAAAAGAAGACAAAAAGACAGATGACAAAAAGCACAAGAAGACAAAAAGAAGACAAGAAGACAAAAAAGCACGTTAGCCCAATAATTCATACCGAATAAATTCAATGACTTTTTTTCAATTTTTTTTAACAATTACTATCTACACTTACTTAACTTCTTTCAGATTAAATTTTATAAATTTTGGAGTTCATTTACCTTTTCATCAAGTATATACAAAATATTTTATTCATTGAAAACCGTTAATTTTGTGTTAATTTGATGGAGTACCAAATCAAAACTAAAACTCAAGAAATTAAGTATGAGTGAACCCTAGGGGGTTGAGATCATAATCCAAAAGAAATTTTTTTAAAAAAAAATATTAGAGATAATGGAAATGAACTGTAGCTCAGATATTTGCGTGAGCTGTCAGCTCATTTCCATCTCTCTCTCTGTCTCTCTCTCTTTCTATATATATATATATATATATATATATATATATATATATATATATATGAAAAAGTGTATAAAAGATGACGCCATGAAAAAGTTGCCTATGAAAATGACTTAAATATTAATATAAATAGTATTTATGGAAGATCCAAATATTAATTATAATCTCCATATTAAAAAATTTAAAGAAAAATCATAAAATTACTGTAATTTTGCTGTTCAAGTACATATGTAGTTAAAACCATTACATGAGAGGACTCTGCCAAAATAAATCTGACAACTGAACAAGTTGCAATTGTCCAAATTCAGTGAATTTGCAGCGTAAAATGGCCATGATGTGCCGCCCATTGATCCGTGACCATCGAAGGCAGATAAGCACATCCTTTACTCCCAAAATAGTTGCCATACGTGTTAAATTTTTTTTTTAAATAAAAAGGGAAATTTTTTCCTGTAATATTCTTAGAATCTGCTAAATTCAATTGACATTAAAAAAAAAAATAAAAACGCAGATGACAAAAAGCACAAGAAGACAAAAAGAAGACAAGAAGACGAAAAGCACGTTAGCCCAATAATTCATACCGAATAAATTCAATGACTTTTTTTTTAATTTTTTTTAACAATTACTATCTACACCTACTTAACTTATTTCAGATTAAATTTTATAAATTTTGGAGTTCATTTACCTTTTCATCAAGTGTATACAAAATGTTTTATTCATTGAAAACCGTTAATTTTGTGTTAATATGATGGAGTACCAAATCAAAACTAAGACTTAAGAAATTGAGTATGAGTGAACCCTAGGGGGTTGAGATTATAATCCAAAAGAAATTTTTTTAAAAAAAATATTAGAGATAATGGAAATGAACTGCAGCTCAGATAACTTGCGTGAGCTGTCAGCTCATTTCCGTCTCTCTCTCTCTCTATATATATATATATATATAAATGAAAAAGTATATAAAAGATGACGCCATGAGAAAGTTGCCTATGAAAATGACTTAAATCTTAATATAAATAGTATTTATGGAAGATCCAAATATTAATTATAATCTCCATATTAAAAAATTAAAGAAAAATCATAAAATTACTGTAATTTTGCTATTCAAGAACATATGTAGTTAAAACCATTACATGAGAGGACTCTGCCAAAACAAATCTGACAACTGAACAAGTTGCAATTGTCCAAATTCAATGAATTTGCAGCGTAAAACGGCCATGATGTGCCGCCCATTGATCTGTGACCACCGAAGGCAGATAAGCACATCCTTTACTCCCAAAATAGTTGCCATACTTGTTAAATTTTTTTAAAATAAAAAGGGAAAATTTTTCCTGTAATATTCTTAGAATCTGCTAAATTCAATTGACATTAAAAAAAAAAAGACAAAAAGGCAGATGACAAAAAAGCACAAGAAGACAAAAAGAAGACAAGAAGACAAAAAAACACGTTAGCCCAATAATTCATACCGAATAAATTCAATGACTTTTTTTCAATTTTTTTTAACAATTACTATCTACACCTACTTAACTTCTTTCAAATTAAATTTTATAAATTTTGGAGTTCATTTACCTTTTAATCAAGTATATACAAAATATTTTATTCATTGAAAACCGTTAATTTTGTGTTAATTTGATGGAGTATCAAATCAAAACTAAAACTCAAGAAATTGAGTATGAGTGAACCCTAGGGGGTTAAGATCATAATCCAAAAGAAAATTTTTTAAAAAAATATTAGAGATAATGGAAATGAACTGCAGCTCAGATAACTTGCGTGAGTTATCAGCTCATTTCCATATCTCTCTCTCTCTCTCTCTCTCTCTCTCTCTCTCTCTCTCTCTATATATATATATATATATATATATATATATATATATATATATATATATATATATATATATATATATATATATATATATATATATATATATATATATATATATATATGAAAAAGTGTATAAAAGATGACGCCATGAGAAAGTTGCCTATGAAAATGACTTAAATCTTAATATAAATAGTATTTATGGAAGATCCAAACATTAATTATAATCTCCATATTAAAAAAATTAAAGAAAAATCATAAAATTACTGTAATTTTGCTGTTCAAGTACATATGTAGTTAAAACCATTACATGAGAGGACTCTGCCAAAACAAATCTGACAACTGAACAAGTTGCAATTGTCCAAATTCAATGAATTTGCAGCGTAAAATGGCCATGATGTGCCGCCAATTGATCCGTGACCACTGAAGGCAGATAAGCACATCCTTTACTCCCAAAATAGTTGCCATACTTGTTAAATTTTTTTTTTAAATAAAAAGGGAAAATTTTTCCTGTAATATTCTTAGAATCTGCTAAATTCAATTGACATTAAAAAAAAAAAGACAAAAAGGCAGATGACAAAAAGCACAAGAAGACAAAAAGAAGACAAGAAGACAAAAAAGCACGTTAGCCCAATAATTCATACCGAATAAATTCAATGACTTTTTTTCAATTTTTTTTAACAATTACTATCTACACCTACTTAACTTCTTTCAGATTAAATTTTATAAATTTTGGAGTTCATTTACCTTTTAAACAAGTATATACAAAATATTTTATTTATTGAAAACCGTTAATTTTGTATTAATTTGATGGAGTATCAAATCAAAACTAAAACTCAAGAAACACCAAATATGGATATTTGAATATTTGGAAATTTTATCCAAAAACACCGTATGTAATTTTCTCATTCCAATGTATATTTGTCTTTTACATAATTGTAGTTTATTTATCACTTACATGTTTTAGGAAATCCATGAAAATTCATAAGAAACTACACTCTCAAGTACATTCTTAAACACCCCAAAACACACACTTAAAAATACCCTAATACACTTGAGTTAACATCCAAACACAATCTAAGTATATTTGTTACATAATAATCTTATCTAATCGCAATTACAACTTTAAAACATGAAGATTATGAGGCTAAACTTGTTAGGAAGTTGATATATGATTATAGTCTTGCATTGGATGGAACAGAAGAGTTCATGGTATTAAATAAAAAGTTGGAACCTCTACTTAACAATTTAAGTTTTTGGTCAGATTGGTTCTGGATTTTGTACTTAAAACCCGTCATGCTCCCCCCTATCAAAACCCAGGTTTTGCGCATGGTGGACCGACATTTCTCCTCAACAAAACTAATTTAAGTTTTGATAGATAAAAACTAATAGTTTCATGCCTCATTAGGAGTATTATCTGAAATATTTTTGCTAGTTGTAATCAAAGGTGGAACTCAAGCCAATCACTAATAAAAGATTTTCATTTTCTTTATGTTTTTGCAACTAGATTAGTCGAAAAAAAGGAAGATAGAGCAAGAAAAAAGGGGAGGACCGAATGGTTACAATAAATTTATTACGGTTAATTAGTAAATATTTTAATTTTTATGAAATATTTAATAGAGAGACTATTATAAGGTGACCACTGATATACACATGGAGGCCAACATCTAAATAGAAAAATTGTTACGGATCTATAAGCTAAAAACATTATAATTTATAGGGCTTAATTGTAACGCAAACAATGGAATTCAGGCACAATCCCGGATCCCAACCCTCTAAGAAAAATCTGATTGGGCCTAATATTGGAATGTTTATACAGTTTTTGCTTAAACATATTTAGAAATATATTATGCAGGTTGCCATAAAACTATTTTTTGGATGAATGATCAGATTTGAATTTGGAATCTTTGACACTCAACCGCTCGATCCACCGCTGAAGCCTCTTCGATCTTCTTCCCCACCGGACCTTTTGCTGTTCGCGACTCTCGCTCGAGCTGATCACCTTCGTCGACTCCTCACTTTTGCGCATAGGCTATTCAGAAAGAAAATAACAAACCCCCCACCAATCCACTATCCTTTTCAACGGCAAATTCGTCTTTTTATTGTATGTTGGCCTCATATGTCATTCGCCAAATGGCCCCCAAACTCCATTGGTTTTTCCAGAAACTAAAGTGAGAGTTTTACATTTGATATACCTAATATTACATGAGTCTGACTACAGTTAACCTAGAAAGAATCCAAATTCATTAGATGTTGGTGTGTTCCAAAAGCATTATACGCTAAGATCTGTTTATCCTATTCCAATATCAATTTGTTAAATTCAACCCGCGTCAAAAAGATTTGCGGTTTTTTAAGTACCATTTACAACCTCTAACAGGTTATTGTGGGGCCCACTCCATGCAGTGGACCCCACATGTCAGTCTCAGATAATTATCGAAACAGCACCCATTTCCAGGACAACTCTTTCCTTAAAAAATTAGCCACATAATTAGTATCGCATCGATAATTCCCAAAAAAAAAAAAAAAAAAAAAAACTCCTGTCAAATGGCAATCATTCCTTAAATTTTAAGGAAACTATATATTTGTTAATTAATTAATCAATTTGCTAAAAGGATCGAAAAATGAACAGCACAAGATCATAATCTAGCTTCTGTGGTTCTCAGAGGCCACTTGCCTTTCGCATACAATCGCTGTCCCGTGCCGCCTCCGCTGCTGCTTCGGTAACCTCCGGTAACTCCACCGCCCCGGCCCTTTTTATAACATTTCTGCTCCTTCTAATGTCTAGATTTTGGATAGGGGCAATTTTTTCTTCCTTCAGCTATCGTTTGTTACCGCTGAGACTGCGCGATGGGAGAAGCCTCCGTCATGATCGCCAAGGATGTCACTGAGGTAATCAATTATTTATTTTTCTCTCTTTTTTAAAAAAGTTCTTTTTTATTTAATTTCTAAACGTTTTATATTTATTTTCCAATTGGTAGTTGATTGGGAAAACCCCACTGGTTTATCTCAACAATATTGTTGATGGCTGCAAAGCGCGAATCGCCGCGAAGTTGGAGATGATGGAGCCTTGCTCCAGTGTCAAGGACAGGTGAATTTTGTAACTATTTGACTTTTTTTTTTTTTCCCTTTGGTTCGGTTGATGTATTTGGGGGTTTGTAATTATTGGTGGGGTTTTTGATATAGGATTGGGTATAGCATGATCACTGATGCAGAGGAGAAAGGCCTGATTACGCCTGGGAAGGTAAGTACTCTTGTAGAGTGAGTATTATCCATTTTATTGTTGCTTGTTCATCTTTATGAATCGAAAGTTATGATTTTTATTTATATGATGAAGTAGTCCCGGTCTTCGGAATTTTATTATCTATTATTTTGATGTATGATTGTATGTAGAGTTTAAGGATGAGTTGATAGGTTGAGCTTTTGCATGCCTTAGGATTGTCAATGGCCTTCACTGTCTCCTGATTTCATTCCCTTTGGTCAGTGGTTATTCCTTAATGTGCTTATCTTTATCATATTCATAATTATCATCTAGTCCTTTTCCGATTAATGAGGTTTGTTGTTGAATTTCATCGAAAAAGTTCTTTTTTTTTTTTTTCTTGAGAGAGAGAGAGAGAGAGAACTGTGGGTCATAAAAGCCCCCGTATTTCATTTAAGAGGCTTAACGAAACAGCAGAGAATTCCATCCAAAAGTTTAAACAAACTTCTACAGTTTGTTCTCATGTGCTAACTGATGAATTCATTCACTAATTTGAACCTTAAATTGAGCCAATTCACTAGTTCAAATTAAATGAATTAAGTGAATTGAAATTGACTTCAAAAGTTGAGTACATAGCAAAGGAACAAAAAGGGAAGATGAAAAAGATAGTCCTACATGGGATAGAGGAATGTAAGGATGTGGGTTTAAATAAGATAGCTTGCTCCTTTACTTTGCTTATGTAAGAAGAGGAAAACCTTGAGCACCACGGGTGGTGCTACGCACCGCCCGCACGCGCACGCGCACGCGCGTGTGCGAGGGCGAATGGGTGTTTAGGGCGCATTGGGCGCTTTAGAGGCGCCGCCGTCAACGGTTGCCGTTAAACGGTCGCAACTGTTGAAACGGCCAACTGTTGCGACTGTTGAAATCTCAACCGTTGCGACTGTTGAAAACCTATAAATAGGGTCTGGGTCAGTGTTTCACATTACACACGTTTTTTCTTTTCTCTTCTCTTTGTTCTTCTGCAGACAGAAGTTCCAGAATTTCTGTCTACAAAAGAACTCTGTTCATCATTTTCAATAAAGTCCAGTCCTGCATAACATAAACCAGAGAGAACCTTTATCAGATTCGCCAGAGCAGAGGGATTGCGGCTTACTTCCCTCTGCAGATCGATCGTTGTATCCTGGGAGATCGACGTCCAAGAAATCCAGAAGCGAACAGTGGAGGACGAATCGATTTTAAGGAGATAGTGTCCAACACTAGCCTCGATCTTCATCCAATCTGCTTCCTCTGCTTCCTGTCAGTAAAGTCTTCTTCCAGTTTCCTGCAACCAGGTTTTTCTTAATCCAGTTTCATAATTTTCTGATTAGGATAGTATACTAGATAAAGAAGAACAGTTTGATGGTTTTTCTTTAACCAGTCTTCTTCTACTTCGAAACTGGAAATATATAGACATAAACCTAAATTACAGAATTAATTTTCTGCAAGATAACAGTAACAATTCTGTTAACTACAAATCTGTCATTTTGTGTTAATCTAAAATAATTTTGTATGCTTCATTCTGCAACCACAGAATTAGTAACCTCCAATTTACATACACTGTCATACGGTAAATAATAACCAACAATCTTAAAATCGATTCTTGCATGTTTTAGATTAACCTTTTAAGAATACAGTTTAAACATTTTTAGTTTGAACCTACATTCTTAAAATCGAATTTCGTGCATGTTTTAGATTAACTTTTTAAGAATACAGTTTAAACATTTTGTTTAGAACCAACATTCTTAAAACTGAGTTTTGGAATTCTGTCACAATACTATCAATTAAGAGTACTGTTATAATAGTATTTAATATTTAAACTGATATTTTGTTTTAGATTAAAATACTGTCATACTAGTAATCAATCACTAGTAATTTTAATTGCTTTTAGAGAAGACTAGTTAATTTATGTTTTGTGATTTGGAGTGTTGTTTTATTAGAAAGTTAAAATTTACTACAAGACATTAAGATAAATAAATTTTAATATTTGTAGATGGCTACTACATCTGATATGTCCACTGTGATAACTCCTGTCATGGTTACTCCAACTGTGCCTTCAAGCCAGTACGAGAAACCAGAGAAGTTCAGTGGCTCAGATTTTAAGAGATGGTAACAGAAAATATTGTTCTATCTCACTACAATGAATCTGGCCAAGTACTTGAAGGAGACTGTGCCTACTCTTGTTGAAGATGATCAACAATCAGTGAAGGCGGTTGAAGCATGGAAACATGCGGACTTCTTGAGTAAGAACTATATCCTCAATGGTTTGGACAATATACTGTATAATGTATATAGTTCAGTTGCTACTGCTAAGGAACTCTGGGAGTCCTTAGACAAGAAATATAATACAGAAGATGCCGGCTCTAAGAAATATGTAGTCGGTAAGTTTCTGGATTATAAAATGGTTGATTCTAAAAATGTAATCAACCAAGTACAGGATCTTCAAGTGATCATTCATGAAATTCATGCTGAAGGTATGACTATCAGTGAATCTTTTCAAGTGGCTGCAATAATTGAAAAATTGCCACCATTTTGGAAAGAATTTAGATATTACCTAAAGTATAAACGAAAAGAAATGACACTTGAAGATCTAATTGTACGATTGAGGATTGAAGAAGATAACCGCCTTTCTGAAAAGAAAATTGGAAATCCATACAATGTTTCTAAAGCTAATGTTATGGAAAATTCCAATAAGTCTAATGACAGGAAGAGAAAGCACAATGGTGAAGACTCTAAGAGTGGTAACTCGAAGAGATTCAATGGCAAGTGCTACAACTGTGACAAGCCTGGACATCGTGCAAAGGACTGCCGTGTGCGAAAGGCACCAGATTCTTCGAAGAAGAAGAAGAAGCATCCTAATGCACATTTGGCCGAAGAAGAAAATCTTTGTGCAAATGTAGATGTAAATTGTACATCTGTTGTCTCAGAGGTTAACCTAGTTGGTGGCAATTCTAAGGAATGGTGGGTGGATACTGGGGCCACTCGCCACATCTGCGCCAACAAGTGGATGTTCTCCACATATGAATCTGTGGAAGGAGAACTACTCTACATGGGTAACTCTGCAACCTCCAAGGTTGAAGGACGAGGCAATATTGTACTGAAGATGACTTCGGGGAAAGAACTTACTCTTACTGATGTACTTCATGTACCAGATGTCCGCAAGAATCTGGTCTCTGGTTCAGTCTTGAGTAAGAAAGGCTTTAGGCTTGTGTTTGAGTCTGATAAGTTTATACTCACAAAGAATGGTGTATATGTAGGTAAGGGGTATATGACCAATGGTCTGTTCAAAATAAATGTAATGACCATTGCCCCTAAGGTTATCAATAAAATTGATTCTTCTGTTTATATGACTGAGTCACCTTTTATTTGGCATGTAGATTAGGACATGTTAATTATTATACTTTACAAAGATTAATAAATTTGAATATGTTGCCTAATTTCAATATAAACTTTGAAAATAAATGTGAAATATGTGTTGAATCAAAAATGACTAAGCTTCCATTTCACTCTATAGAACGTAGTACTGAACCTTTAGAATTAATTCATACAGATGTATGTGATTTAAAATCTATTCAAACTAGAGGTGGAAAGAAGTACTTTATTACGTTTATAGATGATTGTACTAGATATTGTTATGTATATCTACTTAGAACAAAAGATGAGGCAATTGAAATGTTTATACAATACAAAAATGAAGTTGAGAATCAACTTAGCAAAAAGATAAAAATGCTAAGAAGTGATAGAGGTGGTGAATATGAGTCACCATTTGCACAAATTTGTGCAGAACATGGTATTATACATCAAACAACTGCTCCTTACACTCCACAGCAAAATGGAATTGCTGAGCGTAAGAACAGAACTTTAAAAGAAATGATGAATGCCATGTTAATAAGTTCTGGTTTACCCCAGAACATGTGGGGGGAAGCTCTGCTTTCTGCCAATTATATTCTCAACAAGATACCCCAAAAGAAACTTGAGAAAACACCTTATGAATTATGGACAGGTCGAGCACCTAGTTATAAATTCTTAAGAGTGTGGGGGTGTCTAGCTAAGGTTGCAATTCCTACTCCGAAAAGGACTAAAATTGGACCTAAAACTATTGATTGTATATTCATTGGATATGCGCATAATAGCAGTGCTTATCGTTTCTTTGTCATTAACTCTGATCATCCAGAGATACATAAGTATTCTATTATTGAATCTAGGAATGCTGTATTCTTTGAGAATGTATTTCCTAGTAAAGAACATGAATCAAGTTCCTCTAAAAGGACTTGTGATGATATAATAAGAGAAACAGAGTCTGATTCTGGAAATAAAACCAATGAGGATGAATGTAGACGGAGCAAAAGGGCCAGGATTAATAAATCGTTTGGTCCGGATTTTCTAACATATATATTAGAAAAAGAACCTCAAACTTATAAAGAGGCTATGTCTACTCCTGAAGCTCCTTTTTGGAAAGAAGCTGTAAATAGTGAAATTGAATCAATTATTCAAAATCACACCTGGGAACTTGTGGATCTTCCTCCAGGAAGTAAACCATTAGGATATAAATGGATCTTTGAAAGAAAGATAAAACCTGATGGGTCTATAGATAAATACAAAGCTAGACTTGTAATAAAAAGCTATAGACAAAAGGAAGGTATTGACTATTTTGATACATATTCACCTGTAACAAAAATAACATCCATAAGATTAATAATTGCTTTTGCTGCATTATATAATCTTGAGCTTCATCAAATGGATGTAAAAACAGCATTTTTAAATGGTGAATTAGATGAAGAAATCTACATGGAACAACCTGAAGGGTTTGTAGTTCCAGGGAAAGAAAAGAAGGTGTGTAGACTTGTTAAGTCTCTTTATGGACTTAAACAAGCACCTAAACAATGGCATGAGAAGTTTGACCAAGTTATGTTGTCAAACGGATTTCGCTATAATGAATGCGATAAATGTGTATATGTAAAAGGGGATATGCACAACTATGTCATTGTATGTTTATATGTGGATGACATGATTATCACCGGTAGCACGGTGCTCTAATTAAGGAAGTAAAAATCATGTTAACACGAAAATTTGATATGAAAGACTTAGGTATTGCAGATATTATTCTTGGTGTTAAAATCTCCAAGACATCTGATGGATATACCTTATCCCAGTCACATTATATCGAGAAGATACTCGAAAAATTTGACAAGGGAAATACTGATATAGCTAAGACACCTGTAGATATGAGTCTACATCTTACAAAGAATATAGGTGCTAGTATATCACAGTTAGAATATTCTCAGATCATTGGCAGTCTTATGTATTTAATGAACTGCACAAGACCTGATATTGCATACTCAGTAAGCAAACTGAGTAGGTTTACAAGTAATCCAGGGGAGAACCACTGGAAAGCAATAGTTAGAGTACTCAAATATTTGAGGTATACTACTAACTATGGGTTGCACTATACTAGATATCCAGCAGTGATTGAAGGATACACTGATGCTAACTGGATTACCGATTCAAAAGATATCAAATCCACAAGTGGATATATCTTTACTATTGGAGGAGCAGCCATCTCTTGGAAATCTTCTAAACAAACATGTATAGCCAGATCCACTATGGAATCTGAGTTTATAGCTTTAGATAAAGCTGGAGAAGAAGCAGAATGACTTCGGAACTTTTTAGAAGATATTCCAATGTGGCCTAAAACTGTGTCAGCAATATGCATCCATTGCGATAATCAATCAGCAATTGGAAGGGCACAAAATGTATTATATAATGGAAAGTCACGACATATACGTCGTAGGCATGAAACTGTAAGACAGCTGCTTACAAACGGAATAATATCTCTTGATTATATAAAATCAAAAGATAATATTGCAGATCCATTAACAAAAGGCTTGACTAGAGATCAAGTATATAAGTTGTCGAGGGGAATGGGATTACAGCCTACTAAAGAGTAACTCCATAATGGCAACCCAACCTAGCTGACTGGAGATCCCAAGATCTAGGTTCAAAGGGACAACCGAATTGTGGGGGAATTCGAAAGAATCACTGAGGAAAATATTTCCTATCTCATTTCTATGGTAAAATAGTGATTACCTGCAATGTGTTAGGATAAGCTAAGCTTTTAATGATCCTTATATCTTAGAAATCTAAGTGGAGTATGGCAGGATACTCTTGATAAGAGATCACCTATGTGAGTGAGAAGGGGCCGCTTCTATGAGAATGAGAAAGGCTAAGTTCTCTAAGAGCACTCACAGAATTACCAGGTTGTCCAAGGCCAAAATGGACACAACATAGAATCTGATAAAGTTGAAAGAAATCGTGTGAATATTATTGTCTTAGTTTACATCAAAAGCTGAACAATTCAAAAACATCGTGTTCACTGGTTAGCAAGTAAACTCGATAATATTTCACTAGGGAAGGTTCAAAGCCAAAAGTCACCTCTCCCGATGCGGTAACTTTCTATTACACTCTCTGGTTATTTGCATTAGAGTCTAAGCCATTTCATTCATGTGGGGGATTGTTGAATTCATTCACTAATTTGAACCTTAAATTGAGCCAATTCACTAGTTCAAATTAAATGAATTAAGTGAATTGAAATTGGCTTCAAAAGTTGAGTATATAGCAAAGGAACAAAAAGGGAAGATGAAAAAGATAGTCCCACATGGGATAGAGGAATGTAAGGATGTGGGTTTAAATAAGATAGCTTGCTCCTTTACTTTGCTTATGTAAGAAGAGAAAAACCTTGAGCACCACGGGTGGTGCTACGCACCGCCCGCACGCGCACGCGCGTGTGCGAGGGCGAATGGGCGTTTAGGGCGCATTGGGCGCTTTAGAGGCGCACTTTACACTTCGCACGTACGCAACGTCGCGAGGAGCTGAGGAGCTGAGGAGCCTTTGATTTTTGGTGCTATTGGATTCGGGTTGTCTCTATTGGGTTCAGAACTGAATGAATTCGACCTGCACCCGCCCCGTCAGTCAAGAGTCGTTGAAGTCCAACGGTCGGCGGTCCAACAGTCACCGGCCGCCGTCAACGGTTGCCGTTAAACGGTCGCAACTGTTGAAACGGCCAACTGTTGCGACTGTTGAAATCTCAACCGTTGCGACTGTTGAAAACCTATAAATAGGGTCTGGGTCAGTGTTTTACATTACACACGTTTTTTCTTTTCTCTTCTCTTTGTTCTTCTGCAGACAGAAGTTCCAGAATTTCTGTCTACAAAAGAACTCTGTTCATCAGTTTCAATAAAGTCCAGTCCTGCATAACATAAATCAGAAAGAACCTTTATCAGATTCGCCAGAGCAGAGGGATTGCGGCTTCCTTCCCTCTGCAGATCGACGTTCAAGAAATCCAGAAGCGAACAGTGGAGGACGAATCGATTTTAAGGAGATAGTGTCCAACACTAGCCTCGATCTTCATCCAATCTGCTTCCTCTGCTTCCTGTCAGTAAAGTCTTCTTCCAGTCTTCCTGCAATCAGGTTTTTCTTAATCCAGTTTCATAATTTTCTGATTAGGATAGTATACTAGATAAAGAAGAACAGTTTGATGGTTTTTCTTTAACCAGTCTTCTTCTACTTCGAAACTGGAAATATATAGACATAAACCTAAATTACAGAATTAATTTTCTGCAAGATAACAGTAACAATTCTGTTAACTACAAATCTGTCATTTTGTGTTAATCTAAAATAATTTTGTATGCTTCATTCTGCAACCACAGAATTAGTAACCTCCAATTTACATACACTGTCATACGGTAAATAATAACCAACAATTTTATATCTACCTGGAGTTGGTTGTAGAACTTAAATATCCGTTGAATAAAACTACTCACAAGAGAGGGGTTTGCTATGGGCATTTGTCAAATGTGAACCTTTGACTAACAGTTGTGCAGTTTATGATATCTCTTGCCTAAAATAAGGTTGAAAGGTGTAAGATTTGGTACGGGAAATAGCGTTAACCAAATGATACAAGTCAAAGAAGTTGAAAGACCTTATACAGGCTATGGGCAATATCTCTGTATTTATGTTTCTTCTCTTTACATCATATGTCATATTTATTGTGTGATTCCAGATTTAGGTCTTAACTAAAGTATATTGTTACTTGAACACTGCACTGACTACTTTTCCCCTCACTGTTTAGAGTGTCCTAATTGAGCCTACAAGCGGTAACACTGGCATTGGGCTGGCCTTCATGGCAGCTGCAAAGGGTTATAAGCTCACTCTTACGATGCCAGCATCAATGAGTATGGAGAGAAGGATAATTCTTAAAGCTTTTGGCGCTGAGTTGGTCCTTACTGATCCTGTTTTGGGCGTGAAAGGTGCTGTTCAGAAGGCAGAGGAACTGGCAGCAAAGACTCCCAACTCTTACATCCTTCAACAGTTTGAAAATCCTGCCAATCCAAAGGTAAGTTGACCACAGCCGTTCTATGGAAAATCCTTGTTATGCAATTATAAAAATTATTTTGCTTTGTTGGTGTGTCTCTATAGATCCATTATGAGACTACTGGACCTGAGATCTGGAAGGGGACTGGGGAAAAGATTGATGCCCTTGTATCCGGTATTGGCACAGGCGGTACAATCACTGGAGCTGGGAGATACCTCAAAGAGCAAAATCCTGAAATTAAGGTTTTTTTTTTTTAAAAAAAATTTGTGAATATTAGCTAAGTATTATCAGTTGATTTGACATCTATGCAAATTGAACTTGAATTCTTTGCTTTTATTTTGACATAACTTCTCAATGTTGTGAATTACTGATTTTCATGATGTTCGTTATTTTCCTTTGTATAGCTGTTTGGTGTGGAACCAGTTGAAAGTGCAGTTTTGAATGGGGGAAAGCCTGGTCAGTAACTTTCTTAATCCCTTTCCCTTCTCATTCTTCTATCTATCAAAATTTGTCAACTCCATGTTAACTTGATGCATGCCAACATAAGATAGAACTTGACAATGCAATACTGTATATGTTTAAAAATATATATGAAGTGCTTGTTGGCTGCGAATAATGGCTATATATTTTATGTTATGTCCATTCCCTCCATCTTTCTTTTATCTGGAGTATATTATCACGGATTATATAATTTTTGAAATTTTCTCATATGCATGTTAAGTTCTACGCATGCCATCATCATGTATTTGTTGTGGGTGGGGTCGCTTGGCTTATGTTGGATGTGGCAGATCTCAAACTATATTGATGAAACTATAGGCTTTATTAAGCATAATTAGTTTTGGTGTCAAAAAGGAAGACTGCAGTGTAAAACAACATAATTCGTATGATGCCACGCCAAAGAAAACTGATAATGGTAATAGGTAAAGTCGTATGCTTGTTATTGTTTGGTTTATTGGTTGTAAACAGTATGGTTATAAAAGACTTTCAAGTATTTTGGAATTAAGAACGTGAAACGTGAATTCCAAATGAAGAACATGGAAAATAGTGGAGTATCAATTACTGTTCAAATCTTTCTTTCTAAACATCCGAATAGTGGGGGCAGGATAATGCTTATCATAGAAAAGGATTTGTCTCCGTTTTTATGATGAAAAGTTCAATAATTTGGGCAACGGTAGGAGGTTTTGAATTTTGATAATTCACTAGAGATTAAGTTTTTTTAGAAAATTTATAGTCTGTCTAACTTTTCCTTATCTTTGTAATCTGAGTATGGAAATTTAAATTTCAGAAGAGGTTGTGACAGAGATCAGATAGCTGTCATTATTTCGTCAGCTTGACAAATTGCACGTTTCAGTAACTGTTATATTGTTAATCCAAACTTAGAAAATCTGTTGGTGTAAAACTACTTGTTTGTATTTAGAAAGTCTGTGGAAATTGTTAGAAAAATGTATTACCGTGGGTCTGTATCGTAGCTCTTAAAGCTAAAATCTGTGGCCTAAGATGAGAGCTTACAAGCTAAATGCACGAATTAGGTGAGACACATAACTAGCTGGTCATATTCCTTTGGTAAATGGTGGCCCATGTAATGATAATATTCATGTAGTTTGTATTCTTGCTCCATTTTTATCCCAAGCCTTGAAGACATCAGTAGCTTTGTTATAAGAATATGGGACTTTGGTTGATATATGCTAGAATTTTTTTGTTTAATTTATTTTTGAAAGAATAAGATGGATAGTTCCCACCCTGAAATGGGCCAGGGAGTTCTTATTAAGTTTATGAGAGTCTGCTTTGAACCTATAATCTCCTGTATTATCCCCTGCTATTTCAAGTCATCTCCCAAGTCTTTGATTGTTTTGCTTAATACTGTATATAGTTTTCTTCTATTGATTACCGGAGGCATAGAAATACAGATTTTCGCTTTTAATCTTTTTAGCTTAATACTGCATTTGGTAGTCTGCACTTTGTTTGCATATTGTGTTATCATCACAAGTAATCTATTTTAAACTCTAGCAATATAATTCTATTGATTTTTTGCCTTGTATTAAAATATAATTTCTGTGCTTGTTACACTATTTGCTCATTGTTCTTAATGCATAATTATCTTCAGCATGTAGGGAACTCTTCTAAAAGGACTTTCTGCTTATTAGTTAGACCATTTTTTCTAATAATTTTTTTTTGCTGCTATGAGTGTTGACAGGTCCACATAAGATTCAGGGGATTGGAGCTGGCTTTATTCCTGGCGTTTTAGATGTCAACATCATCGATGAGACTATTCAGGTTACATAACTTTGAGTGGGCTATTATTTGATGGATTTATGTTTCTATGAATAGGCACAAAAATCACATGCACAATGTAATTAGACACCAAGGATATTGATTTGTCTCTAATACTTGACTTACAGTAATAGGTGTATGCTTACCATAATTGTATGAGACCGTGCATTTCGTTTTGCATGCACATGCTTATCATTAAACTATGATATAGAGCAATTAATGAAGTCCGATCGCTCCTTTACTGCTTTAAATTTCTTGCATAATATCCCAATCCAGCATTGCACTGTATTTGTATTCATGCATGATGGTCACTATTAGCAAGTAAAAATTGGGCTGGTTTTTTCAATGCAGCCTTGTATGAAAGGCATAATATACTGATTGCTTGCACACTTGATTATCACAACCGAATTATACTATAGTATGTGCATGTGATCTGACTTTATTCTGAAAATATCCTTTCAGTTTACTGGTTTGGAATCAAGTAATCAGGAGGCTTATGTAGAGCTAGGTTGCATGGACATGCCAACATGGGTGCAAGACGATGCAGCATGACTCACCTAGAGCTTCTAAATTTCTTTAGTATTTTTTCTCTTTCACCTAATCTGGTAATCAAATCTGACATAGCGGTCTGTTTATTACGAAATCTCCTCCTTGTCACCTTTTTGGCGAAGTACCTTTCTACTGATTTCACATACAATGTGCACTACTGCTTGTCATGACATATAAAATAAAAGCCAACATTATTATAACTGTAACTTTGTGATTGACCAGGTCTCAAGTGAAGAAGCAATCGAAACTGCGAAGCTTCTTGCCCTGAAAGAAGGCTTGTTGGTGAGTTGTCCATCTTTTGAAGCTTTTGCTAAAGTTTTTATTGCTTTTGAGCTCCTTATATGATATATGCACAAGAAAATAATATTTAATTTCCCCGATAAGTAATTTTTGCTTGGTAGGAGAAGTTGATAATGTGAACCTTTGTTGCAGGTGGGGATATCATCAGGAGGTGCTGCAGCAGCTGCTATTAAGGTTGCGCAGAGGCCAGAGTTTGAGGGGAAGCTAATTGTTGTATGTTTCTGCTTCTTTCTCAATCATATATCTGATACCTTCCAAATCCTTCTGCAATGTTTAAATTCTTTCACAAGCTCAAGAAAGTATTACATGGATATTAAGGATGGAAAAACGATTTTTAGGAGCAAGAGTCAATATGTTGGTGTTGCTTTTTCCAACAAAATTCATGTAAATTTTGCAATTCCAAGTGTAAATTTGCTGCTTAAATATTTTTTAGCCGTTCTTGTTCATTTAGCTCAATAGCATCATTTGATTGACTTCTAAGGTTGTGTTAACATATGCTGCTCTTTCAAACAAGACCAATATAAATTTATTGTTTCTAGGTGTAAATTTGCTGCTAAAATTTTTTTAGCCATTGTTATCCAATTGGCTGGTCGGGTTTAGTAATTGATTTTTAAGATTGGGTCCTAGTAGGTTGCTACTTCAAATGAGACATATATATAATTTTGGTATTTCTAGGTGTAAGTTTGTTGCTTAAATATTTTTTAGCCATCGTTATCTACTTAGCTCAATAGCATCTGAAAATGACTTCTAAGTTTGTCTCTTCATATTTTGCTCTTTCAAACAGGATACATATTTAGTAGTTCTAAGTGTAAATTTTCTGTTTAAATGTTTCCAGGTGGTTTTCCCAAGCTTTGGAGAACGGTATCTATCCTCAGTTCTCTTCCAATCGATAAAGAAAGAAGCTGAGAGCATGACTTTTGAATCATGAGATTACTGGGATTGGTGGTGCCTGGAGCAAGTGCTCATACAGTTAATGCAACGTTGGTGCTTGTATATTTTTGACTGCTTTATCAAATAAACATAATGAAAACTGGTTGCTTTGTCAAATAAACATAATAAAAACTGATTGAACTTCAAAAGTTATCAGTGTTAGTTTTTCCTCTTCGGTGACAACCGATTTGAGAAAGTTAAAGATATGGTCCATGTATTCCACGATTTTAGGAACAAAATCACGTTCAAAACTGTCCCACGTTTTGTGCTCGGTGGAAAACGGCTCTGTGATGGACAGAGCTTATTTATACCGTGTTTTCTCCTCAGGTTAGGTCCCTATGCCTTACAATCTCCTACAGTCAAAAATATGCCATCAAATTGAGATTGTATGAGGTTTAGAAGCACCCAAACCGAAATTAAATACATTCTCTTGAGTGTTTTTACAGCTTGAACTGCAATGGCTGGAGGTATGAATTTCGATTCAATTTTTACTTCCGCTTTTAATTCATCAATGTTCACTTAGATCATTTAATATGTTTAGGATTAACATTAGGATCGATTTATTTTAACATTTGGTGTCAGAGCTTCGTTAAATTTTCATCCTCTGTCTTGCTTTATTTGTTAAAGTTTCGATTATGTCAAAATTGACATTTCGTTTTTCATTAAGCTGATTCAACGTTTTATGTTTATCTTAGGCCTTTATGTATGATTTTGGGCTTAATATATATGTGTTATTTTGTTTTCTTATTGAATTCAAATACGTATATATATATGTGTGTATGTTTTTGTGATTTATTTTATGTGCTAAAATTGTTTTGTTGATTTGTATGTATAATTTTATTATTTTATTATACATACAATATTAAGTTAAATCATTTAGTACATCAAAATTTTAATTTTGTGTTTATATTGCTTATGGTTTTGTGCAATTTATATGATCATATTTTGTGAATTAAATTAAATGTTGTGTGATCCATATAATTTCAATTAATTAAGGAGTAGCTACCGCATCTTTAATTATGCAAAATTATATATTAAGTGTTTTAGGATCACATTATGACATTAATTGTGGTTAGTCATAATTGAATATAATAGATTTTATCCCACGGGAATTTTTATTATATTTGTATGATTAATTAGGATAAAATATCAAACTATATTTCCTAATTTACCCACAGGGATTAGGAAAAAGAACATAATTTGATAGTTTCATCATGAATTTAAGATGAATTTAATTGAATTAGAACTTTAGCCCACAGGTAAGTTTTATGTCACTAGATTCATATTATACATGATTTTACATTGGTAGAACATGTTATATAGCCTCAAATTTTGTAACATGAGTATGAATGTTTGATTTATGCAGTACCTATGAATTTTTCTGATATGAAATGTGATATTCCTGAGCTCAAAGGTGACAATTATAAAGTGTGGAAGGAAAGAATTCTCTTTCATTTAGATTGGATGGACATTGATTATGCTATTCGGAAAGACGAACCACCTGCCATTACTGAGACCAGCATCCCTGATGAAGTTGATCTTTATGAAAAGTGGGAGCGATCTAATCGTCTCTTTGTTATGTTCATAAAGGCGAAAATATCTGCTGGTCTTAGAGGTTCCGTCGAGCAGTATAACAAAGTCCGAGAATTGCTTAAGTCTATTGACGAACAATTCGTCACTTCAGATAAAGTAATGACCAACACCCTCATTATGCATTTTTCATCCTTGAAGCTCACCGACATTAAGGGTGTGCGCGATCATATCATGCGCATGAGAGATATAACGGTCCAACTTAAGACTTTGGAAGTTGAGATGTCTGATTCATTCCTGGTTCACTATATCCTTTGCACTTTGCCTCAACAATATGGTCCATTCAAGATCTCCTACAACACACATAAGGATAAATGGTCCATTAATGAGTTGCTGACCATGTGTGTTCAGGAAGAGGGCAGGCTACTTATGGAGGGAAGTGAAAAGGAAATCGTGAATTTGACGACTCCAGGAAAGAAGAATGATCAGGCCAAGGACAAGGGAAAGGGAAAAATTCCTCCTCAAAAGGACATTAAGAAGGAGATTGTGTGCTTCTTTTGTAAGAAGAAGGGGCACGTTAAAAAGCAATGCTCCAAGTTCATGAAGTGGCTTGACAAGAAAGGTACTCAACTCTCACTTATTTGTTATGAATCCAATATGATTGATGTTAATCATAACACATGGTGGATTGATTCTGGTTTTACGATCCATGTAACCAATTCATTGCAGGACTTGCGAGACTGCGGAAACCAGTGGGAAGTGAGCAAAGCATCTATTCAGGAAACATGATGCCCTCACATGTGGAAGCCATTGGCACGTGCAGATTGGTTCTAAGTAATGGTTTCATTTTAAATTTAGAAAAGACCTTTTATATTCCCAAATTTTCTAGGAATTTGATTTCAATTTCCAGACTTGTATCAGTTGGTTATTCCTTTAACTTTTCAGACTCTGGTTTTAATTTATTTTATAAATTTGATGTTATTGGATATGGTACTTTGTCTGATAGTCTTTTTCTGCTTAATTTATAAAATGATGATAACCATACTACTATGCACGTTCATGAAAATGTTGGTACAAAACGATGTGTTGTAAATGAAGAGTCTTCTATGTTGTGCATCGGAGATTGGGACATATCTCCATTGATAGAATTAAAAGGTTGATAAATGATGGAGTACTTAGTGCTCTAGATTTTACCGACTTTGAGACTTGCATAGACTGCATTAAGGGCAAGCAGACTAACAAGTCGAAAAAGGGTGCCAAAAGAAGCTCTGAATTATTGGAGATCATACACACAGACATTTGTAGTCCAGACTTGGATGCATACCGTGATAAATACTTCATCTCTTTCATAGATGATTACTCACGATACATGTATCTCTACTTGCTTAATAGTAAAAATGAAGCTCTAGATGCTTTTAAGGTTTTTAAAGCTGAAGTAGAGAAACAATGCGGTAAACAGATTAAGATCGTGAGATCCGATAGAGGTGGAGAATACTATAGATACACTGAGAGTGGACAAGCGACTGGTCCATTTGCGAAGTTTCTTCAAGAAAATGGGATTGTTGCCCAATACAGTTTGCCTGGCTCTCCGGACCAGAATGGGGTAGCTAAAAGAAGAAACCGAACATTATTGGACATGGTGCGTAGCATGCTTGCCAACTCCAAGCTTCCTAACTCCTTGTGGACTGAAGCTCTTAAGACGGCTGTGTACATATTAAACCGAGTTCCAACCATGACTGTACCAAAGATGCCTTTTGAGTTATTCAATGGTTGGAAACCGAGTTTACGACATATACGCGTTTGGGGATGTTCGTCTGAAATAAGAGTCTACAATCAACATGAAAAGAAGTTAGACCCAAGGACCATAAGTAGGTATTTCGTTGGATATGCAGAAAGATCTAAGGGATACAGATTTTATTGCCCATCTCATAGCACTAGATTTGTGGAATCAAGAAATGCAAAATTTCTTGAGAATGACTTGATTAGTGGGATCGATCAATCCCGGGGCACTGCTCCTGAGAAAGATCATTCAGATGCTCAGTGTGCCACTTCAAGCAACAAACTGATTATTGTTGTTAACAACATGCCTCGAGTACAAACGTGTATTGAAAGATCAGTCCATGAAGTTCCACAAGATATTGAGCCTGATCCAGTAGATACTGAAGTTCAACAGATTTCTGAAGCTGTTGAACAACCTGCTGAATAACATGATCCTGCTTCACAGGATCATAATGATGCGGCATTAAGAAGATCTGCTAGAGTAAGGAAATCGGCGATTCCTAGTGACTATGTTGTGTATTTACAAGAGTCTGACTACAATGTTGGAGCCGAAAATGATCCTGAAACGTTTTCACAGGCCATGAGTTGTGAGAATTCAAACTTATGGTATAATGCCATGAAAGAAGAGATGAATTCAATGGCATCTAACAAGGTCTGGGATCTCGTCAAGTTGCCTGATGGTGTAAAAGCTATTGGATGTAAATGGGTCTGCAAAACAAAGAAAGACTCACAAGGCAACATTGAGAGACATAAGGCAAGACTTCTTGTCAAAAGATTCACTCAAAAGGAAGGAATCGATTACACGGAAACATTCTGTCCTGTATCTAAGAAAGATTCGCTTCGAGTAATTATGGCATTTGTCGCCCATTTTGATTTAGACTTACATCAAATGGATGTGAAAACAGTGTTCCTTAATTGTGATCTAGAGGAAGAGGTTTACATGAAACAACCTGAAGGATTTTCTTCTAGTGGTGGTGAGCACTTGGTCTGTAAGCTTACTAAATCCATATATGAATTAAAACAAGCTTCACGACAATGGTATTTGAAATTCCATGATGTTATCACTTCATTTGGTTTCGAAGAGAACGTCATGGATCATTGCATATACCAGAAGGTCAGTGGGAGTAAGATTTGTTTCCTTGTTCTATATGTGGATGATATTTTGCTTGCAACCAATGATAAGGGCTTGCTATATGAAGTGAAACAATTCCTCTCGAAGAACTTTGATATGAAGGATATGGGTGAGGCATATTATGTCATTGGCATTAAGATCCATAGGGAAAGATCTCGAGGCATTTTGGGTTTATCTCAAGAGACCTATATCAATAAAGTTTTAGAGAGATTTCAGATGAAGGATTGTTCACCGAGTGTAGCACCCATTGTGCAGGGTGACAAATTTAGCTTAATACAATGTTCCAAAAATGAGCTTGAGCGGGAACAGATGAAAAACATTCCATATGCTTCAGCTGTTGAAAGCCTGATGTATGCTCAGGTCTGTACCAGACCTGACATTGCATTTGTTGTTGGGATGTTGGGGAGATATCAGAGTAACTCAGGAACTGACCACTGGAAAGTTGCAAAGAAGGTAATGAGATACCTTCAAGGTACAAAAGATTACATGCTCATGTACAGATGGACCGACAATTTAGAGGTGATTGGTTACTCGGATTCAGACTTTGCTGGTTGTGTTGATTCATGCAAATCAACATCTGGTTACATTTTTATGCTTGCCAGTGGAGCTGTATCTTGGAGGAGTACGAAGCAGACCTTGACTGCTACTTCCACTATGGAGGTTGAGTTCGTATCCTGTTTTGAGGCTACCTCACATGGTGTATGGTTGAAGAATTTCATGTCTGGGCTTAGAATAATTGACTCAGTTTCTAAGCCATTGAAATTGTACTGTGACAACTCAGCTTCTGTGTTTATGGCTAAGAATAACAAGAGTGGAAGTGGTAGTAAGCACATCGACATTAAATACTTAGCCATAAGAGAACGTGTTAAAAAGAAGAAAGTGGTCATTGAGCACGTTAGCACTGAGTTAATGATTGTTGATCATTTGACTAAAGGCATGCCACCAAAGAATTTTAAGGATCATGTAGCAAGAACGGGACTTGGTCCCATGATGTAATTTCTATGGTACGTACATTTGATGTTTTTTCTTTTAATGAAACTCTTATTCAGTTGATATTTTCTCATTTGTTTTGTGCACATTCATTTATTTTGAGAAATGTCATTAAGTTAGGACATTGAATAAACATTGGGTTTATTCATTAAGTTTTATGGGGTTGAGAGTCACAATGCATCGTAATACATGGAAGATAATACTTGTCATTAGAGGACTTATCGCCATGATTCATGTATTTTGTTTCTCATTATAGTGAATGATGGAATATATAGACCAAGTGGGAGAATGTTAGTTTTTCCTCTTCCCGTGAGAATCGGTAACAACCGATTTGAGAAAGATAAAAATGAGAATCGGTAACAACCGATTTGAGAAAAATAAAGATGAGAATCGGTAACAACCGATTTGATAATGATAAAGATGAGAATCGGTGATAACCGATTTGAGAAAGTTAAAAATATGGTTCATGTATTCCACGATTTTAGGAACGAAATTACGTTCAAAACTGCCCCACGTTTTGTGCTCGGTGGAAAACGGCTCCATGATGGACAGAGCCTATTTATACCGTGTTTTCTCCTCAGGTTAGGCCCCTATGCCTTACAATCTCCTACAGTCAAAAATACGCCATCTAATTGAGGTTGTGTGAGATTTAGAAGCACCCAAACCGAAATTAAACACATTCTCTTGAGTGTTTTTACAGCTTGAACTGCAATGGCTGGAGGTATGAATTTCGATTCAATTTTTACTTCCGCTTTTAATTCATCAATGTTCACTTAGATCATTGAATATGTTTAGGATTAACATTAGGATCGATTTATTTTAACAATCAGAACTTTATGCTGTTGTTTAAATGATTTATCAGTTGTTTGACTGAATTTCTCCTAATTTCAATTGATGTTGAGTTGTTTTGGTTTCAATTCTATTGCTTTCAAATTCTGTCTTTGCCACTATTGATGTAAACAGCTGTGACCTTTTTTATTTTTTGTTTTTTGTTTATTGTTTTGTAAAGTTTGTCCTGTATTTTTAGTTATCAATGTGCCGTTACACAGTAAATGGTATTTGTATGATAACCGATATAGCGGTCATGCCAAATGAATCGAATGCAACAGCATTTCCCTTTTTTTAATTTTTTATGAAGTTTTGTTAGAAGAACTTACAAGAGGTCTCAGAAGCAGTCACAACGGATGCCATGCTCTTTTTGCTAACTGTTATTATCATATTGACTTATTTAAGTTGGTATGTAGTTTTGTGGGCACGCTTGGTGTGGGTGGCATAGGTATCAAGATTACTTTTTGATGGCAGATAGCGTGTGTCTAGTCTGTTGTTGAGATTTGGTTGTAATAGAAAATATTCTGAATTGAGAATCTGCTGACAAGAAAACCTTGTGATCTAGAAATTTTATTTGAATTGTTGTTTATACATAGACATGTTACTATACTTTATTTTGCTTTTATTTTGTAGTCATGTAATAAGTCAAAAATAAATAATTGTGTTATATACGACATTGTAGTTGTAAGTATATATCATTTTTTTTTTAATTTGCTATTTTTCTTATTTTCATTGTAATTGTAAGTATATCTTAAATACGACATTTTAGTTATAAATGCTACTCTTCAAGTTTTAAGCTTAAAAATTATCTGATTATTTCTATCATAATATACCTTCAAAATAAAATTGCGAAAAATTGTTAATGTCTCATAAGAGAATCATAGGCTTTTTCCAACAGATTTGGAATTGTAAGCATGCGAAAGATGATTAAATATAATTTGAAAAAGAAAAATTATTCGTATTGCGAACTTAATTATGAATTTTCTTCTTCTTCTTAGGAATAGCTGAATCTGTGTTGTTAGTGCAGGTGTGCATACATCATAAAAACTTATCATCCATTTATTAAATTTTTTTTTGAAAGATTATAAGTTACACCTTCGAAACTTCCTTAAAACTAAGATATTATATTAATCGAAAATCATTATATGTATCCAATTGATAAAAAGTCAAATCAGAACTAATATTCAGATAATTAATATAAGTGAACTTCATAATGTGGTGATCATCATTCTAAAAAAAAATATTTAAGAGATACTTACAATTACAATGAAATACCATAAAACACTTGAGTTTGACATCCAAACATAATCTGAGTCTATTTGTTTCATAATAATCTTATCTAAACACAAATAGAAGCTTAAAACATGAAGATTATGAGGCTAAACTAATTTAATTTTTAATGGATAAAAAATAATAGTTTCATGGCTCATTGGGAGTATTATCCGAAATATTTTTGCTAGTTGTAATCAAAGGTAAAACTCATGCCGATCACTATGATAAACAGATCCATTTTGCAAGTTCGTTATTATGGATAGCTCCTACAAATGATCGGACTAATGGTGTATACAATACTTGAATTATTGATGTAGATATTACATAGTTGGCTCTCATCTTTCAGAGACTACAAATATAATAGATTCATCCGTTGACAAAAGGATCATCCTAAGATGTTCATCTCATAACTATTGAGGACGAATCAAATCAGATGATCTATTTTTCAATCTTTCGGGCTTCCTCCTACGGACCTAAGGTCGAAAGATTGAGAAAGTCAGTCATTTACAATCATTAATGGAGGATTCCTCAAAGAGTTAAGGATTACGACTCTTTTTTATAAATCGAATGGATTCGGTCTTATACATATGCAATAAAGGTAATCAAAAAAGAAAAAAGATGAGTTCTTCTTTCTTTTATCACTTAGGAGCCGTGCGAGATGAAAGTCTCATGCACGATTTTGAATGAGAGAAAGAAGTAATGAATCCTTTTTTCGACTCTGACTCTCCCACTCTAGTCGTTTTTTTTTTCTATTACTTTAAAAGTAGCTACTTTAGTCTCAGCCACGCGAATTTTTGATATTCCTTTTTATTTCTCATCAAACGAATGACATCTTCTTTCGGAAATCCTAGCTATTCTTATCATGATATTGGGGGATTTCATTGCTATTACTCAAACAAGCGTGAAAAGTGTGCTTGTATGTTCGTCCACATGTCAAATTAGACATGTAAATTAGAATAATTGTTGGAGACTCAAATGATAAATATGCAAGCATGATAACCTATATGCTGTTCTATATCTTTATGAATTTAGGAACTTTTGCTCGCATTGTATCATTTGATTTATGTACTGGAACTGGTAACATTCGAGATTATGTAGAATTATACACGAAAGATCCTTTTTTAGCCCTCTACAGCCCTATGTCTCTTATCTCTAGGAGGTCTTCCTCCACCAGTAGATTTTTTCAGAAAACTCCATCTATTCTGATGTAAATAGCAGACAGATCTATATTTATTGGTTTCAATATGACATCTTACGAGCGTTGTTTTCGTCTACTATTATCTAAAACTAATCAAATTATTAATGACTTGACAAAACCAATAAATAATCCGGGGATGGGAGCTGGCTTTATTCCTGGTGTTTTAGATGTCAACATCCTCAACGAGACAATCCAGGTTGCAAAAATTTGAGTCGGCTATTATTTGATGGATTTATGTTTCTATGAGTAGGAACAAAAATCACATGCATAATATAATTAGACACAGAGGACATTGATTTGTCTCTAATACTTGGCTTACTGTAATAGGTGACTCACAGTATGCTTACCATAATTGTATGAGACCGTGCATTTCATTTTGCAGGCACATGTTTATCATTATATTTTGATATAGAGCAATGAATGAAATCTGATTGATCCCTTACTGCTTTAAATTTCTTGCATAATATCCCATTCCAGCATTGCGCTGTATTTGTATTCATGCAAGATTGTCACTATTAGCAAGTAAAAATTGGGCTGTTTTTTTGGGAGTTTCTAGAGGGGCACACCATTTTTCCTACTGTGCGCACTTGAAAATATTCTTTTATTTACAATTTTGCCATTTAAATTATAGGGCAAAAATGCGCTCATTTTCAACCTCTCTATTCTCTCTCTCTCCATCTCCTTCTTCCTCTTCATTGATCTCACCGACCATCCTCCTCCGCCACCGCCGCTCCTGCTTTTCTCCGGCATTATGGTGGATCTTTCTCTTCTATCTCTCAACTCTCTTTCCGAATCCTCCTCCCAAGAAATTACCAGTTGACCTCTCTCATCTTTCAACCTCTCTTGAAGGAGAGAGGTGAGACCCTTCAAAAAATTGAATCTTTTTTCATAATCGAATCGTTCTCGAAGATGTCGTCGGAGATTGAGGTGGTGGAAGAGGAGAGAGAGGGCGGAGGAGGAGGGGGAGGGGAGTTCGAAACAGTGGAGACCCTGAAGATGGATTTTTCTTTGATCCGGACTGGACAGTCCGGATTCGATAAGATGGATTCGGGACTGTAAGTCCGGATTCACCATAGAAAATCCGGACTGTCTAACCCGAAACCTGTTGATAAAAATAGGAAAGATAGTTTTTAGAATTTTATATGTGCTCACTAGTAAAAACCCTCTCTTTTCAAAATAAAGAGTGGACTCACTAGGAAAAGTGGGCTCACGGGTAAAAAAAAAAAAAAAAGGTGCGCTCCTTTGGAAATTCCCGTTTTTTCAAGGCAGCCTTGCATGAAAGGCACAATGTAGGGATTGCTTGTACACTTGATTATCACAACCGAATTACTCTATAGTATGTGCATGTGATTTGTCTTTATTCTGAAGGTATCCTTTCAGTTTACTGGTTTGGAATCGATTTGTAATCAGGAGGCTTATGTAGAGCTAGTTTGCTTGCACGGACATGCCAGCACGGGTGCAAGACGATGCACCATGACTCACCTGGAACCACTAAATTTCTTTAGTATTTTTTTCTCTTGTCACCTTTTTGGCGAAGTACCTTTCCACTGATTTCACATTCAGTGTGCACTACTGCTTGTCATGACATGAAAATAAAATCCAACCTTGTTATAACTGTAACTTTGTGATTGACCAGGTCTCAAGGGAAGAAGCAATCGAAACTGCGAAGCTTCTTGCCCTGAAAGAAGGGTTGTTGGTGAGTTTCTTTTGGGGAGTTTCTAGAGGGGCACACCATTTTTCATAGTGAGGCCACGTAAAAATTTATTTTTATTTATAAATTTACCATTTAAATTTTAGGACAAAAATATTCTCATTTTCAATCTCTCTTCTCTCTCTCTCTCATCTCCTCCACCGCAAAAATCTCCTAGACCTCCCATTACAAAAGAAAACCAACAAACAAATTAGGATTTTTTGACAGAGAGAGATACCTTGTAATTACTCATTGTGGCGACAAAACTCTGGAGACACTAGCATAATATGGCGTAAAAATCCAATTTTGCTGCAGCAGTGAGAAAACTAGGACTTGAAAGCCGGAATCGGATGTGAGGGGGCGATGTTGAGAGGAGGAGTGGAGCAAAGACATGAAAAGGGGAGAGAAAGTTAGGGTTAGAGTTTCCCTACTTTTGTAAAGGTAGCCGACTTTTGAGAAGGACCACGATTCCGATTTCGAATAAGGAAATCTACGTCATCTTGATTTGGACTGTCTAGTCTGGAACTTTATGTAATGTTGGGAGAAAAAATAGGAAAGGACGGTTTTTGAAATTTTAGGTGTGCTCACTAGAAAAAACTCTCTTTTCAAAAGAAAGGTGTGCTCCTTTGGAAATTCCCATCTTTTGGAGCTTTTGCTAAACTTTTTAATGCTTTCTAGCTCCTTGTGTGTGTGTGTGCACACACACACACACACACAAGGAGCTAGAAAGCATTAAAAAGTTTAGCAAAAGCTCCAAAAGATAGGAATTTCCAAAGGAGCACACCTTTTTTCCTATATATATATATATATATATATATATATATATATATATATATATATATCACAAGAAAATGATATTGGATTTCCTTCGTAAGCAATTTTGTTTGGTGGGTGATGTTGATAAGGGGAACCTTTGTCGCAGGTGGGGATATCATCAGGTGCTACTGCTGCAGCTGCAGCTGCTATTAAGGTTGCTCACAGGTCTGAGTTTGAGGGGAAGCTAATTGTTGTATGTTTCTGCTTCTTGCTCAATCTTTATCTCTCATACCTTCCAAATCCTTCTGCAATGTTTAAATTCTTTCACAAGCACAAGAAAGTATTGCATGGAGATTAAGGATGGAAAAACTATTTCATAGAATCAAGAGTCAATATGCTACATGTTGCTTTTTCAATCGAAATGCATGTTGACTTTAGTAATTCTTGGTGCAAATTTGCTGCTTAAATATTTCTTAGCGGCTATTCATTTAACTCAATAGTATCATTTAATTGATTTCTAATATTGTGTCTATATATGTTGCTTTTCCAAACAAGACCAATATAAATTTAGTAGTTCTAGATGTAAATTTGCTGCTTAAATATTTTTGGCCATTGTTATCCAATTAGCTGATAGTGTTTAGGGGCTTAGTATGTTGCTTAAATATTTCTTAGCCATCATTATCTGTTTAGCTCAATAGCATCTGGGACTAACTTCTATTTTTTTTTTTCCTCTTCATATTTTGCTCTTTCAAACAAGATGCATATTTTGTTGTTCTAGGTTTAAATTTGCTGTTTAAATATTTCCAGATGATTTTGCAAGCTCTGGAGAACGATATCTACCCTCAGCTCTCTTCGAGTCGATAAAGAAAGAAGCTGAGAGCATGACTGTTGAGCTATGAGATTACTGGGACTGGTGCTTGTACAGTTTTGATTGCATTGTCAAATAAACATAACACTTGCCTGGAGCAAGTGTTGGTAGTTTTAGATTGATAGAGACAGAATTACTGTTTGATCTAATTAACTTGCTAATGTTTCCGATTAATATGGACAGACTTATTACTGTTATTAGTTAACAGAATTACTACTATTATTATGTACAGAATTACTACTGTTATCATGCACAGAATTAATTCTGTTATTATGCACAGGTTTCAGTGTTATATTTCAATCAGAAATAAAGTTGGAGAAGAAGAATTACGAATTATTATGTATAATAGCAGTCTATATCTTTCCAGATTTGAACTAGAAGAATATTCCTATTACTGTTTACAGAAAACTATTAAACCGTTCTTCTTTAACTAGTTTACTATCCTAAACAGAATAAAAAATTACTGGATTAAGAAAAACCTGTATTCAGAAGGATGAACGTATGCAGAATTGATGAAGACAGGAAGATGATCGAGGCTAGTGTTGAACACTATCTCCTTAAAACCGATTCGCCCTCCACCGCTTGCTTCTGGATTGCAGTGGGCGTCTGTCTCCCAGGATACAACGACCGGTCTGCAACAGGAAAGAAACCGCAATCTTGTTGCTCTAGCGAATCTGATAAAAAACACTCTCTGTATGTATGGTGTTATGCAGAACTGATTTAGGAAGAACTGTTCTTCTGGAAAGAGAAACTCTCTGTCAAAAGACCAAGTTTCTGTCTGCAGAAGAAGGAAGAAAATAAAATTTTGTATACTGTATGTTTAAAAAAGTCTGGACAGAAGCCTATTTATAGGCTTCTGGGCAAACGGTCGCAACGGTTGGCTGTTAACAGTTGTGACCGTTTAATGGCAACGGTTAACAGACGACCGTTGGATTTCAACGGACAAATCCTAACGACTCTTAACGGGTGCGGGTCGAATCCAAATAGCTGAACCCAATAGAGGTAACCCGAATCCAATAGCACCAAAAAATCAAAGGCTCCTCGAAGCTCATCGCGAGGATGCGTACGTGCCAAGTGCGCCACTAAAGCGCCAAATGCGCCCTAAACGCCCATTCGCCATCGCACACGCGCATGCGCGTGCGGGCGGTGCGTAGCACCACCCGTGGTGCTCAAGGTTTCTCATCTTCTTACACAAGCAATGTCATGGAACAAACAATTCTATATAAACCCACATCCTAACAAACCTCTAGCCAATGTGGGACTATTTTTCTTCTTTCCTTTTGTTCCCATTGCTATGTACTTCTCTTTGAAACCATTTTCCATTCACCTAATTTATTTATTTTTGAACTAGTGAAATGGTTCAAAGATTCAAGTTCAAACATACAATGAATTCAACAATCCCCACATAAATGAAAATGACTTAGACACTAATTCTAAACTCCCATCCTTAACTCTAAAATTAAAATATCTAAATTAAATTAAAACCTTTCATATTCTCAACTTATTACTCATTGATTTCTCTAACTCCCATCCTTTCATCTTCTCCATGAAATATACTCTGTTTCGGTTGTAAACTTGTTAAGTTGTACAACAGAATATTTCGCACACCATGGGTGCGTGATGATTTGCTGGATCATACCTGACTATAATTCCTGTTTGCCTGACGACAGGTCCGACTCAGCACCGGACAATCATGTGACCATTTTCTGGGTCTGTACAGGAAACAATCGAAACAGTTGTATCCCATCAGTTAGTTTTTCCGATTACATGACATCCTAGACAAAAATACCTATGTTATAAAGTTGACTTCACTAAAATGACATTAAGATAACCTAAATTAATTGATATTATTATTACAGATATCTCATTCTATATTTTCTAAAACTTGTATTATTATTATGTTTGGACATAACAGTTATATTTCACATTTTTTTCTGCGTATTTTATTTTGGTCGCAATCTGACGATCTGGGTATGAATGCCCAGATTTATCGATGGACACGCCAAAACTGACGCGGGATCTGGCGCATTTTAAAGATCAGATTGAAACTCAATAACGGATTAGAGATTCACTGCTTCCTTTTGTTTAATTTTATTATATTTTGTTTTAATTGTATCTAAACTTCATTCCAATAAATGAAAAGTCAAATCTTTGTTGAATTTTTCTATCGTAATTACTGATTATTATTGTGGCAAATTTATTGAGGCTTTAGCATATTCAAACTGAATATGTTGCTGGTACCTGCTACACGTGCTCGTATACCTTATATCGGGAGCGCGGCGTGACACACGATTTGCATGATCTGCTGCAAACATGTTCCACATATTGCATTTCTATGTAAGAACTTACAAAGGGTGCAAATAGGCAATGCAATCACAACAACAGAGTTTTTCCTTAGGCCTTTAATCAGCACAACATGAAGAACTAATGCTTCCATGCCCGAATTTTTTGTTTTTTTTTCCCATTACCTTTTTCGTTTTAGATCAGTAAGTATGAGAGAGGGGTGGACAAAATGGCATTTAGGTCAAACTTGCACTAAACAGAAGGAAAAAGCATTGGATTGGACCAAATTACCAGTATCTGAGCAAATTCAGGCCTCATCTAAACATTCTGTCTACAGACGTTCTTGAATCAAATGAACTGGATAAACCACAAACTATAAGAGAACCCAAATATGACTAATAGCAAAGAAAAAAATCAATCAAATATAAGATTGTAATTATAAATTTTTGTTCTATGCCTAATGACGATAAGCTTCAGCTGCCGAACAAATTGGCCAGAGAAAAATTCAGAACATGCATCATGATATCAAGATTGTAATTTAGACATTCTCTAAATGACATCCCGAGGATTGAAGTGGTGCTAAACAGTCAAAGGGCAGGTTACATTGCACTCTTGAACAATTCAAAAGTTTCCCTACCTTGTAACCTTAGGTAGCTGATATAGCTGACAGAAGGCAAGGGATTTCGTTTTTCTCTGCAAGTATTGGATTGTGAAGCTTGGAAGATGAGAAATAACTTTATGGTAGTTGCACACTACACTTAGAATTTAAGTCATGAGGTTACTAGTGTCAAATATTAGTTCATTACTATTGTTCAAGTTTGCTAACCGGCATAAGCTTGCTAGTGTCAAATATAAGTTCATTACTATCGTTCAAGTTTGCTAACCGGCATAAGCTTGCTAGTGTCAAATATTAGTTCATTACTATAGCTTAAATCTAGGTTAACCACGTCAACGGTGAAACATTTCCATGCAAATACAAGTGATGTGAGCCAAGTCACCAAGAGAGAAATTGTCATCTCTACTACTATCAAACTGTGAAAATAACAAGATTCAAGAATATGCCTCATCAGGATTTTTTGTTAACATAGATAATAAATTCTCAGTCTTGCATTTACTTTAGACCCTCTTTTACTCAACCATTATAAGAAGTGAGCTATCCTAGTATCCTTGATTGCTTTAGTCAAGACTTTGGATCCTATTCATCAAGAGCTAGCACTGTTGGATATAGCCACTTTAACATTTGATATAATCTAATCACGCAATTGGTTGGATTCATGGGTGGGAGTTCAATCACTTTGACATCCTCTCTGAAATTTTTTGACTCTGCATTGGACTCTAAAGCTAAAATGGAAAGGTAATGTACCACAACAACCATCTTTGGACTTCAGATCCTCTCTTACCGTCTTAAGTAGTTGGCTACCTCCACACTCATCTCAACCTCTCCAACTATATTACTCCAAAAAAGTTGATGATAGAGTTCAGGAACTCTCACCCGACGGTATCCCTTCCATCAACTTTCTCCACCACTCCCTTGTCCATGTAAACAACACTACCAACCCTATACTCTAGCAACTTTCTCTGCAACCTTCCATGTAAACAATGGTACCTACCTTCAATCCCATTTTGGGAGCTCCAGTAAGTGGAAGGTCAAAAGTCATATGCCGCTCCTCATCATAAAAAAAAAAAACTACTCACCATCGAAAAACTTGTTAAAGAGGGATAAAACCAACATTCCAACTTGCATCCCATGCAACACGTCTTTGAGAGCCTCTCGGTACCTTTTCCTTGAATATCGTTTTACCACTTGGTTTGAGAATGCCTCTGGATGACAAGAACAATCACTTAATTTCATCCCGACTCCTCCATTAGCTGTGGGCATTTCAAGGCAACCAACAATCCCCAACATTGAATGATTGGGATTGTGTTGCTTTCTCAATTTGTTGGTTGATTGGAACATAGCCACAAGCACGATTCCCTATGCCAAAACTATTAGACGACTCAATTAATTGCCCAATGGAGGAAAGATGCCTCCATAGGTCAAAAAGAGTAGTAGAGTAAAATACATTTTAAGATCATTCATAAATGCATAATATGCCCGTCCCCAAACCAATGAGCAAATCTTCAAATCCCAAACCAATGGGCAAATCTTCAACTCTAAATATAGATTAAAGTTGTGTTTGGATGTTAAAAGCATAGCGTTTTTGGGTATTTTCGAAATGTGTATTTTAAAGTGTTCTGCTAGTATGTATTTTAGAGTGGTCTATTTATGAATTTTGGGGTGTTCAAACTTGTAACAGGGAGTTTAATTTTCTCATAAATTTTTATGGTTTCATAAATATATAAAAGACAAGTATTCCTAACTAGAAAAAAGAAAAGTACATGAAAGAGAGTTGGATCAGGAAAAGGAGAGAATATTTGTGGATAAACAATTCAAAACACTCTAAAAAACCGGATTTAGAGTGTTTTAAAAAACACTCCAAAACCTGGTGTGTTCTAATAACACTTCCACACACTTGTCCAAAAACTCACAAGCAAGTTTTTTTTTAATTATTTATGAACAATTCATAGCACATTCCTCCAAAACACCCCTAAACACTTCAAAACTAAACTCCCAAGCATAGCATAATATATGAACTATCACCGAAAATGACAAAAAATCTTGATTTAGCAAGATAACTTCATCCAGAAGTACACCACGTCGAGCTAATTTTCAGTATGTAACCATAATTGAATCTACCGTCACCCTATTCCCCTACTATTTTACGTTCAGTACCAGACATTTGGTGCATATTCATGGCAAAATATGCACCTAGCAAATGATTAAGAAGTAAAAAGACGAAATTTTATATGGACAAAAGCGAGTGTAATCAATTAGTTCATCCAGTTTTGGTTGAATTCCCCCAAATTAAGCAAAAAGCGAATAGATAGACCGATTCTTACCCTTCCTTCGGGGTGAAAGCAAGGATGGATTATGCCGTTCATGTCGAGGTAGAGGTTGTCGAACTCGACGCCGTTAGGGTTTGGTTTGGTGAGATCGACGCCGCCTCCTCGGCCGCTGTCGAAGGGCTCTTCCTCCTCGATGACGTCTGCTATTGAGAGAGGGTAGCGATCGGCGAGCCATCGGTAGAAGGCGGGAACTCCCATGGCGGCCGGGGGTCGATCTCTCTTGTCTCTCTGCGAAAATCGGGGGAGATCTGGAAAGGCGAAAGGGTGGTAAAATGGTTTTTTATTTTTTTTTAGGCGTATTTACAGATCTGTCCCTTAACTTTATAAATTATAATTTAGTCCCCCAAATCTTCATATTTAGGATTAAGTCCCACAAATCATTTAAGTTACTACAATTTAATCCCAGTTTATATTTTGGCTCGATTTTTCCGTTTTACCTCTGGTTTCCTTCACTTAATTTCCTTCCCTCTTCTCTCTCTTTTCTTAGTTCTTATTGGATTTCTCTTGTTCTTTTCTTCTTTCTCTATTTATTTATTGGGTTCTCCCGCTCTATATTGAAATGAAATATATTATTCTCCACTAACTGTATTAAATCTTTAAATCTAAATATAAATTCATTTATTGGATTCTCTCTCTTTATATTAGATAAATTTATTTTTATGTTTAATACATTTAGTAGAGAATAATACATTTGGTCTCAATATAAAGAGAGAACTCAATAAGTGAAAGAGAGAAAAGAGAAGAAGAAAGGGAAACTCAATAAGAACTAAGAAGAGAAGGAAAAAGATAAGAGGGAATTAAGTAAAATAAATCAGGAGTAAAACGAGATAATCGGGGCAAAATATAAACTACGGGACTAAATTGTAGTAATTTAAAGGATTTTGGGACTAAAACTAAATATGAAGATTTAGGGACTAAATTATAATTTATAAATATAAGGGACAGATATATAAATATACCTTTTTTTTTTAATATACAGACGCTGAGAAACGTGCCGTGTGAATTAAAGGAAATTCTAAACCAGCACACACTCGACTTAGTGAGCACCATATCCTAATAATTACAAGTTTACCAAATTTTTACAAAACTATTCTTCACCGACCTTTCCCAGCCTCCTCACCGCCTCTTCCATTGCTTCGCACTCCACCATCTTCCTGTCAACCACACCACTTCTGCCACCATCTTCTCCGCCTCCACCTTAGTCCCCCCCTTTTCGTCGCCGATGAAGGTCTCACCGATAATACAATCTTCTCACATTCTCACTTTGTTTTTTACTGTTGACATCACCATCTCAAGGGGACACGCTTGGTTGAGATGGGGCCCAATTGGAGAGGGGGAGGAGGGGCGGGTGCAGGCCTGACAGTGGTGAGAAGGAAGGAAGAGGATGAGGAGGCGGAGGCAAAGTATCAGGAGGAGGCAGGAGATGGATTTGGAAGGACATAGGAGGTGGAGGATGAGACAACGAAGGAAGAGAAAATCACAAGATGGTATAAAATTGTAAGAATTGCAGTGCTCACTAAGGAAAATCTATTTTTAAAAAAAATAAAGGTGGTGCTTACTAAGCAAATATTGGTCACCTAGTCTTATGTACTCTAGGGGAGTTTCCAAAGGAGCACACCAATTTTCTTAGTGAGCTCATTTCTTAGTATTTTTTTTTTTGGGCTCAAAACCTGTAAGTTATAAAATGGGCTCACTAAGAAAAATGGTGTGCTCCTTAAGAAACTCATCTATGCAGGGTCTATGGGAATTTCTATTCAGACATAACCAAACTCACATTTCTCTTGAAACGATAATGATTTCTTGGTGAGCACACTAAAATTTTCTAGATCTCTCTTCCCTTGCCTCCATGTCCGATTACCTGCTCCGAGCCCACCTCATCGCCTACGCCCTCCCCTCCTCTTTCGCAAGGCAAATGCTCTCGCCTCCACCTCCGCGCCTCCGCCTCCACGGTCATATCTAAGCCCTCACCTCCACCTCCAACCCCTGCACCTGCCCCCCACACCCTCGTCTTCACCTCCACTCTATGTATCTTTGGGACTGGTTGAAAGAAGGAGGGTTAGGAGGTTAAAAATAAGGACAATTTCGTCTAAAAAAAATGATAAATTAGTAAATTATTGAAACTTAATTAGGTGTTTGAAACTTAATTAGGTATGTCACTAAGACTAGTTATGTTCTCGTTTAGAAATTCCTAAGGCCTCTTGACGAGAGCTTTTGCATTGAGGTAATTTGTAATCTGCCATTGTATAATAAGTTATATAAATTGTGCAAGTTGGAATAAAATTCCTTAAACTTTTCCTTTTTGAGAGGGAAGGGCAGGGGTGAGCATTGTTTGCTTTCGATTCAGTTTTTCAATCTTTACATCCCAAACCGTTAGAAATGAAAATAAAAACCGAAACTAACTAATTTCAATTAGATTTTTCTATTCTTACTATTGAATAAAACTTGTTAGGACTATAGGGGCCATGACACCCATCCCAATGTAAAAGCCCAATACGTTGCCCAAGACCCCTTTGTCTAAATGGGCTTTAGTTATAATTAAATATTGTTTGGATGGGCTTTAATGATAATTAATAGTATTTGGACTAATAAGGTATAAGATTATTCTAAATCCTAATTAATCTCACATCAAAATAAAAATCAGCATCTCAATCTAGAGGCTAGGCGGCAAGGACGGGGCTGCTATCACATAAGTATTTGATCCCAATATTTTTTCCAAAATTATTTTGGATCCCGGTCTCTACCTTCTTAGTTTTTTTTTTTTTTTAGAATCAAATTTCATGAATTTTGAAGTTTATTCACTATTTCATTAAGTGGATATAGAGTGTTATATTTATCGAAAACAATTAATTTTGTGTATACTCGATGAAGATTAAATCAAATATAAAAACTTCAGAAATTGGGTATGAGTGAACTCAAGGATCATAATCCGAAAGAAAAAATTTTAAGAAAAAAATTAGAGATAGTAGAAATGGAATACAACTCAGATTACTTAAGTAAGACGGTGACTCATTTCTCCACACACACACATACGGGATTCTATATAAACCGCCAATTAATGTAAGTTGCGTAAGCTAACATAGAAAAATAGTAATTACATTATTCTTTCCATTTTTTCTAAAATTACATAAGTTACCTCTTTAGCTTATTAAGAATCAAATTTCATTGATTTTGAAGTTATCCATTAAGTGGATGCAAAATATTATATTAATTTTGACTTTACTTGATAGAAAGCAAAATTAAAGCTAAACTATTAATTGAAAACTATTAATTTTATATTTAGTTGATGGAATGACAAATTAAAACCAAAACCCAAGAAATTTAGCATGAGTGAGTGTTACAAAGTTGAAATTACAAAGCAAAAAAATATTTTGAAATAAAATTATTGGAGATAATGGAAATGTTCTCGCTCAGATAACATTACATGAGTTGTCAACTCATTTCCAATTCTCAATTTTTTTTCCATTAAGCTTGTTTAATGAAACATAAGAGCTTTTCACCCACCTTTTTATCTATAAAAAAAAAAAATACAACCCTAATTGAGGACTCACGAAGGATAGTACTAGATGCTCTTGAGTGTCCTTTATTTTATGAACTTTCAAAATAAATAAATAAATAAATAAATAAATAAATAAATATATATATATATATATATATATATATATATATATATATATATATATATATATATATATATATATATATATATATATATATATATATATATATATATATATATATATATATATATATATATATATATATATATACAGAGAGAGAGAGATATGGAAATGAGCTGACAACTCATGCAAGTTATCTGAGCTGCAGTTCATTTCCACTATCCCCAGTAATCATTTTTAAAAAATTTCTTTTGGATTATGATCTCGACCCCCTAGGGTTCACTCATACCCAATTTCTTGGGTTTTAGTTTAGATTTGGTTTTCCATTAAGTTAACACAAAATAAACGTTTTTCAATGAATAAAACATTTTGTATGCACTTGATGAAAAGGTAAATGAACTCCAAAATCTATGAAATTTAATATAAAAGAAGTTAAGGAGGTAGAGATAGTAATTGTTTAAAAAAATTAAAGAAAAATCACTGGATCATTATAGTTTTGCCGCTAGCTCATGTAACTTTTTCTGAGCTGGCAGCTCACCTACAGTAATCATATATATATATATATATATATATATATATATATATATATATATATATATATATATATATATATATATATATATATATATATATATATATATATATATATATATATATATATATATATATATATATATATATATATATATATATATATATATATATATATATATATATATATATATATATATATATATATATATATATATATATATATATATATATATATATATATATATATATATATATATATATATATATATATATACATACATACATACACACACACACACACTAGACTATAAACTTTCCATTAAATTTTAAAAACTACATTTAACATATCCTTTACCAACTAGTTACTTTGATATATGTGTGTCAAAATTTCAGAAGGTGAATAGTGACAAGAGAATAGGGTGATACTGGGCCACTAGTACATATAAACCGGAAAAAGTGTAAAATTTAACTTTCTAGATTTAATAGGAAGTTCCCAATCCAATCTATCTATATACACACATATACATACGTATACATATCTACATAAATACATACACATGCATGTAATATATATATATATATATATATATATATATATATATATATATATATATATATATATATATATATATATATATATATATATATATATGATTACTGTAAGTGAGCTGCCAGCTCAGGGAAAGTTACGTGAGCTAGCAGCAAAACAATAATGATCCAATGACTTTTTTTTAATTTTTTTTAACAATTACTATCTACACCTACTTCACTTCTTTCAGATTAAATTTTATAAATTTTAGAGTTCATTGACCTTTTCATCAAGTGTATACAAAATATTTTATTCATTAAAAACCGTTAATTTTGTGTTAATTTGATGGAGTATCAAATCAAAACTAAAACTCAAGAATTTGAGTATGAGTGAACCCTAGGGGGTTGAGATCATAATCCAAAAGAAAAAATTTTAAAAACAATATTAGAGATAATGGAAATGAACTGCAGCTCAGATAACTTGCGTGAGCTGTCAGCTCATTTCCATCTCTCTCTCTGTCTCTCTCTCTCTATATATATATATGAAAAAGTGTATAAAAGATGATGCCATGAGAAAGTTGCCTATGAAAATGACTTAAACCTTAATATAAATAGTATTTACGGAAGATCCAAATATTAATTATAATCTCCATATTAAAAAATTTAAAGAAAAATTATAAAATTACAGTAATTTTGTTGTTCAAGTACATATGTAGTTAAAACCATTATATGAGAGGACTCTGCCAAAATAAATCTGACAACTGAACAAGTTGCACTTGTCCAAATTCAATGAATTTGCAGCGTAAAACGGCCATGATGTGCCGCCCATTGATCCGTGACCACCGAAGGCAGATAAGCACATCCTTTACTCCCAAAATTTTTTCCTGTAATATACTTAGAATCTGCTAAATTCAATTGACATTAAAAAAAAAAACAAAAAGGCAGATGACAAAAAGAAGACAAGAAGACAAAAAGCACGTTAGCCCAATAATTCATACCGAATAAATTCAATGACTTTTTTTCAATTTTTTTAACAATTACTATCTACACCTACTTAACTTCTTTCAGATTAAATTTTATAAATTTTGGAGTTCATTTACCTTTTCATTAAATGTATACAAAATGTTTTATTCATTGAAAACCGTTAATTTTGTGTTAATATGATGGAGTACCAAATCAAAACTAAAACTCAAAAAATTGAGTATGAGTGAACCCTAGGGGGTTGAGATCATAATCCAAAAAAATTTTTTTTAAAAAAAATATTAGAGATAATGGAAATGAACTGCAACTCAGATAACTTGCGTGAGTTGCCAGCTCATTTCCATATCTCTCTCTCTCTCTCTCTCTATATATATATATATATATATATGAAAAAGTGTATAAAAGATGACGCCATGAGAAAGTTGCCTATGAAAATGACTTAAATATTAATATAAATAGTACTTATGGCAGATCCAAATATTAATTATAATCTCCATATTAAAAAATTTAAAGAAAAATCATAAAATTACTGTAATTTTGCTGTTCAAGTACATATGTAGTTAAAACCATTACATGAGAGGACTCTGCCAAAACAAATCTGACAACTGAACAAGTTACAATTGTCCAAATTCAATGAATTTGCAGCGTAAAATGGCCATGATGTGCCGCCCATTGATCCGTGACCACTGAAGGCAGATAAGCACATCCTTTACTCCCAAAATAGTTGCCATACTTGTTAAATTTTTTTTTTAAATAAAAAGGGAAATTTTTTCCTGTAATATTCTTAGAATCTGCTAAATTCAATTGACATTAAAAAAAAAAACAAAAAGGCAGATGACAAAAAGCACAAGAAGACAAAAAGAAGACAAGAAGACGAAAAGCACGTTAGCCCAATAATTCATATCGAATAAATTCAATGACTTTTTTTCAATTTTTTTTAACAATTACTATTTACACCTACTTAACTTCTTTCAGATTAAATTTTATAAATTTTGGAGTTCATTTACCTTTTCATCAAGTGTATACAAAATGTTTTATTTTTTGAAAACCGTTAATTTTGTGTTAATATGATGGAGTACCAAATCAAAACTAAAACTCAAGAAATTAAGTATGAGTGAACCCTAGGGGGTTGAGATCATAATCCAAAAGAAATTTTTTAAAAAAAAATATTAAAGATAATGGAAATGAACTGCAGCTCAGATAACTTGCGTGAGCTGTCATCTCATTTCCATATCTCTCTCTCTCTCTCTCTCTCTCTCTCTCTCTATATATATATATATATATATATATGAAAAAGTGTATAAAAGATGACGCCATGAGAAAGTTGCCTATGAAAATGACTTAAATCTTAATATAAATAGTATTTATGGAAGATCTAAATATTAATTATAATCTCCATATTAAAAAATTTAAAAAAAATCATAAAATTACTGTAATTTTGCTGTTCAAGTACATATGTTGTTAAAACTATTACATGAGAGGACTTTGCCAAAACAAATCTGACAACTGAACAAGTTGCAATTGTCCAAATTCAATGAATTTGCAGCGTAAAACGGCCATGATGTGCCGCCCATTGATCCGTGACCACCGAAGGCAGATAAGCACATCCTTTACTCCCAAAATAGTTGCCATACTTGTTAATTTTTTTTTTAAATACAAAGGGAAAATTTTTCCTGTAATATTCTTAGAATCTGCTAAATTCAATTGACATTAAAAAAAAGAAGACAAAAAGACAGATGACAAAAAGCACAAGAAGACAAAAAGAAGACAAGAAGACAAAAAAGCACGTTAGCCCAATAATTCATACCGAATAAATTCAATGACTTTTTTTCAATTTTTTTTAACAATTACTATCTACACTTACTTAACTTCTTTCAGATTAAATTTTATAAATTTTGGAGTTCATTTACCTTTTCATCAAGTATATACAAAATATTTTATTCATTGAAAACCGTTAATTTTGTATTAATTTGATGGAGTACCAAATCAAAACTAAAACTCAAGAAATTAAGTATGAGTGAACCATAGGGGGTTGAGATCATAATCCAAAAGAAAATTTTTTAAAAAAAAATATTAGAGATAATGGAAATGAACTGTAGCTCAGATATTTGCGTGAGCTGTCAGCTCATTTCCATCTCTTTCTCTCTGTCTCTCTCTCTTTCTATATATATATATATATATATATATATATATATATATATATATATATATATATATATATATATATATATATATATGAAAAAGTGTATAAAAGATGACGCCATGAAAAAGTTGCCTATGAAAATGACTTAAATATTAATATAAATAGTATTTATGGAAGATCCGAATATTAATTATAATCTCCATATTAAAAAATTTAAAGAAAAATCATAAAATTACTGTAATTTTGCTGTTCAAGTACATATGTAGTTAAAACCATTACATGAGAGGACTCTGCCAAAATAAATCTGACAACTGAACAAGTTGCAATTGTCCAAATTCAGTGAATTTGCAGCGTAAAATGGCCATGATGTGCCGCCCATTGATCCGTGACCATCGAAGGCAGATAAGCACATCCTTTACTCCCAAAATAGTTGCCATACGTGTTAAATTTTTTTTTTAAATAAAAAGGGAAATTTTTTCCTGTAATATTCTTAGAATCTGCTAAATTCAATTGACATTAAAAAAAAAAACAAAAACGCAGATGACAAAAAGTACAAGAAGACAAAAAGAAGACAAGAAGACGAAAAGCACGTTAGCCCAATAATTCATACCGAATAAATTCAATGACTTTTTTTTTAATTTTTTTTAACAATTACTATCTACACCTACTTAACTTATTTCAGATTAAATTTTATAAATTTTGGAGTTCATTTACCTTTTCATCAAGTGTATACAAAATGTTTTATTCATTGAAAACCGTTAATTTTGTGTTAATATGATGGAGTACCAAATCAAAACTAAGACTTAAGAAATTGAGTATGAGTGAACCCTAGGGGGTTGAGATTATAATCCAAAAGAAATTTTTTAAAAAAAAATATTAGAGATAATGGAAATGAACTGCAGCTCAGATAACTTGCGTGAGCTGTCAGCTCATTTCCGTCTCTCTCTCTCTCTCTATATATATATATATAAATGAAAAAGTATATAAAAGATGACGCCATGAGAAAGTTGCCTATGAAAATGACTTAAATCTTAATATAAATAGTATTTATGGAAGATCCAAATATTAATTATAATCTCCATATTAAAAAATTAAAGAAAAATCATAAAATTACTGTAATTTTGCTATTCAAGTACATATGTAGTTAAAACCATTACATGAGAGGACTCTGCCAAAACAAATCTGACAACTGAACAAGTTGCAATTGTCCAAATTCAATGAATTTGCAGCGTAAAACGGCCATGATGTGCCGCCCATTGATCTGTGACCACCGAAGGCAGATAAGCACATCCTTTACTCCCAAAATAGTTGCCATACTTGTTAAATTTTTTTTAAATAAAAAGGGAAAATTTTTCCTGTAATATTCTTAGAATCTGCTAAATTCAATTGACATTAAAAAAAAAAAAGACAAAAAGGCAGATGACAAAAAAGCACAAGAAGACAAAAAGAAGACAAGAAGACAAAAAAGCACGTTAGCCCAATAATTCATACCGAATAAATTCAATGACTTTTTTTCAATTTTTTTTAACAATTACTATCTACACCTACTTAACTTCTTTCAAATTAAATTTTATAAATTTTGGAGTTCATTTACCTTTTAATCAAGTATATACAAAATATTTTATTCATTGAAAACCGTTAATTTTGTGTTAATTTGATGGAGTATCAAATCAAAACTAAAACTCAAGAAATTGAGTATGAGTGAACCCTAGGGGGTTAAGATCATAATCCAAAAGAAAATTTTTTAAAAAAATATTAGAGATAATGGAAATGAACTGCAGCTCAGATAACTTGCGTGAGTTATCAGCTCATTTCCATATCTCTCTCTCTCTCTCTCTCTCTCTCTCTCTATATATATATATATATATATATATATATATATATATATATATATATGAAAAAGTGTATAAAAGATGACGCCATGAGAAAGTTGCCTATGAAAATGACTTAAATCTTAATATAAATAGTATTTATGGAAGATCCAAACATTAATTATAATCTCCATATTAAAAAAATTAAAGAAAAATCATAAAATTACTGTAATTTTGCTGTTCAAGTACATATGTAGTTAAAACCATTACATGAGAGGACTCTGCCAAAACAAATCTGACAACTGAACAAGTTGCAATTGTCCAAATTCAATGAATTTGCAGCGTAAAATGGCCATGATGTGCCGCCAATTGATCCGTGACCACTGAAGGCAGATAAGCACATCCTTTACTCCCAAAATAGTTGCCATACTTGTTAAATTTTTTTTTTAAATAAAAAAGGAAAATTTTTCCTGTAATATTCTTAGAATCTGCTAAATTCAATTGACATTAAAAAAAAAAAAGACAAAAAGGCAGATGACAAAAAGCACAAGAAGACAAAAAGAAGACAAGAAGACAAAAAAGCACGTTAGCCCAATAATTCATACCGAATAAATTCAATGACTTTTTTTCAATTTTTTTTAACAATTACTATCTACACCTACTTAACTTCTTTCAGATTAAATTTTATAAATTTTGGAGTTCATTTACCTTTTAAACAAGTATATACAAAATATTTTATTTATTGAAAACCGTTAATTTTGTATTAATTTGATGGAGTACCAAATCAAAACTAAAACTCAAGAAACACCAAATATGGATATTTGAATATTTGGAAATTTTATCCAAAAACACCGTATGTAATTTTCTCATTCCAATGTATATTTGTCTTTTACATAATTGTAGTTTATTTATCACTTACATGTTTTAGGAAATCCATGAAAATTCATAAGAAACTACACTCTCAAGTACATTCTTAAACACCCCAAAACACACACTTAAAAATACCCTAATACACTTGAGTTAACATCCAAACACAATCTAAGTATATTTGTTACATAATAATCTTATCTAATCGCAATTACAACTTTAAAACATGAAGATTATGAGGCTAAACTTGTTAGGAAGTTGATATATGATTATAGTCTTGCATTGGATGGAACAGAAGAGTTCATGGTATTAAATAAAAAGTTGGAACCTCTACTTAACAATTTAAGTTTTTGGTCAGATTGGTTCTGGATTTTGTACTTAAAACCCGTCATGCTCCCCCCTATCAAAACCCAGGTTTTGCGCATGGTGGACCGACATTTCTCCTCAACAAAACTAATTTAAGTTTTGATAGATAAAAACTAATAGTTTCATGCCTCATTAGGAGTATTATCTGAAATATTTTTGCTAGTTGTAATCAAAGGTGGAACTCAAGCCAATCACTAATAAAAGATTTTCATTTTCTTTATGTTTTTGCAACTAGATTAGTCGAAAAAAAGGAAGATAGAGCAAGAAAAAAGGGGAGGACCGAATGGTTACAATAAATTTATTACGGTTAATTAGTAAATATTTTAATTTTTATGAAATATTTAATAGAGAGACTATTATAAGGTGACCACTGATATACACATGGAGGCCAACATCTAAATAGAAAAATTGTTACGGATCTATAAGCTAAAAACATTATAATTTATAGGGCTTAATTGTAACGCAAACAATGGAATTCAGGCACAATCCCGGATCCCAACCCTCTAAGAAAAATCTGATTGGGCCTAATATTGGAATGTTTATACAGTTTTTGCTTAAACATATTTAGAAATATATTATGCAGGTTGCCATAAAACTATTTTTTGGATGAATGATCAGATTTGAATTTGGAATCTTTGACACTCAACCGCTCGATCCACCGCTGAAGCCTCTTCGATCTTCTTCCCCACCGGACCTTTTGCTGTTCGCGACTCTCGCTCGAGCTGATCACCTTCGTCGACTCCTCACTTTTGCGCATAGGCTATTCAGAAAGAAAATAACAAACCCCCCACCAATCCACTATCCTTTTCAACGGCAAATTCGTCTTTTTATTGTATGTTGGCCTCATATGTCATTCGCCAAATGGCCCCCAAACTCCATTGGTTTTTCCAGAAACTAAAGTGAGAGTTTTACATTTGATATACCTAATATTACATGAGTCTGACTACAGTTAACCTAGAAAGAATCCAAATTCATTAGATGTTGGTGTGTTCCAAAAGCATTATACGCTAAGATCTGTTTATCCTATTCCAATATCAATTTGTTAAATTCAACCCGCGTCAAAAAGATTTGCGGTTTTTTAAGTACCATTTACAACCTCTAACAGGTTATTGTGGGGCCCACTCCATGCAGTGGACCCCACATGTCAGTCTCAGATAATTATCGAAACAGCACCCATTTCCAGGACAACTCTTTCCTTAAAAAATTAGCCACATAATTAGTATCGCATCGATAATTCCCAAAAAAAAAAAAAAAAAAAAAAACTCCTGTCAAATGGCAATCATTCCTTAAATTTTAAGGAAACTATATATTTGTTAATTAATTAATCAATTTGCTAAAAGGATCGAAAAATGAACAGCACAAGATCATAATCTAGCTTCTGTGGTTCTCAGAGGCCACTTGCCTTTCGCATACAATCGCTGTCCCGTGCCGCCTCCGCTGCTGCTTCGGTAACCTCCGGTAACTCCACCGCCCCGGCCCTTTTTATAACATTTCTGCTCCTTCTAATGTCTAGATTTTGGATAGGGGCAATTTTTTCTTCCTTCAGCTATCGTTTGTTACCGCTGAGACTGCGCGATGGGAGAAGCCTCCGTCATGATCGCCAAGGATGTCACTGAGGTAATCAATTATTTATTTTTCTCTCTTTTTTAAAAAAGTTCTTTTTTATTTAATTTCTAAACGTTTTATATTTATTTTCCAATTGGTAGTTGATTGGGAAAACCCCACTGGTTTATCTCAACAATATTGTTGATGGCTGCAAAGCGCGAATCGCCGCGAAGTTGGAGATGATGGAGCCTTGCTCCAGTGTCAAGGACAGGTGAATTTTGTAACTATTTGACTTTTTTTTTTTTTCCCTTTGGTTCGGTTGATGTATTTGGGGGTTTGTAATTATTGGTGGGGTTTTTGATATAGGATTGGGTATAGCATGATCACTGATGCAGAGGAGAAAGGCCTGATTACGCCTGGGAAGGTAAGTACTCTTGTAGAGTGAGTATTATCCATTTTATTGTTGCTTGTTCATCTTTATGAATCGAAAGTTATGATTTTTATTTATATGATGAAGTAGTCCCGGTCTTCGGAATTTTATTATCTATTATTTTGATGTATGATTGTATGTAGAGTTTAAGGATGAGTTGATAGGTTGAGCTTTTGCATGCCTTAGGATTGTCAATGGCCTTCACTGTCTCCTGATTTCATTCCCTTTGGTCAGTGGTTATTCCTTAATGTGCTTATCTTTATCATATTCATAATTATCATCTAGTCCTTTTCCGATTAATGAGGTTTGTTGTTGAATTTCATCGAAAAAGTTCTTTTTTTTTTTTTTTTCTTGAGAGAGAGAGAGAGAGAGAACTGTGGGTTATAAAAGCCCCCGTATTTCATTTAAGAGGCTTAACGAAACAGCAGAGAATTCCATCCAAAAGTTTAAACAAACTTCTACAGTTTGTTCTCATGTGCCAACTGTTGAATTCATTCACTAATTTGAACCTTAAATTGAGCCAATTCACTAGTTCAAATTAAATGAATTAAGTGAATTGAAATTGGCTTCAAAAGTTGAGTACATAGCAAAGGAACAAAAAGGGAAGATGAAAAAGATAGTCCCACATGGGATAGAGGAATGTAAGGATGTGGGTTTAAATAAGATAGCTTGCTCCTTTACTTTGCTTATGTAAGAAGAGGAAAACCTTGAGCACCACGGGTGGTGCTACGCACCGCCCGCACGCGCACGCGCACGCGCGTGTGCGAGGGCGAATGGGTGTTTAGGGCGCATTGGGCGCTTTAGAGGCGCCGCCGTCAACGGTTGCCGTTAAACGGTCGCAACTGTTGAAACGGCCAACTGTTGCGACTGTTGAAATCTCAACCGTTGCGACTGTTGAAAACCTATAAATAGGGTCTGGGTCAGTGTTTCACATTACACACGTTTTTTCTTTTCTCTTCTCTTTGTTCTTCTGCAGACAGAAGTTCCAGAATTTCTGTCTACAAAAGAACTCTGTTCATCATTTTCAATAAAGTCCAGTCCTGCATAACATAAACCAGAGAGAACCTTTATCAGATTCGCCAGAGCAGAGGGATTGCGGCTTACTTCCCTCTGCAGATCGATCGTTGTATCCTGGGAGATCGACGTCCAAGAAATCCAGAAGCGAACAGTGGAGGACGAATCGATTTTAAGGAGATAGTGTCCAACACTAGCCTCGATCTTCATCCAATCTGCTTCCTCTGCTTCCTGTCAGTAAAGTCTTCTTCCAGTTTCCTGCAACCAGGTTTTTCTTAATCCAGTTTCATAATTTTCTGATTAGGATAGTATACTAGATAAAGAAGAACAGTTTGATGGTTTTTCTTTAACCAGTCTTCTTCTACTTCGAAACTGGAAATATATAAACATAAACCTAAATTACAGAATTAATTTTCTGCAAGATAACAGTAACAATTCTGTTAACTACAAATCTGTCATTTTGTGTTAATCTAAAATAATTTTGTATGCTTCATTCTGCAACCACAGAATTAGTAACCTCCAATTTACATACACTGTCATACGGTAAATAATAACCAACAATCTTAAAATCGATTCTTGCATGTTTTAGATTAACCTTTTAAGAATACAGTTTAAACATTTTTAGTTTGAACCTACATTCTTAAAATCGAATTTCGTGCATGTTTTAGATTAACTTTTTAAGAATACAGTTTAAACATTTTGTTTAGAACCAACATTCTTAAAACTGAGTTTTGGAATTCTGTCACAATACTATCAATTAAGAGTACTGTTATAATAGTATTTAATATTTAAACTGATATTTTGTTTTAGATTAAAATACTGTCATACTAGTAATCAATCACTAGTAATTTTAATTGCTTTTAGAGAAGACTAGTTAATTTATGTTTTGTGATTTGGAGTGTTGTTTTATTAGAAAGTTAAAATTTACTACAAGACATTAAGATAAATAAATTTTAATATTTGTAGATGGCTACTACATCTGATATGTCCACTGTGATAACTCCTGTCATGGTTACTCCAACTGTGCCTTCAAGCCAGTACGAGAAACCAGAGAAGTTCAGTGGCTCAGATTTTAAGAGATGGTAACAGAAAATATTGTTCTATCTCACTACAATGAATCTGGCCAAGTACTTGAAGGAGACTGTGCCTACTCTTGTTGAAGATGATCAACAATCAGTGAAGGCGGTTGAAGCATGGAAACATGCGGACTTCTTGAGTAAGAACTATATCCTCAATGGTTTGGACAATATACTGTATAATGTATATAGTTCAGTTGCTACTGCTAAGGAACTCTGGGAGTCCTTAGACAAGAAATATAATACAGAAGATGTCGGCTCTAAGAAATATGTAGTCGGTAAGTTTCTGGATTATAAAATGGTTGATTCTAAAAATGTAATCAACCAAGTACAGGATCTTCAAGTGATCATTCATGAAATTCATGCTGAAGGTATGACTATCAGTGAATCTTTTCAAGTGGCTGCAATAATTGAAAAATTGCCACCATTTTGGAAAGAATTTAGATATTACCTAAAGTATAAACGAAAAGAAATGACACTTGAAGATCTAATTGTACGATTGAGGATTGAAGAAGATAACCGCCTTTCTGAAAAGAAAATTGGAAATCCATACAATGTTTCTAAAGCTAATGTTATGGAAAATTCCAATAAGTCTAATGACAGGAAGAGAAAGCACAATGGTGAAGACTCTAAGAGTGGTAACTCGAAGAGATTCAATGGCAAGTGCTACAACTGTGACAAGCCTGGACATCGTGCAAAGGACTGCCGTGTGCGAAAGGCACCAGATTCTTCGAAGAAGAAGAAGAAGCATCCTAATGCACATTTGGCCGAAGAAGAAAATCTTTGTGCAAATGTAGATGTAAATTGTACATCTGTTGTCTCAGAGGTTAACCTAGTTGGTGGCAATTCTAAGGAATGGTGGGTGGATACTGGGGCCACTCGCCACATCTGCGCCAACAAGTGGATGTTCTCCACATATGAATCTGTGGAAGGAGAACTACTCTACATGGGTAACTCTGCAACCTCCAAGGTTGAAGGACGAGGCAATATTGTACTGAAGATGACTTCGGGGAAAGAACTTACTCTTACTGATGTACTTCATGTACCAGATGTCCGCAAGAATCTGGTCTCTGGTTCAGTCTTGAGTAAGAAAGGCTTTAGGCTTGTGTTTGAGTCTGATAAGTTTATACTCACAAAGAATGGTGTATATGTAGGTAAGGGGTATATGACCAATGGTCTGTTCAAAATAAATGTAATGACCATTGCCCCTAAGGTTATCAATAAAATTGATTCTTCTGTTTATATGACTGAGTCACATTTTATTTGGCATGTAGATTAGGACATGTTAATTATTATACTTTACAAAGATTAATAAATTTGAATATGTTGCCTAATTTCAATATAAACTTTGAAAATAAATGTGAAATATGTGTTGAATCAAAAATGACTAAGCTTCCATTTCACTCTATAGAACGTAGTACTGAACCTTTAGAATTAATTCATACAGATGTATGTGATTTAAAATCTATTCAAACTAGAGGTGGAAAGAAGTACTTTATTACGTTTATAGATGATTGTACTAGATATTGTTATGTATATCTACTTAGAACAAAAGATGAGGCAATTGAAATGTTTATACAATACAAAAATGAAGTTGAGAATCAACTTAGCAAAAAGATAAAAATGCTAAGAAGTGATAGAGGTGGTGAATATGAGTCACCATTTGCACAAATTTGTGCAGAACATGGTATTATACATCAAACAACTGCTCCTTACACTCCACAGCAAAATGGAATTGCTGAGCGTAAGAACAGAACTTTAAAAGAAATGATGAATGCCATGTTAATAAGTTCTGGTTTACCCCAGAACATGTGGGGGGAAGCTCTGCTTTCTGCCAATTATATTCTCAACAAGATACCCCAAAAGAAACTTGAGAAAACACCTTATGAATTATGGACAGGTCGAGCACCTAGTTATAAATTCTTAAGAGTGTGGGGGTGTCTAGCTAAGGTTGCAATTCCTACTCCGAAAAGGACTAAAATTGGACCTAAAACTATTGATTGTATATTCATTGGATATGCGCATAATAGCAGTGCTTATCGTTTCTTTGTCTTTAACTCTGATCATCCAGAGATACATAAGTATTCTATTATTGAATCTAGGAATGCTGTATTCTTTGAGAATGTATTTCCTAGTAAAGAACATGAATCAAGTTCCTCTAAAAGGACTTGTGATGATATAATAAGAGAAACAGAGTCTGATTCTGGAAATAAAACCAATGAGGATGAATGTAGACGGAGCAAAAGGGCCAGGATTAATAAATCGTTTGGTCCGGATTTTCTAACATATATATTAGAAAAAGAACCTCAAACTTATAAAGAGGCTATGTCTACTCCTGAAGCTCCTTTTTGGAAAGAAGCTGTAAATAGTGAAATTGAATCAATTATTCAAAATCACACCTGGGAACTTGTGGATCTTCCTCCAGGAAGTAAACCATTAGGATATAAATGGATCTTTAAAAGAAAGATAAAACCTGATGGGTCTATAGATAAATACAAAGCTAGACTTGTAATAAAAAGCTATAGACAAAAGGAAGGTATTGACTATTTTGATACATATTCACCTGTAACAAGAATAACATCCATAAGATTAATAATTGCTTTTGCTGCATTATATAATCTTGAGCTTCATCAAATGGATGTAAAAACAACATTTTTAAATGGTGAATTAGATGAAGAAATCTACATGGAACAACCTGAAGGGTTTGTAGTTTCAGGGAAAGAAAAGAAGGTGTGTAGACTTGTTAAGTCTCTTTATGGACTTAAACAAGCACCTAAACAATGGCATGAGAAGTTTGACCAAGTTATGTTGTCAAACGGATTTCGCTATAATGAATGCGATAAATGTGTATATGTAAAAGGGGATATGCACAACTATGTCATTGTATGTTTATATGTGGATGACATGATTATCACCGGTAGCACGGTGCTCTAATTAAGGAAGTAAAAATCATGTTAACACGAAAATTTGATATGAAAGACTTAGGTATTGCAGATATTATTCTTGGTGTTAAAATCTCAAAGACATCTGATGGATATACCTTATCCCAGTCACATTATATCGAGAAGATACTCGAAAAATTTGACAAGGGAAATACTGATATAGCTAAGACACCTGTAGATATGAGTCTACATCTTACAAAGAATATAGGTGCTAGTATATCACAGTTAGAATATTCTCAGATCATTGGCAGTCTTATGTATTTAATGAACTGCACAAGACCTGATATTGCATACTCAGTAAGCAAACTGAGTAGGTTTACAAGTAATCCAGGGGAGAACCACTGGAAAGCAATAGTTAGAGTACTCAAATATTTGAGGTATACTACTAACTATGGGTTGCACTATACTAGATATCCAGCAGTGATTGAAGGATACACTGATGCTAACTGGATTACCGATTCAAAAGATATCAAATCCACAAGTGGATATATCTTTACTATTGGAGGAGCAGCCATCTCTTGGAAATCTTCTAAACAAACATGTATAGCCAGATCCACTATGGAATCTGAGTTTATAGCTTTAGATAAAGCTGGAGAAGAAGCAGAATGGCTTCGAAACTTTTTAGAAGATATTCCAATGTGGCCTAAAACTGTGTCAGCAATATGCATCCATTGCGATAATCAATCAGCAATTGGAAGGGCACAAAATGTATTATATAATGGAAAGTCACGACATATACGTCGTAGGCATGAAACTGTAAGACAGCTGCTTACAAACGGAATAATATCTCTTGATTATATAAAATCAAAAGATAATATTGCAGATCCATTAACAAAAGGCTTGACTAGAGATCAAGTATATAAGTTGTCGAGGGGAATGGGATTACAGCCTACTAAAGAGTAACTCCATAATGGCAACCCAACCTAGCTGACTGGAGATCCCAAGATCTAGGTTCAAAGGGACAACCGAATTGTGGGGGAATTCGAAAGAATCACTGAGGAAAATATTTCCTATCTCATTTCTATGGTAAAATAGTGATTACCTGCAATGTGTTAGGATAAGCTAAGCTTTTAATGATCCTTATATCTTAGAAATCTAAGTGGAGTATGGCAGGATACTCTTGATAAGAGATCACCTATGTGAGTGAGAAGGGGCCACTTCTATGAGAATGAGAAAGGCTAAGTTCTCTAAGAGCACTCACAGAATTACCAGGTTGTCCAAGGCCAAAATGGACACAACATAGAATCTGATAAAGTTGAAAGAAATCGTGTGAATATTATTGTCTTAGTTTACATCAAAAGCTGAACAATTCAAAAACATCGTGTTCACTGGTTAGCAAGTAAACTCGATAATATTTCACTAGGGAAGGTTCAAAGCCAAAAGCCACCTCTCCCGATGCGGTAACTTTCTATTACACTCTCTGGTTATTTGCATTAGAGTCTAAGCCATTTCATTCATGTGGGGGATTGTTGAATTCATTCACTAATTTGAACCTTAAATTGAGCCAATTCACTAGTTCAAATTAAATGAATTAAGTGAATTGAAATTGGCTTCAAAAGTTGAGTATATAGCAAAGGAACAAAAAGGGAAGATGAAAAAGATAGTCCCACATGGGATAGAGGAATGTAAGGATGTGGGTTTAAATAAGATAGCTTGCTCCTTTACTTTGCTTATGTAAGAAGAGAAAAACCTTGAGCACCACGGGTGGTGCTACGCACCGCCCGCACGCGCGTGTGCGAGGGCGAATGGGCGTTTAGGGCGCATTGGGCGCTTTAGAGGCGCACTTTACACTTCGCACGTACGCAACGTCGCGAGGAGCTGAGGAGCTGAGGAGCCTTTGATTTTTGGTGCTATTGGATTCGGGTTGTCTCTATTGGGTTCAGAACTGAATGAATTCGACCTGCACCCGCCCCGTCAGTCAAGAGTCGTTGAAGTCCAACGGTCGGCGGTCCAACAGTCACCGGCCGCCGTCAACGGTTGCCGTTAAACGGTCGCAACTGTTGAAACGGCCAACTGTTGCGACTGTTGAAATCTCAACCGTTGCGACTGTTGAAAACCTATAAATAGAGTCTGGGTCAGTGTTTCACATTACACACGTTTTTTCTTTTCTCTTCTCTTTGTTCTTCTGCAGACAGAAGTTCCAGAATTTCTGTCTACAAAAGAACTCTGTTCATCAGTTTCAATAAAGTCCAGTCCTGCATAACATAAATCAGAAAGAACCTTTATCAGATTCGCCAGAGCAGAGGGATTGCGGCTTCCTTCCCTCTGCAGATCGACGTTCAAGAAATCCAGAAGCGAACAGTGGAGGACGAATCGATTTTAAAGAGATAGTGTCCAACACTAGCCTCGATCTTCATCCAATCTGCTTCCTCTGCTTCCTGTCAGTAAAGTCTTCTTCCAGTCTTCCTGCAATCAGGTTTTTCTTAATCCAGTTTCATAATTTTCTGATTAGGATAGTATACTAGATAAAGAAGAACAGTTTGATGGTTTTTCTTTAACCAGTCTTCTTCTACTTCGAAACTGGAAATATATAGACATAAACCTAAATTACAGAATTAATTTTCTGCAAGATAACAGTAACAATTCTGTTAACTACAAATCTGTCATTTTGTGTTAATCTAAAATAATTTTGTATGCTTCATTCTGCAACCACAGAATTAGTAACCTCCAATTTACATACACTGTCATACGGTAAATAATAACCAACAATTTTATATCTACCTGGAGTTGGTTGTAGAACTTAAATATCCGTTGAATAAAACTACTCACAAGAGAGGGGTTTGCTATGGGCATTTGTCAAATGTGAACCTTTGACTAACAGTTGTGCAGTTTATGATATCTCTTGCCTAAAATAAGGTTGAAAGGTGTAAGATTTGGTACGGGAAATAGCGTTAACCAAATGATACATGTCAAAGAAGTTGAAAGACCTTATACAGGCTATGGGCAATATCTCTGTATTTATGTTTCTTCTCTTTACATCATATGTCATATTTATTGTGTGATTCCAGATTTAGGTCTTAACTAAAGTATATTGTTACTTGAACACTGCACTGACTACTTTTCCCCTCACTGTTTAGAGTGTCCTAATTGAGCCTACAAGCGGTAACACTGGCATTGGGCTGGCCTTCATGGCAGCTGCAAAGGGTTATAAGCTCACTCTTACGATGCCAGCATCAATGAGTATGGAGAGAAGGATAATTCTTAAAGCTTTTGGCGCTGAGTTGGTCCTTACTGATCCTGTTTTGGGCGTGAAAGGTGCTGTTCAGAAGGCAGAGGAACTGGCAGCAAAGACTCCCAACTCTTACATCCTTCAACAGTTTGAAAATCCTGCCAATCCAAAGGTAAGTTGACCACAGCCGTTCTATGGAAAATCCTTGTTATGCAATTATAAAAATTATTTTGCTTTGTTGGTGTGTCTCTATAGATCCATTATGAGACTACTGGACCTGAGATCTGGAAGGGGACTGGGGAAAAGATTGATGCCCTTGTATCCGGTATTGGCACAGGCGGTACAATCACTGGAGCTGGGAGATACCTCAAAGAGCAAAATCCTGAAATTAAGGTTTTTTTTTTTTAAAAAAAATTTGTGAATATTAGCTAAGTATTATCAGTTGATTTGACATCTATGCAAATTGAACTTGAATTCTTTGCTTTTATTTTGACATAACTTCTCAATGTTGTGAATTACTGATTTTCATGATGTTCGTTATTTTCCTTTGTATAGCTGTTTGGTGTGGAACCAGTTGAAAGTGCAGTTTTGAATGGGGGAAAGCCTGGTCAGTAACTTTCTTAATCCCTTTCCCTTCTCATTCTTCTATCTATCAAAATTTGTCAACTCCATGTTAACTTGATGCATGCCAACATAAGATAGAACTTGACAATGCAATACTGTATATGTTTAAAAATATATATGAAGTGCTTGTTGGCTGCGAATAATGGCTATATATTTTATGTTATGTCCATTCCCTCCATCTTTCTTTTATCTGGAGTATATTATCACGGATTATATAATTTTTGAAATTTTCTCATATGCATGTTAAGTTCTACGCATGCCATCATCATGTATTTGTTGTGGGTGGGGTCGCTTGGCTTATGTTGGATGTGGCAGATCTCAAACTATATTGATGAAACTATAGGCTTTATTAAGCATAATTAGTTTTGGTGTCAAAAAGGAAGACTGCAGTGTAAAACAACATAATTCGTATGATGCCACGCCAAAGAAAACTGATAATGGTAATAGGTAAAGTCGTATGCTTGTTATTGTTTGGTTTATTGGTTGTAAACAGTATGGTTATAAAAGACTTTCAAGTATTTTGGAATTAAGAACGTGAAACGTGAATTCCAAATGAAGAACATGGAAAATAGTGGAGTATCAATTACTGTTCAAATCTTTCTTTCTAAACATCCGAATAGTGGGGGCAGGATAATGCTTATCATAGAAAAGGATTTGTCTCCGTTTTTATGATGAAAAGTTCAATAATTTGGGCAACGGTAGGAGGTTTTGAATTTTGATAATTCACTAGAGATTAAGTTTTTTTAGAAAATTTATAGTCTGTCTAACTTTTCCTTATCTTTGTAATCTGAGTATGGAAATTTAAATTTCAGAAGAGGTTGTGACAGAGATCAGATAGCTGTCATTATTTCGTCAGCTTGACAAATTGCACGTTTCAGTAACTGTTATATTGTTAATCCAAACTTAGAAAATCTGTTGGTGTAAAACTACTTGTTTGTATTTAGAAAGTCTGTGGAAATTGTTAGAAAAATGTATTACCGTGGGTCTGTATCGTAGCTCTTAAAGCTAAAATCTGTGGCCTAAGATGAGAGCTTACAAGCTAAATGCACGAATTAGGTGAGACACATAACTAGCTGGTCATATTCCTTTGGTAAATGGTGGCCCATGTAATGATAATATTCATGTAGTTTGTATTCTTGCTCCATTTTTATCCCAAGCCTTGAAGACATCAGTAGCTTTGTTATAAGAATATGGGACTTTGGTTGATATATGCTAGAATTTTTTTGTTTAATTTATTTTTGAAAGAATAAGATGGATAGTTCCCACCCTGAAATGGGCCAGGGAGTTCTTATTAAGTTTATGAGAGTCTGCTTTGAACCTATAATCTCCTGTATTATCCCCTGCTATTTCAAGTCATCTCCCAAGTCTTTGATTGTTTTGCTTAATACTGTATATAGTTTTCTTCTATTGATTACCGGAGGCATAGAAATACAGATTTTCGCTTTTAATCTTTTTAGCTTAATACTGCATTTGGTAGTCTGCACTTTGTTTGCATATTGTGTTATCATCACAAGTAATCTATTTTAAACTCTAGCAATATAATTCTATTGATTTTTTGCCTTGTATTAAAATATAATTTCTGTGCTTGTTACACTATTTGCTCATTGTTCTTAATGCATAATTATCTTCAGCATGTAGGGAACTCTTCTAAAAGGACTTTCTGCTTATTAGTTAGACCATTTTTTCTAATAATTTTTTTTTGCTGCTATGAGTGTTGACAGGTCCACATAAGATTCAGGGGATTGGAGCTGGCTTTATTCCTGGCGTTTTAGATGTCAACATCATCGATGAGACTATTCAGGTTACATAACTTTGAGTGGGCTATTATTTGATGGATTTATGTTTCTATGAATAGGCACAAAAATCACATGCACAATGTAATTAGACACCAAGGATATTGATTTGTCTCTAATACTTGACTTACAGTAATAGGTGTATGCTTACCATAATTGTATGAGACCGTGCATTTCGTTTTGCATGCACATGCTTATCATTAAACTATGATATAGAGCAATTAATGAAGTCCGATCGCTCCTTTACTGCTTTAAATTTCTTGCATAATATCCCAATCCAGCATTGCACTGTATTTGTATTCATGCATGATGGTCACTATTAGCAAGTAAAAATTGGGCTGGTTTTTTCAATGCAGCCTTGTATGAAAGGCATAATATACTGATTGCTTGCACACTTGATTATCACAACCGAATTATACTATAGTATGTGCATGTGATCTGACTTTATTCTGAAAATATCCTTTCAGTTTACTGGTTTGGAATCAAGTAATCAGGAGGCTTATGTAGAGCTAGGTTGCATGGACATGCCAACATGGGTGCAAGACGATGCAGCATGACTCACCTAGAGCTTCTAAATTTCTTTAGTATTTTTTCTCTTTCACCTAATCTGGTAATCAAATCTGACATAGCGGTCTGTTTATTACGAAATCTCCTCCTTGTCACCTTTTTGGCGAAGTACCTTTCTACTGATTTCACATACAATGTGCACTACTGCTTGTCATGACATATAAAATAAAAGCCAACATTATTATAACTGTAACTTTGTGATTGACCAGGTCTCAAGTGAAGAAGCAATCGAAACTGCGAAGCTTCTTGCCCTGAAAGAAGGCTTGTTGGTGAGTTGTCCATCTTTTGAAGCTTTTGCTAAAGTTTTTATTGCTTTTGAGCTCCTTATATGATATATGCACAAGAAAATAATATTTAATTTCCCCGATAAGTAATTTTTGCTTGGTAGGAGAAGTTGATAATGTGAACCTTTGTTGCAGGTGGGGATATCATCAGGAGGTGCTGCAGCAGCTGCTATTAAGGTTGCGCAGAGGCCAGAGTTTGAGGGGAAGCTAATTGTTGTATGTTTCTGCTTCTTTCTCAATCATATATCTGATACCTTCCAAATCCTTCTGCAATGTTTAAATTCTTTCACAAGCTCAAGAAAGTATTACATGGATATTAAGGATGGAAAAACGATTTTTAGGAGCAAGAGTCAATATGTTGGTGTTGCTTTTTCCAACAAAATTCATGTAAATTTTGCAATTCCAAGTGTAAATTTGCTGCTTAAATATTTTTTAGCCGTTCTTGTTCATTTAGCTCAATAGCATCATTTGATTGACTTCTAAGGTTGTGTTAACATATGCTGCTCTTTCAAACAAGACCAATATAAATTTATTGTTTCTAGGTGTAAATTTGCTGCTAAAATTTTTTTAGCCATTGTTATCCAATTGGCTGGTCGGGTTTAGTAATTGATTTTTAAGATTGGGTCCTAGTAGGTTGCTACTTCAAATGAGACATATATATAATTTTGGTATTTCTAGGTGTAAGTTTGTTGCTTAAATATTTTTTAGCCATCGTTATCTACTTAGCTCAATAGCATCTGAAAATGACTTCTAAGTTTGTCTCTTCATATTTTGCTCTTTCAAACAGGATACATATTTAGTAGTTCTAAGTGTAAATTTTCTGTTTAAATGTTTCCAGGTGGTTTTCCCAAGCTTTGGAGAACGGTATCTATCCTCAGTTCTCTTCCAATCGATAAAGAAAGAAGCTGAGAGCATGACTTTTGAATCATGAGATTACTGGGATTGGTGGTGCCTGGAGCAAGTGCTCATACAGTTAATGCAACGTTGGTGCTTGTATATTTTTGACTGCTTTATCAAATAAACATAATGAAAACTGGTTGCTTTGTCAAATAAACATAATAAAAACTGATTGAACCTCAAAAGTTATCAGTGTTAGTTTTTCCTCTTCGGTGACAACCGATTTGAGAAAGTTAAAGATATGGTCCATGTATTCCACGATTTTAGGAACAAAATCACGTTCAAAACTGTCCCACGTTTTGTGCTCGGTGGAAAACGGCTCTGTGATGGACAGAGCTTATTTATACCGTGTTTTCTCCTCAGGTTAGGTCCCTATGCCTTACAATCTCCTACAGTCAAAAATATGCCATCAAATTGAGATTGTATGAGGTTTAGAAGCACCCAAACCGAAATTAAATACATTCTCTTGAGTGTTTTTACAGCTTGAACTGCAATGGCTGGAGGTATGAATTTCGATTCAATTTTTACTTCCGCTTTTAATTCATCAATGTTCACTTAGATCATTTAATATGTTTAGGATTAACATTAGGATCGATTTATTTTAACATTTGGTGTCAGAGCTTCGTTAAATTTTCATCCTCTGTCTTGCTTTATTTGTTAAAGTTTCGATTATGTCAAAATTGACATTTCGTTTTTCATTAAGCTGATTCAACGTTTTATGTTTATCTTAGGCCTTTATGTATGATTTTGGGCTTAATATATATGTGTTATTTTGTTTTCTTATTGAATTCAAATACGTATATATATATGTGTGTATGTTTTTGTGATTTATTTTATGTGCTAAAATTGTTTTGTTGATTTGTATGTATAATTTTATTATTTTATTATACATACAATATTAAGTTAAATCATTTAGTACATCAAAATTTTAATTTTGTGTTTATATTGCTTATGGTTTTGTGCAATTTATATGATCATATTTTGTGAATTAAATTAAATGTTGTGTGATCCATATAATTTCAATTAATTAAGGAGTAGCTACCGCATCTTTAATTATGCAAAATTATATATTAAGTGTTTTAGGATCACATTATGACATTAATTGTGGTTAGTCATAATTGAATATAATAGATTTTATCCCACGGGAATTTTTATTATATTTGTATGATTAATTAGGATAAAATATCAAACTATATTTCCTAATTTACCCACAGGGATTAGGAAAATGAACATAATTTGATAGTTTCATCATGAATTTAAGATGAATTTAATTGAATTAGAACTTTAGCCCACAGGTAAGTTTTATGTCACTAGATTCATATTATACATGATTTTACATTGGTAGAACATGTTATATAGCCTCAAATTTTGTAACATGAGTATGAATGTTTGATTTATGCAGTACCTATGAATTTTTCTGATATGAAATGTGATATTCCTGAGCTCAAAGGTGACAATTATAAAGTGTGGAAGGAAAGAATTCTCTTTCATTTAGATTGGATGGACATTGATTATGCTATTCGGAAAGACGAACCACCTGCCATTACTGAGACCAGCATCCCTGATGAAGTTGATCTTTATGAAAAGTGGGAGCGATCTAATCGTCTCTTTGTTATGTTCATAAAGGCGAAAATATCTGCTGGTCTTAGAGGTTCCGTCGAGCAGTATAACAAAGTCCGAGAATTGCTTAAGTCTATTGACGAACAATTCGTCACTTCAGATAAAGTAATGACCAACACCCTCATTATGCATTTTTCATCCTTGAAGCTCACCGACATTAAGGGTGTGCGCGATCATATCATGCGCATGAGAGATATAACGGTCCAACTTAAGACTTTGGAAGTTGAGATGTCTGATTCATTCCTGGTTCACTATATCCTTTGCACTTTGCCTCAACAATATGGTCCATTCAAGATCTCCTACAACACACATAAGGATAAATGGTCCATTAATGAGTTGCTGACCATGTGTGTTCAGGAAAAGGGCAGGCTACTTATGGAGGGAAGTGAAAAGGAAATCGTGAATTTGACGACTCCAGGAAAGAAGAATGATCAGGCCAAGGACAAGGGAAAGGGAAAAATTCCTCCTCAAAAGGACATTAAGAAGGAGATTGTGTGCTTCTTTTGTAAGAAGAAGGGGCACGTTAAAAAGCAATGCTCCAAGTTCATGAAGTGGCTTGACAAGAAAGGTACTCAACTCTCACTTATTTGTTATGAATCCAATATGATTGATGTTAATCATAACACATGGTGGATTGATTCTGGTTTTACGATCCATGTAACCAATTCATTGCAGGACTTGCGAGACTGCGGAAACCAGTGGGAAGTGAGCGAAGCATCTATTCAGGAAACATGATGCCCTCACATGTGGAAGCCATTGGCACGTGCAGATTGGTTCTAAGTAATGGTTTCATTTTAAATTTAGAAAAGACCTTTTATATTCCCAAATTTTCTAGGAATTTGATTTCAATTTCCAGACTTGTATCAGTTGGTTATTCCTTTAACTTTTCAGACTCTGGTTTTAATTTATTTTATAAATTTGATGTTATTGGATATGGTACTTTGTCTGATAGTCTTTTTCTGCTTAATTTATAAAATGATGATAACCATACTACTATGCACGTTCATGAAAATGTTGGTACAAAACGATGTGTTGTAAATGAAGAGTCTTCTATGTTGTGCATCGGAGATTGGGACATATCTCCATTGATAGAATTAAAAGGTTGATAAATGATGGAGTACTTAGTGCTCTAGATTTTACCGACTTTGAGACTTGCATAGACTGCATTAAGGGCAAGCAGACTAACAAGTCGAAAAAGGGTGCCAAAAGAAGCTCTGAATTATTGGAGATCATACACACAGACATTTGTAGTCCAGACTTGGATGCATACCGTGATAAATACTTCATCTCTTTCATAGATGATTACTCACGATACATGTATCTCTACTTGCTTAACAGTAAAAATGAAGCTCTAGATGCTTTTAAGGTTTTTAAAGCTGAAGTAGAGAAATAATGCGGTAAACAGATTAAGATCGTGAGATCCGATAGAGGTGGAGAATACTATAGATACACTGAGAGTGGACAAGCGACTGGTCCATTTGCGAAGTTTCTTCAAGAAAATGGGATTGTTGCCCAATACAGTTTGCCTGGCTCTCCGGACCAGAATGGGGTAGCTAAAAGAAGAAACCGAACATTATTGGACATGGTGCGTAGCATGCTTGCCAACTCCAAGCTTCCTAACTTCTTGTGGACTGAAGCTCTTAAGACGGCTGTGTACATATTAAACCGAGTTCCAACCATGACTGTACCAAAGATGCCTTTTGAGTTATTCAATGGTTGGAAACCGAGTTTACGACATATACGCGTTTGGGGATGTTCGTCTGAAATAAGAGTCTACAATCAACATGAAAAGAAGTTAGACCCAAGGACCATAAGTGGGTATTTCGTTGGATATGCAGAAAGATCTAAGGGATACAGATTTTATTGCCCATCTCATAGCACTAGATTTGTGGAATCAAGAAATGCAAAATTTCTTGAGAATGACTTGATTAGTGGGAGCGATCAATCCCGGGGCACTGCTCCTGAGAAAGATCATTCAGATGCTCAGTGTGCCACTTCAAGCAACAAACTGATTATTGTTGTTAACAACATGCCTCGAGTACAAACGTGTATTGAAAGATCAGTCCATGAAGTTCCACAAGATATTGAGCCTGATCCAGTAGATACTGAAGTTCAACAGATTTCTGAAGCTGTTGAACAACCTGCTGAATAACATGATCCTGCTTCACAGGATCATAATGATGCGGCATTAAGAAGATCTGCTAGAGTAAGGAAATCGGCAATTCCTAGTGACTATGTTGTGTATTTACAAGAGTCTGACTACAATGTTGGAGCCGAAAATGATCCTGAAACGTTTTCACAGGCCATGAGTTGTGAGAATTCAAACTTATGGTATAATGCCATGAAAGAAGAGATGAATTCAATGGCATCTAACAAGGTCTGGGATCTCGTCAAGTTGCCTGATGGTGTAAAAGCTATTGGATGTAAATGGGTCTGCAAAACAAAGAAAGACTCACAAGGCAACATTGAGAGACATAAGGCAAGACTTCTTGTCAAAAGATTCACTCAAAAGGAAGGAATCGATTACACGGAAACATTCTGTCCTGTATCTAAGAAAGATTCGCTTCGAGTAATTATGGCATTTGTCGCCCATTTTGATTTAGACTTACATCAAATGGATGTGAAAACAGTGTTCCTTAATGGTGATCTAGAGGAAGAGGTTTACATGAAACAACCTGAAGGATTTTCTTCTAGTGGTGGTGAGCACTTGGTCTGTAAGCTTACTAAATCCATATATGAATTAAAACAAGCTTCACGACAATGGTATTTGAAATTCCATGATGTTATCACTTCATTTGGTTTCGAAGAGAACGTCATGGATCATTGCATATACCAGAAGGTCAGTGGGAGTAAGATTTGTTTCCTTGTTCTATATGTGGATGATATTTTGCTTGCAACCAATGATAAGGGCTTGCTATATGAAGTGAAACAATTCCTCTCGAAGAACTTTGATATGAAGGATATGGGTGAGGCATATTATGTCATTGGCATTAAGATCCATAGGGAAAGATCTCGAGGCATTTTGGGTTTATCTCAAGAGACCTATATCAATAAAGTTTTAGAGAGATTTCAGATGAAGGATTGTTCACCGAGTGTAGCACCCATTGTGCAGGGTGACAAATTTAGCTTAATACAATGTTCCAAAAATGAGCTTGAGCGGGAACAGATGAAAAACATTCCATATGCTTCAGCTGTTGAAAGCCTGATGTATGCTCAGGTCTGTACCAGACCTGACATTGCATTTGTTGTTGGGATGTTGGGGAGATATCAGAGTAACTCAGGAACTGACCACTGGAAAGTTGCAAAGAAGGTAATGAGATACCTTCAAGGTACAAAAGATTACATGCTCATGTACAGATGGACCGACAATTTAGAGGTGATTGGTTACTCGGATTCAGACTTTGCTGGTTGTGTTGATTCATGCAAATCAACATCTGGTTACATTTTTATGCTTGCCAGTGGAGCTGTATCTTGGAGGAGTACGAAGCAGACCTTGACTGCTACTTCCACTATGGAGGTTGAGTTCGTATCCTGTTTTGAGGCTACCTCACATGGTGTATGGTTGAAGAATTTCATGTCTGGGCTTAGAATAATTGACTCAGTTTCTAAGCCATTGAAATTGTACTGTGACATCTCAGCTGCTGTGTTTATGGCTAAGAATAACAAGAGTGGAAGTGGTAGTAAGCACATCGACATTAAATACTTAGCCATAAGAGAACGTGTTAAAAAGAAGAAAGTGGTCATTGAGCACGTTAGCACTGAGTTAATGATTGTTGATCATTTGACTAAAGGCATGCCACCAAAGAATTTTAAGGATCATGTAGCAAGAACGGGACTTGGTCCCATGATGTAATTTCTATGGTACGTACATTTGATGTTTTTTCTTTTAATGAAACTCTTATTCAGTTGATGTTTTCTCATTTGTTTTGTGCACATTCATTTATTTTGAGAAATGTCATTAAGTTAGGACATTGAATAAACATTGGGTTTATTCATTAAGTTTTATGGGGTTGAGAGTCACAATGCATCGTAATACATGGAAGATAATACTTGTCATTAGAGGACTTATCGCCATGATTCATGTATTTTGTTTCTCATTATAGTGAATGATGGAATATATAGACCAAGTGGGAGAATGTTAGTTTTTCCTCTTCCCGTGAGAATCGGTAACAACCGATTTGAGAAAGATAAAAATGAGAATCGGTAACAACTGATTTGAGAAATGCCATGCTCTTTTTGCTAACTGTTATTATCATATTGACTTATTTAAGTTGGCATGTAGTTTTGTGGGCACGCTTGGTGTGGGTGGCATAGGTATCAAGATTACTTTTTGATGGCAGATAGCGTGTGTCTAGTCTGTTGTTGAGATTTGGTTGTAATAGAAAATATTCTGAATTGAGAATCTGCTGACAAGAAAACCTTGTGATCTAGAAATTTTATTTGAATTGTTGTTTATACAGACATGATACTATACTTTATTTTGCTTTTATTTTGTAGTCATGTAATAAGTCAAAAATAAATAATTATGTTATATACGACATTGTAGTTGTAAGTATATATCATTTTTTTTTAATTTGCTATTTTTCTTATTTTCATTGTAATTGTAATTATATCTTAAATACGACATTTTAGTTATAAATGCTACTCTTCAAGTTTTAAGCTTAAAAATTATCTGATTATTTCTATCATAATATACCTTCAAAATAAAATTGCGAAAAATTGTTAATGTCTCATAAGAGAATCATAAGCTTTTTCCAACAGATTTGGAATTGTAAGCATGCGAAAGATGATTAAATATAATTTGAAAAAGAAAAATTATTCGTATTGCGAACTTAATTATGAATTTTCTTCTTCTTCTTAGGAATAGCTGAATCTGTGTTGTTAGTGCAGGTGTGCATACATCATAAAAACTTATCATCCATTTATTAAATGTTTTTTTGAAAGATTATAAGTTACACCTTCGAAACTTCCTTAAAACTAAGATATTATATTAATCGAAAATCATTATATGTATCCAATTGATAAAAAGTCAAATCAGAACTAATATTCAGATAATTAATATAAGTGAACTTCATAATGTGGTGATCATCATTCTAAAAAAAAATATTTAAGAGATACTTACAATTACAATGAAATACCATAAAACACTTGAGTTTGACATCCAAACATAATCTGAGTCTATTTGTTTCATAATAATCTTGTCTAAACACAAATAGAAGCTTAAAACATGAAGATTATGAGGCTAAACTAATTTAATTTTTAATAGATAAAAAATAATAGTTTCATGGCTCATTGGGAGTATTATCCGAAATATTTTTGCTAGTTGTAATCAAAGGTAAAACTCATGCCGATCACTATGATAAACAGATCCATTTTGCAAGTTCGTTATTACGGATAGCTCCTACAAATGATCGGACTAATGGTGTATACAATACTTGAATTATTGATGTAGATATTACATAGTTGGCTCTCATCTTTCAGAGACTACAAGTATAATAGGTTCATCCGTTGACAAAAGGATCATCCTAAGATGTTCATCTCATAACTATTGAGGACGAATCAAATCAGATGGATCTATTTTTCAATCTTTCGGGCTTCCTCCTACGGAACTAAGGTCGAAAGATTGAGAAAGTCAGTCATTTACAATCATTAATAGAGGATTCCTCAAAGAGTTAAGGATTACGACTCTTTTTTATAAATCGAATGGATTCGGTCTTATACATATGCAATAAAGGTAATCAAAAAAGAAAAAAGATGAGTTCTTCTTTCTTTTATCACTTAGGAGCCGTGCGAGATGAAAGTCTCATGCACGATTTTGAATGAGAGAAAGAAGTAATGAATCCCTTTTTCGACTCTGACTCTTCCACTCTAGTCGTTTTTTTTTTTCTATTACTTTAAAAGTAGCTACTTTAGTCTCAGCCACGCGAATTTTTGATATTCCTTTTTATTTCTCATCAAACGAATGACATCTTCTTTCGGAAATCCTAACTATTCTTATCATGATATTGGAGGATTTCATTGCTATTACTCAAACAAGCGTGAAAAGTGTGCTTGTATGTTCGTCCACATGTCAAATTAGACATGTAAATTAGAATAATTGTTGGAGACTCAAATGATAAATATGCAAGCATGATAACCTATATGTTGTTCTATATCTTCATGAATTTAGGAACTTTTGCTCGCATTGTATCATTTGATTTATGTACTGGAACTGATAACATTCGAGATTATGTAGAATTATACACGAAAGATCCTTTTTTAGCCCTCTACAGCCCTATGTCTCTTATCTCTAGGAGGTCTTCCTCCACCAGTAGATTTTTTCAGAAAACTCCATCTATTCTGATGTAAATAGCAGACAGATCTATATTTCTTGGTTTCAATATGACATCTTACGAGCGTTGTTTTCGTCTACTATTATCTAAAACTAATCAAATTATTAATGACTTGACAAAACCAATAAATAATCCGGGGATGGGAGCTGGCTTTATTCCTGGTGTTTTAGATGTCAACATCCTCAACGAGACAATCCAGGTTGCAAAAATTTGAGTGGGCTATGATTTGATTGAATTATGTTTCTATGAGTAGGAACAAAAATCACATGCATAATATAATTAGACACAGAGGACATTGATTTGTCTCTAATACTTGGCTTACTGTAATAGGTGACTCACAGTATGCTTACCATAATTGTATGAGACCGTGCATTTCATTTTGCAGGCACATGTTTATCATTATATTTTGATATAGAGCAATGAATGAAATCTGATTGATCCCTTACTGCTTTAAATTTCTTGCATAATATCCCATTCCAGCATTGCGCTGTATTTGTATTCATGCAAGATTGTGACTGTTAGCAAGTAAAAATTGGGCTGTTTTTTTGGGAGTTTCTAGAGGGGCACACCATTTTTCCTACTGTGCGCACTTGAAAATATACTTTTATTTACAATTTTGCCATTTAAATTATAAGGCAAAAATGCGCTCATTTTCAACCTCTCTATTCTCTCTCTCTCCATCTCCTTCTTCCTCTTCATTGATCTCACCGACCATCCTCCTCCGCCACCGCCGCTCCTGCTTTTCTCCGGCATTATGGTGGATCTTTCTCTTCTACTCTCAACTCTCTTTCCGAATCCTCCTCCCAAGAAATTACCAGTTGACTTCTCTCATCTTTCAACCTCTCTTGAAGGAGAGAGGTGAGACCCTTCAAAAAATTGAATCTTTTTTCATAATCAAATCGATCTCGGAGATGTCGTCGGAGATTGAGGTGGTGGAAGAGGAGAGAGAGGGCGGAGGAGGAGGGGGAGGGGAGTTCGAAACAGTGGAGACCCTGAAGATGGATTTTTCTTTGATCCGGACTGGACAGTCCGAATTCGATAAGGTGGATTCGGGACTGTAAGTCCGGATTCACCATAGAAAATCCGGACTGTCTAACCCGGAACCTGTTGATAAAAATAGGAAAGATAGTTTTTAGAATTTTATATATGCTCACTAGTAAAAACCCTCTCTTTTCAAAATAAAGAGTGGACTCACTAGGAAAAGTGGGCTCACGGGTAAAAAAAAAAAAAAGGTGTGCTCCTTTGGAAATTCCTGTTTTTTCAAGGAAGCCTTGCATGAAAGGCACAATGTAGGGATTGCTTGTACACTTGATTATCACAACCGAATTACTCTATAGTATGTGCATGTGATTTGTCTTTATTCTGAAGGTATCCTTTCAGTTTACTGGTTTGGAATCGATTTGTAATCAGGAGGCTTATGTAGAGCTAGTTTGCTTGCACGGACATGCCAGCACTGGTGCAAGACGATGCACCATGACTCACCTGGAACCACTAAATTTCTTTAGTATTTTTTTCTCTTGTCACCTTTTTGGCGAAGTACCTTTCCACTGATTTCACATTCAGTGTGCACTACTGCTTGTCATGACATGAAAATAAAATCCAACCTTGTTATAACTGTAACTTTGTGATTGACCAGGTCTCAAGGGAAGAAGCAATCGAAACTGCGAAGCTTCTTGCCCTGAAAGAAGGGTTGTTGGTGAGTTTCTTTTGGGGAGTTTCTAGAGGGGCACACCATTTTTCATAGTGAGGCCACGTAAAAATTTATTTTTATTTATAAATTTACCATTTAAATTTTAGGACAAAAATATTCTCATTTTCAATCTCTCCTCTCTCTCTCTCATCTCCTCCACCGCAAAAATCTCCTAAACCTCCCATTACCAAAGAAAACCAACAAACAAATTAGGATTTTTTGACAGAGAGAGATACCTTGTAATCACTCATTGTGGCGACAAAACTCTGGCGACACTAGCATAATATGGCGTAAAATTCCAATTTTGCTGCAGCAGCGAGAAAATTAGGACTTGAAAGCCAGAATCGGATGTGAGAGGGCGATGTTGAGAGGAGTGGAGCAAAGACATGAAAAGGGGAGAGAAAGTTAGGGTTAGAGTTTCCCCACTTTTGTAAAGGTAGCCGACTTTTGAGAAGGACCACGATTCCGATTTCGAATAAGAAAATCTACGTCATCTTGATTTGGACTATCTAGTCTGGAACTTTATGTAATGTTGGGAGAAAAAATAGGAAAGGGCGGTTTTTGAAATTTTAGGTGTACTCACTAGAAAAAACTCTCTTTTCAAAAGAAAGGTGTGCTCCTTTGGAAATTCCCATCTTTTGGAGCTTTTGCTAAACTTTTTAATGCTTTCTAGCTCCTTGTGTATATATATATATATACACAAGGAGCTAGAAAGCATTAAAAAGTTTAGCATATATACACAAGGAGCTAGAAAGCATTAAAAAGTTTAGCAAAAGCTCCAAAAGATGGGAATTTCCAAAGGAGCACACCTTTTTTCCTATATATATATATATATATATATATATATATATATATATATATCACAAGAAAATGATATTGGATTTCCTTCGTAAGCAATTTTGTTTGGTGGGTGATGTTGATAAGGGGAACCTTTGTCGCAGGTGGGGATATCATCAGGTGCTACTGCTGCAGCTGCAGCTGCTATTAAGGTTGCTCACAGGTCTGAGTTTGAGGGGAAGCTAATTGTTGTATGTTTCTGCTTCTTTCTCAATCTTTATCTCTCATACCTTCCAAATCCTTCTGCAATGTTTAAATTCTTTCACAAGCACAAGAAAGTATTGCATGGAGATTAAGGATGGAAAAACTATTTCCTAGAATCAAGAGTCAATATGCTACATGTTGCTTTTTCAATCGAAATGCATGTTAACTTTAGTAATTCTTGGTGCAAATTTGCTGCTTAAATATTTCTTAGCGGCTGTTCATTTAACTCAATAGTATCATTTAATTGATTTCTAATATTGTGTCTATATATGTTGCTTTTCCAAACAAGACCAATATAAATTTAGTGGTTCTAGGTGTAAATTTGCTGCTTAAATATTTTTGGCCATTGTTATCCAATTAGCTGATAGTGTTTAGGGGCTTAGTATGTTGCTTAAATATTTCTTAGCCATCATTATCTGTTTAGCTCAATAGCATCTGGGACTAACTTCTATTTTTTTTTTTCCTCTTCATATTTTGCTCTTTCAAACAAGATGCATATTTTGTTGTTCTAGGTTTAAATTTGCTGTTTAAATATTTCCAGATGATTTTGCAAGCTCTGGAGAACGATATCTACCCTCAGCTCTCTTCGAGTCGATAAAGAAAGAAGCTGAGAGCATGACTGTTAAGCTATGAGATTACTGGGACCGGTGCTTGTACAGTTTTGATTGCATTGTCAAATAAACATAACACTTGCCTGGAGCAAGTGTTGGTAGTTTTAGATTGATATAGACAGAATTATTGTTTGATCTAATTAACTTGCTAATGTTTCAGATTAATATGGACAGACTTATTACTGTTATTAGTTAACAGAATTACTACTATTATTATGTACAGAATTACTACTGTTATCATGCACAGAATTAATTCTGTTATTATGCACAGGTTTCAGTGTTATATTTCAATCAGAAATAAAGTTGGAGAAGAAGAATTACGAATTATTATGTATAATAGCAGTCTATATCTTTCCAGATTTGAACTAGAAGAATATTCCTATTACTGTTTACAGAAAACTATTAAACCGTTCTTCTTTAACTAGTTTACTATTCTAAACAGAATAAAGAATTACTGGATTAAGAAAAACATGTATTCAGAAGGATGAATGTATGCAGAATTGATGAAGACAGGAAAATGATCGAGGCTAGTGTTGAACACTATCTCCTTAAAACCGATTCGCCCTCCACCGCTTGCTTCTGGATTGCAGTGGGCGTCTGTCTCCCAGGATACAACGACCGGTCAGCAACAGGAAGGAAGCCGCAATCCTGTTGCTCTAGCGAATCTGATAAAGAACACTCTCTGTATGTATGGTGTTATGCAGAACTGATTTAGGAAGAACTGTTCTTCTGGAAAGAGAAACTCTCTGTCAAAAGACCAAGTTTCTGTCTGCAGAAGAAGGAAGAAGAAAATAAAATTGTATACTGTATGTTTAAAAAAGTCTGGACAGAGGCCTATTTATAGGCTTCTGGGCAAATGGTCGCAACGGTTGGCTGTTAACAGTTGTGACCGTTTAATGGCAACGGTTAACAGACGACCGTTGGATTTCAACGGACAAATCTTAACGACTCTTAACGGGTGCGGGTCGAATCCAAATAGCTGAACCCAATAGAGGTAACCCGAATCCAATAGCACCAAAAAATCAAAGGCTCCTCGAAGCTCCTCGCGAGGATGCGTACGTGCCAAGTGCGCCACTAAAGCGCCAAATGCGCCATAAACGCCCATTCGCCATCGCACACGCGCGTGCGGGTGGTGGTGCTCAAGGTTTCTCCTCTTCTTACACAAGCAATGTCATGGAACAAACAATTCTATATAAACCCACATCCTAACAAATCTCTAGCCAATGTGGGACTATTTTTCTTCTTTCCTTTTTGTTCCTATTGCTATGTACTTCTCTTTGAAACTATTTTCCATTCACCTAATTTATTTATTTTTGAACTAGTGAAATGGTTCAAAGATTCAAGTTCAAACATACATGAATTCAACAATCCCCACATAAATGAAAATGACTTAGACACTAATTCTAAACTCCCATCCTTAACTCTAAAATTAAAATATCTAAATTAAATTAAAACTTTTAATATTCTCAACTCATTACTCATTGATTTCTCTAACTCCCATCCTTTCATCTTCTCCATGAAATATACTATGTTTCGGTTGTAAACTTGTTAAGTTGTACAACAGAATATTTCGCACACCATGGGTGCGTGATGATTTGCTGGATCATACCTGACTATAATTCCTGTTTGCCTGACGACAGGTCCGACTCAGCACCGGACAATCATGTGACCATTTTCTAAGTCTGTACAGGAAACAATCGAAACAGTTGTATCCCATCAGTTAGTTTTTCCGATTACATGACATCCTAGACAAAAATACCTATGTTATAAAGTTGACTTCACTAAAATGACATTAAGATAACCTAAATTAATTGACATTATTATTACAGATATCTCATTCTATATTTTCTAAAACTTGTATTATTATTATGTTTGGATATAACAGTTATATTTCACATTTTTTTCTGCGTATTTTATTTTGGTCGCAATCTGACGATCTGGGTATGAATGCCCAGATTTATCGATGGACACGCCAAAACTGACGCGGGATCTGGCGCATTTTAAAGATCAGATTGAAACTCAATAACGGATTAGAGATTCACTGCTTCCTTTTGTTTAATTTTATTATATTTTGTTTTAATTGTATCTAAACTTCATTCCAATAAATGAAAAGTCAAATGTTTGTTGAATTTTTCTATCGTAATTACTGATTATTATTGTGGCAAATTTATTGAGGCTTTAGCATATTCAAACTGAATATGTTGCTGGTACCTGCTACACGTGCTCGTATACCTTATATCGGGAGCGCGGCGTGACACACGATTTGCATGATCTGCTGCAAACATGTTCCACATATTGCATTTCTATGTAAGAACTTACAAAGGGTGCAAATAGGCAATGCAATCACAACAACAGAGTTTTTCCTTAGGCCTTTAATCAGCACAACATGAAGAACTAATGCTTCCATGCCCGAATTTTTTGTTTTTTTTCCCATTACCTTTTTCGTTTTAGATCAGTAAGTATGAGAGAGGGGTGGACAAAATGGCATTTAGGTCACAGTTGCACTAAACAGAAGGAGAAAGCATTGGATTGGACCAAATTACCAGTATCTGAGCAAATTCAGGCCTCATCTAAACATTCTGTCTACAGACGTTCTTGAATCAAATGAACTGGATAAACCACAAACTATAAGAGAACCCAAATATGACTAATAGCAAAGAAAAAAATCAATCAAATATAAGATTGTAATTATAAATTTTTGTTCTATGCCTAATGACGATAAGCTTCAGCTGCCGAACAAATTGGCCAGAGAAAAGTTCAGAACATGCATCATGATATCAAGATTGTAATTTAGACATTCTCTAAATGACATCCCGAGGATTGAAGTGGTGCTAAACAGTTAAAGGGCAGGTTACATTGCACTCTTGAACAATTCAAAAGTTTCCCTACCTTGTAACCTTAGGTAGCTGATATAGCTGACAGAAGGCAAGGGATTTCGTTTTTCTCTGCAAGTATTTGATTGTGAAGCTTGGAAGATGAGAAATAACTTTATGGTAGTTGCACACTACACTTAGAATTTAAGTCATGAGGTTACTAGTGTCAAATATTAGTTCATTACTATTGTTCAAGTTTGCTAACCGGCATAAGCTTGCTAGTGTCAAATATAAGTTCATTACTATCGTTCAAGTTTGCTAACCGGCATAAGCTTGCTAGTGTCAAATATTAGTTCATTACTATAGCTTAAATCTAGGTTAACCACGTCAACGGTGAAACATTTCCATGTAAATACAAGTGATGTGAGCCAAGTCACCAAGAGAGAAATTGTCATCTCTACTACTATCAAACTGTGAAAATAACAAGATTCAAGAATATGCCTCATCAGGATTTTTTGTTAACATAGATAATAAATTCTCAGTCTTGCATTTACTTTAGACCCTCTTTTACTCAACCATTATAAGAAGTGAGCTATCCTCGTATCCTTGATTGCTTTAGACAAGACTTTGGATCCTGTTCATCAAGAGCTAGCACTGTTGGATATAGCCACTTTAACATTTGATATAATCTAATCACGCAATTGGTTGGATTCATGGGTGGGAGTTCAATCACTTTGACGTCCTCTCTGAAATTTTTTGACTCCGCATTGGACTCTAAAGCTAAAATGGAAAGGTAATGTACCACAACAACCATCTTTGGACTTCAGATCCTCTCTTACCGTCTTAAGTAGTTAGCTACCTCCACACTCATCTCAACCTCTCCAACTATATTACTCCAAAAAAGTTGATGATAGAGTTCAGGAACTCTCACCCGACGGTATCCCTTCCATCAACTTTCTCCACCACTCCCTTGTCCATGTAAACAACACTACCAACCCTATACTCTAGCAACTTTCTCTGCAACCTTCCATGTAAACAATGGTACCTACCTTCAATCCCATTTTGGGAGCTCCAGTAAGTGGAAGGTCAAAAGTCATATGCCGCTCCTCATCATAAAAAAAAAACTACTCACCATCGAAAAACTTGTTAAAGAGGGATAAAACCAACATTCCAACTTGCATCCCATGCAACACGTCTTTGAGAGCCTCTCGGTACCTTTTCCTTGAATATCGGTTTACCACTTGGTTTGAGAATGCCTTTGGATGACAAGAACAATCACTTAATTTCATCCCGACTCCTCCATTAGTTGTGGGCATTTCAAGGCAACCAACAATCCCCAACATTGAATGATTGGGATTGTGTTGCTTTCTCAATTTGTTGGTTGATTGGAACATAGCCACAAGCATGATTCCCTATGCCAAAACTATTAGACGACTCAATTAATTGCCCAATGGAGGAAAGATGCCTCCATAGGTCAAAAAGAGTAGTAGAGTAAAATACATTTTAAGATCATTCATAAATGCATAATATGCCCGTCCCCAAACCAATGAGCAAATCTTCAAATCCCAAACCAATGGGCAAATCTTCAACTCTAAATATAGATTAAAGTTGTGTTTGGATGTTAAAAGCATAGCGTTTTTGGGTATTTTCGAAATGTGTATTTTAAAGTGTTCTGCTAGTATGTATTTTAGAGTGGTCTATTTATGAATTTTGGGGTGTTCAAACTTGTAACAAGGAGTTTAATTTTCTCATAAATTTTCATGGTTTCATAAATATATAAAAGACAAGTATTCCTAACTAGAAAAAAGAAAAGTACATGAAAGAGAGTTGGATCAGGAAAAGGAGAGAATATTTGTGGATAAACAATTCAAAACACTCTAAAAAACCAGATTTAGAGTGTTTTAAAAAACACTCCAAAACCTGGTGTGTTCTAATAACACTTCCACACACTTGTCCAAAAACTCACAAGCAAGTTTTTTTTTTTTTTTTTTTATGAACAATTCATAGCACATTCCTCCAAAACACCCCTAAACACTTCAAAACTAAACTCCCAAGCATAGCCTAATATATGAACTATCACCGAAAATGACAAAAAATCTTGATTTAGCAAGATAACTTCATCCAGAAGTACACCACGTCGAGCTAATTTTCAGTATGTAACCATAATTGAATCTACCGTCACCCTATTCCCCTACTATTTTACGTTCAGTACCAGACATTTGGTGCATATTCATGGCAAAATATGCACCTAGCAAATGATTAAGAAGTAAAAAGACGAAATTTTATATGGACAAAAGCGAGTGTAATCAATTAGTTCATCCAGTTTTGGTTGAATTCCCCCAAATTAAGCAAAAAGCGAATAGATAGACCGATTCTTACCCTTCCTTCGGGGTGAAAGCAAGGATGGATTATGCCGTTCATGTCGAGGTAGAGGTTGTCGAACTCGACGCCGTTAGGGTTTGGTTTGGTGAGATCGACGCCGCCTCCTCGGCCGCTGTCGAAGGGCTCTTCCTCCTCGATGACGTCTGCTATTGAGAGAGGGTAGCGATCGGCGAGCCATCGGTAGAAGGCGGGAACTCCCATGGCGGCCGGGGGTCGATCTCTCTTCTCTCTCTGCGAAAATCGGGGGAGATCTGGAACGGCGAAAGGGTGGTAAAATGGTTTTTTATTTTTCTTAGGCGTATTTACAGATCTGTCTCTTAACTCTTTATAAATTATAATTTAGTCTCCCAGAGCTTCATATTTAGGATTTAGTCTCACAAATACTTTAAGTTACTACAATTTAGTCCCCTGTTTATATTTTGGCTCGATTTTTCCGTTTTAACCCTAGTTTCTTTCACTTAATTCCCTTTCTCTCTTTCCTCTCTTTTCTTAGTTCTTATTGGATTTCTCTTGTTCTTTTCTTCTTTCTCTATTTATTTATTGGGTTCTCCCTCTCTATATTGAAATGAAATATATTATTCTCCACTAACTGTATTAAATGTTTAAGTCTAAATATAAATTCATTTATTGGATTCTCTCTCTTTATATTGGATAAATTTATTTTTAGGTTTAATACATTTAGTGGAGAATAATACATTTGGTCCAATATAAAGAGAGAACTCAATAAGTGAAAGAGAGAAAGGAGAATAAGAAAGAGAAACTTAATAAGAACTAAGAAGAGAAGGAAAGAGATAAGAGGGAATTAAGTGAAGGAAATCAGGAGTAAAACGAGATAATCGGACCAAAATATAAACTAAGAGACTAAATTGTACTAACTTAAAGGATTTGGGGACTAAATCTAAATATGAAGATTTAGGGACTAAATTATAATTTATAAATATAAGGGACAGATATATAAATATACCTTTTTTTTTAATATACAGACGCTGAGAAACGTGCCGTGTGAATTGAAGGAAATTCTAAACCAGCACACACTCGACTTAGTGAGCACCATATCCTAATAATTACAAGTTTACCAAATTTTTACAAAATTATTCTTCACCCACCTTTCCCAGCCTCCTCACCGCCTCTTCCATTGCTTCGCACTCCACCATTTTCCTGTCAACCACACCACTTCTGCCACCATCTTCTCCGCCTCCACCTTAGTCCCCCCCTTTTCGTCGCCGATGAAGGTCTCACCGATAACAGAATCTCCTTACATTCTCACTTTGTTTCTTACTGTCGACATCACCATCTCAAGGAGACACGCTTGGTTGAGTTGGGGCCCAATAGAGAGGGGGAGGAGGGGCGGGTGCAGGGCCTGGCGGGGGTGAGAAGGAAGGAAGAGGATGAGGAGGCGGAGGCAAAGTATCAGGAGGAGGCAGAAGATGGATTTGGAAGGACAGAGGAGGTGGAGGATGAGATAACGAAGGAAGAGAAAATCACAAGATGGTATAAAATTGTAAGAATTGCAGTGCTCACTAAGGAAAATCTATTTTTTAAAAAAAATAAAGGTGGTTCTCACTAAGCAAATATTGGTCACCAAGTCTTATGTACTCTGTGAGGGGAGTTTCCAAAGGAGCACACCAATTTTCTTAGTGAGTCCCTTAGTGAGTCCATTTCTTAGTATTTTTTTTTTTCGAGTTCAAAAGCTGGATAGTTACAAAGTGGGCTCACTAAGAAAAATGGTGTGCTCATTTGGAAACTCCTTTATGCAGGGCCTATGGGAATTTTTATCAGGCATAACCAAACTCACATTTCTCCGATAAGGATTTCTTGGTGAGCACACTAAAATTTTCTAGATCTCTCTTCCCTCGCCTCAATTTCCGATTACCTGCTCCGAGCTCACCTCATCACCTGCGCCCTCCCCTCTTCTTCCACAAGGCAAATGCCCTCGCCTCCACCTCCACCTCCGCGCCTCCGCCTCCACGGTCATATCTAAGCCCTCACCTTCGCCTCCAACTCCTGCACCTGCCCCCCACACCCTCGCCCTCACCTCCACTCTATGCATCTTTGGAATTGGTTGAAAGAGGGAGGGTTAGGAGGTTGAAAATAAGGACAATTTCGTCTAAAAAAAATGATAAATTTGTAAATTATTGCAACTTAATTAGGTGTGCTCACTAAGACTAGTTATGTTCTCGTTTAGAAATTCCCAAGGCCTCTTGACGAGAGCTTTTGCATTGAGGTAATTTGTAATATGCAATTGTATAATAAGTTATATAAATTGTGCAAGTTGGAATAAAATTCCTTAAACTTTTCCTTTTTGAGGGGGAAGGGCGGGGTTGAGCATCGTTTGCTTTCGATTCAGTTTTTCAATCTTTACATACCAAACCGTTAGAAATGAAAATAAAAACCCAAACTAACTAATTTCAATTAGATTATTCTATTCTTACTATTGAATAAAACTTGTTAGGACTATAGGGGCCATGACACCCATCCCAATGTAAAAGCCCAATACGTAGCCCAAGACCCCTTTGTCTAAATGGGCTTTAGTGATAATTAAATATTGTTTGGATGGGCTTTAATGATAATTAATAGTATTTGGACTGATAAGGTATAAGATTATTTTAAATCCTAATTAATCTCACATCAAAATAAAAATCAGCATCTCAATCGAGAGGCTAGGCGGCAAGGACGGGGCTGCTATCACAAAAGTATTTGATCCCAATATTTTTTCCAAAATTCTTTTGGATGACGATCTCTACCTTCTTAGTTTTTTTTTAGAATCAAAATTTATGAATTTTGAAGTTTGTTCACTATTTCATTGAGTGGATATAAAGTGTTATATTTATCGAAAACAATTAATTTTGTGTATACTCGATGAAGATTAAATCAAATATAAAAACTTAAGAAATTGGGTATGAGTGAACTCAAAGATTATAATCCGAAAGAAAAAAAATTTAAAAAAATCTGAAAGAAAAAATTTTTAAAAAAAATTAGAGATAGTAGAAATGGAATACAACTCAGATTAGTTAAGTAAGACGGTGACTCATTTCTCCACACACATATATGGGATTATATATAAACCGCCAACTAATGTAAGTTGCGTAAGCTAATAGCGAAAAATAGTAATTACATTATTCTTTCCAATTTTTTCTAAAATTACATAAGTTACCTCTTTAGCTTATTAAGAATCAAATTTCATTGATTTTGAAGTTATCCATTAAGTGGATGCAAAATATTATATTAATTTTGACTTTACTTGATAGAAAGCTAAATTAAAGCTAAACTATTAATTTTATATTTAGTTGATGGAATGTCAAATTAAAACTAAAACCCAAGAAATTGAGTATGAGTGAGTGTTACAAAGTTAAAATTACAAAGCAAAAAAAAAAATTGAAATAAAATTATTGGAGATAATGGAAATATTTTCGCTCAGATAACATTACATGAGTTGTCAACTCATTTCCAATTCTCAATTTTTTTTCCATTAAGCTTGTTTAATGAAACATAAGAGCTTTTCACCCACCTTTTTATCTATAAAAAAAAAAAAAAAAATACAACCCTAATTCAGGACTCACGAAGGATAGTACTAGATGCTCTTGAGTGTCCTTTTTTTATGAACTTTCAAAATAAATAAATAAATAAATATATATATATATATATATATATATATATATATATATATATATATATATATATATATATATTTATATATATATATATATATATATATATATATATATATATATATATATATACACACGCACAGAGAGAGAGAGAAATATGGAAATGAGCTGACAACTCATACAAATTATCTGAGCTGCAGTTCATTTCCACTATTTCCAGTAATTTTTTTTAAAAAATTTCTTTTGGATTATGATCTCGACCCCTAGGGTTCACTCATACCCAATTTCTTGGGTTTTAGTTTTGATTTGGTTCTCTATTAAGTTAACACAAAATAAACGGTTTTCAATGAATAAAACATTTTGTATGCACTTGATGAAAAGGTAAATGAACTCCAAAATCTATGAAATTTAATCTAAAAGAAGTAAGGAGGTAGAGATAGTAATTGTTTAAAAAATTAAAGAAAAATCATTGGATCATTACAGTTTTGCCGCTAGCTCATATAACTTTTCCTGAGCTGGCGGCTCACCTACAGTAATCATATATATATATATATATATATATATATATATATATATATATATATATATATATATATATATATATATATATATATATATATATATATATATATATATATATATATATATATATATATATATATATATATATATATATATATATATATATATATATAGAGGAAACGGAAAATACACCGGCGGTGAAGGGAGTTCCTTCACCGCCGCTTAGGTGGCCCAATAAAATTAAAACACGGAGTGTCATTCAAAGTAACAAATAAATGAATTCTCTTAAATGACACCACGTGTAATAATTTTATTGGGCCACCTAAGCGGCGGTGAAGGAAACTTCCTTCACCGCCGGTGTATTTCCCGTTTTCTCATATATATATATATATATATATATATATATATATATATATATATATATATATATATATATATATATATATACACACACACACACACACACACACACACACACACTAGACTATAAACTTTCCATTAAATTTTAAAAACTACATTTAACATATCCTTTACCAACTAGTTACTCTGAGATATGTGTGTCAAAATTTCAGAAGGTGAATAGTGACAAGGGAATAGGGTGATACTGGGCCACTAGTAGTACATATAAACTGGAAAAAGTGTAAATTTTAACTTTCTAGATTTAATAGGAAGTTCCCAATCCAATCCATCTATACACACACATATACATACGTATACATATCTACATAAATACATACACATGCATGGAATATATATATATATATATATATATATATATATATATATATATATATATATATATATATATATATATATATATATATATATATATATATATATATATATATATATAGAGGATTATTGTAAGTGAGCCGCCAGCTCAGGAAAAGTTATATGAGCTAGCGGCAAAACTATAATGATCCAATAACTTTTTTTTCAATTTTTTTAACAATTGCTATCTACACATACTTAATTTCTTTCAGATTAAATTTTATAAATTTTGGAGTTCATTTACCCTTTCATCAAGTGCATACAAAATATTTTATTCATTGAAAATCGTTAATTTTGTGTTAATTTGATGGAGTACCAAATCAAAACTAAAACTCAAGAAATTGAGTATGAGTGAACCCTAGGGGGTCAAGATCATAATCCGAAAGAAAATTTTTAAAAAAGATTATTACAGATAATTGAAATGAACTGCAGCTCAGATAACTTGCGTGAATTGTCAGCTCATTTCCATCCCCCCCCTCTCTCTCTCTCTCTCTCTCTCTCTATATATATATATATATATATATATATATATATATATGAAAAAGTGTATAAAAGATGACGCCATGAGAAAGTTGCCTATGAAAGTGACTTAAATCTTAATATAAATAGTATTTATGGAAGATCCAAACATTAATTATTATCTCCATATTAAAAAATAAAAGAAAAATCATAAAATTACTGTAATTTTGCTGTTTAAGTACATATGTAGTTAAAACCATTACATGAGAGGACTCTGCCAAAACAAATCTGACAACTGAACAAGTCGCAATTGTCCAAATTCAATGAATTTGCAGCGTAAAACGGCCATGATGTGCCACCCATTGATCCGTGACCACCGAAGGCAGATAAGCTTATTCTTTACTCCCAAAATAGTCGCCATACTAGTTATTTTTTATTTTTTTAAGAAAGGAAAAGTTTTCCTGTAATTCTCTTAGAATATGCTAAATTCAATTGACATTAAAAAAAGAAGACAAAAAGGCAGTTGGGTTGTCTCAATCAACAGCTACATGATGAAGAAGAAGGGAAGCACGTTAGCCCAATAATTCATACCGAATATTCCGAGTAGGTTGGTTTTAAGTTTGATTCTGAGCCATATTCATAACAAATTTTAATTTGTGTAATTAATCTGATCGCAATTTTTATTATAAAAAAACTTACGGAAGAAGAAGAAAAGTACAAATATTTTCTATTTTAATTTTCACTTAGTTTCGCTTCCTTTTAATTTTATTGTTCAGATGCATGTTTAAAAGCCTATCAGGTGATAACAAAATCAAATTAATTTAATTTATGTAGTTTTGGATATATTGACAATATGCGTATAATTTAGAGGTTTTATGATATAAATATATTTTATATTTCATATTTGAATATTAGTCCCCTAACAAATCTTTATTTGGATATTAGTTCCCAATAGTATTGTAATTATTTGTTACTAATCTATAAGACTATGCTTAGGAGATTAATTTTGGAGTGCATTGAGGTGTTTTTGAGTGATGTATTATGAAATATACATAAAAGAGTTAATTATATTCAGACCCCCTGTAATATGAGGGGTGTATAACTTATTACGCATAAAGTTTAAAACTCTTATTTAGACCCTCTGGAACGCAAAAAAAAACTGATAGGGAAGCGCGGACGAAAATATTTTTTTCGCGGTTCAGGGGATCTAAGTAAAAGTTTAAAACTTTAGGGGTGATAAATTATACACCACCATACTACAGGGGGTCTGAGTGTAGTTAACCCTACATAAAAATACTTATAAAATTTTTAATAAGTGTTTTCAAGTATTTATAGAATATAAAAAAAAAATAAAAAAAAACACCTTTATGATTGTTTTGGAGTGTTTTTTAGAACACACCAAATATGGATATTTGAGTATTTAGAAATTTTATCCAAAAACACCGTATTTCTTTTTCTCATTCCAATGTATATTTGTCTTTTACATAATTGTAGTTTATTTATCACTTACATGTTTTAGGAAATCCATGAAAATTCATAAGAAACTACACTCTCAAGTACATGCTTAAACACCCCAAAACACACACTTAAAAATACCCTAATACACTTGAGTTAACATCCAAACACAATCTAAGTATATTTGTTACATAATAATCTTATCTAATTGCAATTACAACTTTAAAGCATGAAGATTATGAGGCTAAACTTCTTAGGAAGTTGATATATGATTATAGTCTTGCATTGGATGGAACAGAAGAGTTCATGGTATTAAATAAAAAGTTGGAACCTCTACTTAACAATTTAAGTTTTTGGTCAGATTGGTTCTGGGTTTTGTGCTTAAAACCCATCATGCTCCCCCCTATCAAAACCCAGGTTTTGTGCATGGTGGACCGACATTTCTTCTCAACAAAACTAATTTAAGTTTTGATAGATAAAAACTAATAGTTTTATGCCTCATTAGGAGTATTATCTGAAATATTTTTGCTAGTTGTAATCAAAGGTGGGACTCAGGTATAAAAGATTTTCATTTTCTTTATGTTTTTGCAACTAGATTAGACGAAAAAGAAGGAAGATAGAGCAAGAAAAAAGGGGAGGACCTAATGGTTACAATAAATTTATTACGGTTAATTAGTAAATATTTTAATTTTTATGAAATATTTAATAGAGAGACTATTACAAGGTGACCATTGATATACACCTGGAGGACAATATCTAAATATAAAAATTGTTACGGATCTATATGCTAAAAACATTATAATTTACAGGGCTTAATTGTAATGCAATTAGTAGAAGTTACAGCAGCCTTTGCTATATCAGGTAAGGGTGTAAAACAATGGAATTCAGGCACAATTCCGGATCCCAACCCTCTAAGAAAAATCTGATTGGGCCTAATATTGGAATGTTTATATAGTTTTTGCTTAAACATATTTAGAAATATATTATGCAGGTTGCCATAAAACTATTTTTTGGATGAATGATCAAATTTGAATTTGGAATCTTTGAAAATGCATGACTATGCATAATCTTAATATTCATTACCATAATGTACAGTTAAGATATTTTCTAAACTAATATACACCATATCTCGTAACTTTCACTAACATATACTTGACCCTAAAAGATTTAAATCATTCATTAACTTAATAATTTTTTTTTTTGCTAATATAACTTTAAGACATATAATAAAGTACCTTCATCCTTTCTCAATAATTCAAGAAGATGCAATGGTGATACAAATGAAAATTGAAGGGTCTAACGATGCCTTGTTGCCTCGTTACCAATTCAATGCGAATATTACGATCTTGTGCATTTTGCTTTATAGAAATAAGGGTTAATTATAGTTAAATCCCCTGTAATATAGGGGTATTATAAATTAATGTACTCCAACTTTAAAACTCTCACTTTGCTATTTGGACCGTTAACTGAGTTAGTCAGCAGTGAAATATTTTCATCCTTTTTAAATTAATCTGTATTCATTTTTTATAATTCTAATATTGCTCTCTTATCTCTCATTAAGAATCTAACCCAAACATGGCAAAATCCCTTATTCCCTACTTCCTTACGGGTCTGCTTAGATCCCCTCTCCCTCCCTCCTCTCAATTTCTCTTTCCTCATAAATTCTGTCTCACTTGACCCTCTTACTATCTCTCTGCCTATTTCTCCGGGCCCATGTTCTTTTTGGTTTTCCTCTCTCTATTTTCCTGCCTCCCTCTTCTTCCTAATCTTTCTCTTTATATTTCTCTGTTTTTTCCTCTCTCTTTATTTTTTCTCTATCCTCCTTTCTTTCGTGCTCCTTTTATTCCTTTTTTTTTTCAAAATTTGCAGTAGTGTTTAGTTAGGATTTTTTTGAAGAGATTGAGAACAGAAATAATGTCAGAATTAGATAGTGTTTTTGTTCATTTTGCACAGCAGTAACTGCAATTGCTGTGTTGATGTGCATGCTGACACATCAGCACATAAATTGTTGCAAGCGTGCATAGCAACAATGCTTCTGCATGCTTAATTTAATCCGCACATAGCAACATGGACACTCAACCGCTCGATCCACCTCTGAAGCCTCTTCGATCTTCTTCCCCACCGGACCTTTTGCTGTTTGCGACTCTCGCTCGAGCTGATCGCCTTCGTCGACTCCTCACTTTTGCGCAAAGGCTATTCAGAAAGAAAATAATAAACCCCCCCACCAATCCACTATCCCTTTCAACGGCAAATTTGTCCTTTTATTGTATGTTGGCCTCATATGTCATTCGCTAAATGGCCCCCAAACTCTATTAGTTTTTCCAGAAACTAAAGTGAGAGTTTTACATTTGATATACCTAATATTACATGAGTCTAACTACAGTTAACCCTAGAAATAATCCAAATTCATTAGATGTTGGTGTGTTCCAAAAGCATTATACGCTAAGATTTGTTTATCCTATTCCAATATCAATTTGTTAAATTCAACCCGCGTCAAAAAGATTTGCGGTTTTTTAAGTACCATTTACAACCTCTAACAGGTTATTGTGGGGCCCACTCCATGCAGGGGACCCCACATGTCAGTCTCAGATAATTATCGAAACAGCACCCATTTCCAGGACAACTCTTTCCTTAAAAAATTAGCGACATAATTAGTATCGCATCGATAATTCCCCCAAAAAAAAAAAAACTCCGGTCAAATGGCAATCATTCCTTAAATTTTAAGGAAACTATATATTTGTTAATTAATTAATCAATTTGCTAAGAGAATAGAAAAATGAACAGCCCAAGATCATAATACCATGTCTATCTGGCTTCTGGGGTTCTCAGAGGCCACTTGCCTTTCTCATACAATCGGTGTCCCTTGTCGCCTCCGCTGCTGCTTCGGTAACCGCCGGTAACTCCACCGCTCTGCCCCCTTTATATAACATTTCTGCTCCTTCTAATGTCTAGATTTTGGATAGGGGCAATTTTTTCTTCCTTCAGCTATTCGTTTGTTACCGCTGAGACTGCGCGATGGGAGAAGCCTCCGTCATGATCGCCAAGGATGTCACTGAGGTAATCAATTATTTATTTTTCTCTCTTTTTTAAAAAAGTTCTTTTTTATTTAATTTCTAAACGTTTTATATTTATTTTCCAATTGGTAGTTGATTGGGAAAACCCCACTGGTTTATCTCAACAATATTGTTGATGGCTGCAAAGCGCGAATCGCCGCGAAGTTGGAGATGATGGAGCCTTGCTCCAGTGTCAAGGACAGGTGAATTTTGTAACTATTTGACTTTTTTTTTTTCCTTTGGTTCGGTTGATGTATTTGGGGGTTTGTAATTATTGGTGGTGTTTTTTATATAGGATTGGGTATAGCATGATCACTGATGCAGAGGAGAAAGGCCTGATTACGCCTGGGAAGGTAAGTACTCTTGTAGAGTGAGAATTACCCATTTTATTGTTGTTTGTTCATCTTTATGACTCGAAAGTTATGATTTTTATTTATATGATGAAATAGTCCCGGTCTTCGGAATTTTATTATCTATTATTTTGATGTATGATTGTATGTAGAGTTTAAGGATGAGTTGATACGTTGAGCTTTTGCATGCCTTAGGATTGTCAATGGCCTTCACTGTCTCCTGATTTCATTCCCTTTGGTCAGTGGTTATTCTTTAATGTGCTTATCTTTGTCATATTTATAATTATCATCTAGTCCTTTTCCGATTAATGAGGTTTGTTGTTGAATTTCATCGAAAAAGTTTTTTTTTTTTAATTTATTTATATGATGAAGTAGTCCCAGTCTTCGAATTTTATTATCTCTTATTTTGATGTATGATTGTATGTAGAGTTTAAGGATGAGTTGATAGGTTGAGCTTTTGCATGCCTAAGGATTGTCAATGGCCTTCACTGTCTCCTGACTTCATTCCCTTTGGTCAGTGGTTATTCTTTAATGTGCTTATCTTTGTCATATTCATAATTATCATCTAGTCCTTTTCCGATTAATGAGGTTTGTTGTTGAATTTCATCGAAAAAGTTCTTTTTTTTGAGAGAGAGAGAGAGAGAGAACTGTGGGTTATAAAAGCCCCCGTATTTCATTTAAGAGGCTTAACGAAACAGCAGAGAATTCCATTCAAAAGTTTAAACAAACTTCTACAGTTTGTTCTCATGTGCCAACTTTATATCTACCTGGAGTTGGTTGTAGAACTCAAATATCCGTTGAATAAAACTACTCACAAGAGAGGGGTTTGCTATGGGCATTTGTCAAATGGGAACCTTTGACTAACAGTTGTGCAGTTTATGATATCTCTTGCCTAAAATAAGGTTGAAAGGTGTAAGATTTGGTACGGGAAATAGCGTTAACCAAATGATACAAGTCAAAGAAGTTGAAAGACCTTATACGGGCTATGTGCAATATCTCTGTATTTATGTTTCTTCTCTTTACATCATATGTCATATTTATTGTGTGATTCCAGATTTAGGTCTTAACTAAAGTATATTGTTACTTGAACACTGCACTGACTACTTTTTCCCTCACTGTTTAGAGTGTCCTAATTGAGCCTACAAGCGGTAACACTGGCATTGGGCTGGCCTTCATGGCAGCTGCAAAGGGTTATAAGCTCACTCTCACGATGCCAGCATCAATGAGTATGGAGAGAAGGATAATTCTTAAAGCTTTTGGCGCTGAGTTGGTCCTTACTGATCCTGTTTTGGGCATGAATGGTGCTGTTCAGAAGGCAGAGGAACTGGCAGCAAAGACTCCCAACTCTTACATCCTTCAACAGTTTGAAAATCCTGCCAATCCAAAGGTAAGTTGACCACAGCCATTCTAGGGAAAATCCTTGTTATGCAATTATAAAAATTATTTTGCTTTGTTGGTGTGTCTCTATAGATCCATTATGAGACTACTGGACCTGAGATCTGGAAGGGGACTGGGGAAAAGATTGATGCCCTTGTATCCGGTATTGGCACAGGCGGTACAATCACTGGTGCCGGGAGATACCTCAAAGAGCAAAATCCTGAAATTAAGGTTTTTTTTTTTTTTTTAAATTTGTGAATATTAGCTAAGTATTATCAGTTGATTTGACATCTATGCAAATTGAACTTGAATTCTTTTCTTTTATTTTGACATAACTTCTCAATGTTGTGAATTACTGATTTTCATGATGTTCGTTATTTTCCTTTGTAAAGCTGTTTGGTGTGGAACCAGTTGAAAGTGCAGTTTTGAATGGGGGAAAGCCTGGTCAGTAACTTTCTTAATCCCTTTCCCTTCTCATTCTTCTATCTATCAAAATTTGTCAACTCCATGTTAACTTGATGCATGCCAACATAAGATGGAACTTGACAATGCAATACTGTATATGTTTAAAAATATATATGAAGTGCTTGTTGGCTGCGAATAATGGCTATATATTTTATGTTATGTCCATTCCCTCCATCTTTCTTTTATCTGGAGTATATTATCACGGATTATATAATTTTTGAAAATTTCTCATATGCATGTTAAGTTCTACGCATGCATCATCATGTATTTGTTGTGGGTGGGGTCGCTTGGCTTATGTTGGATGTGGCTTATCTCAAACTGTATTGATGAAACTATAGGCTTTATTAAGCATAATTAGTTTTGGCATCAAAAAGGAAGACTGCAGTATAAAACAACATAATTCGTATGATGCCACGCCAAAGAAAATTGATAATGATAATAGGTAAAGTCGCATGCTTGTTATTGTTTGGTTTATTGGTTGTAACCAGTATGGTTATAAAAGACTTTCAAGTATTTTGGAATTAAGAACGTGAAACATGAATTCCAAATGAAGAACATGGAAAATAGTGGAGTATCAATTACTGTTCAAATCTTTCTTTCTAAACATCCGAATAGTGGGGGCAGGATAATGCTTATCATAGAAAAGGATTTGTCTCCGTTTTTATGATGAAAAGTTCAATAATTTGGGCAACGGTAGGAGGTTTTGAATTTTGATAATTCACTAGAGATGAAGTTTTTTTAGAAAATTTATAGTCTGTCTAACTTTTCCTTATCTTTGTAATCTGAGTATGGAAATTTAAATTTCAGAAGAGGTTGTGATTTAGATCAGATCGCTGTCATTATTTCGTCAGCTTGACAAATTGCACGTTTCAGTAACTGTTATATTGTTAATCCAAACTTAGAAAATCTGTTGGTGTAAAACTACTTGTTTGTATTTAGAAAGTCTGTGGAAATTGTTAGAAAAATGTATTACCGTGGCTTTGTATCGTAGCTCTTAAAGCTAAAATCTGTGGCCTAAGATGAGAGCCTATAAGCTAAATGCACGAATTAGGTGAGACACATAACTAGCTGGTCATATTCCTTTGGTAAATGGTGGCCCATGTAATGATAATATTCATGTAGTTTGTATTCTTGCTCCATTTTTATCCCAAGCCTTGAAGACATCAGTAGCTTTGTTATAAGAATATGGGACTTTGGTTGATATATGCTAGAATTTTTTTGTTTAATTTATTTTTGAAAGAATAAGATGGATAGTTCCCACCCTGAAATGGGCCAGGGAGTTCTTATTAAGTTTATGAGAGTCTGCTTTGAACCTATAATCTCCTGTATTATCCCCTGCTATTTCAAGTCATCTCCCAAGTCTTTGATTGTTTTGCTTAATACTGTATATAGTTTTCTTCTATTGATTACCGGAGGCATAGAAATACAGATGTTTGCTTTTAATCTTTTTAGCTTAATACTGCATTTGTTAGTCTGCACTTTGTTTGCATATTGTGTTATCATCACAAGTAATCTATTTTAAACTCTAGCAATATAATTCTATTGATTTTTTGCCTTGTATTAAAATATAATTTCTGTGCTTGTTACGTCTATTTGCTCATTGTTCTTAATGCATAATTATCTTCAGCATGTAGGGAACTCTTCTAAAAGGACTTTCTGCTTATTAGTTAGACCATTTTTTCTAATAATTTTTTTTTGCTGCTATGAGTGTTGACAGGTCCACATAAGATTCAGGGGATTGGAGCTGGCTTTATTCCTGGTGTTTTAGATGTCAACATCATCGATGAGACTATTCAGGTTACATAACTTTGAGTGGGCTATTATTTGATGGATTTATGTTTCTATGAATAGGCACAAAAATCACATGCACAATGTAATTAGACACCAAGGATATTGATTTGTCTCTAATACTTGACTTACAGTAATAGGTGTATGCTTACCATAATTGTATGAGACCATGCATTTCGTTTTGCATGCACATGCTTATCATTAAATTTTGATATAGAGCAATTAATGAAGTCCGATCGCTCCTTTACTGCTTTAAATTTCTTGCATAATATCCCATTCCAGCATTGCACTGTATTTGTATTCATGCAAGATGGTCACTATTAGCAAGTAAAAATTGGGCTGGTTTTTTCAATGCAGCCTTGTATGAAAGGCATAATATACTGATTGCTTGCACACTTGATTATCACAACCGAATTATACTATAGTATGTGCATGTGATCTGTCTTTATTCTGAAAATATCCTTTCAGTTTACTGGTTTGGAATCAAGTAATCAGGAGGCTTATGTAGAGCTAGGTTGCATGGACATGCCAACATGGGTGCAAGACGATGCAGCATGACTCACCTAGAGCTTCTAAATTTCTTTAGTATTTTTTCTCTTTCACCTAATCTGGTAATCAAATCTGACATAGCGGTCTGTTTATTACGAAATCTCCTCCTTGTCACCTTTTTGGCGAAGTACCTTTCTACTGATTTCACATACAATGTGCACTACTGCTTGTCATGACATATAAAATAAAAGCCAACATTATTATAACTGTAACTTTGTGATTGACCAGGTCTCAAGTGAAGAAGCAATCGAAACTGCGAAGCTTCTTGCCCTGAAAGAAGGCTTGTTGGTGAGTTGTCCATCTTTTGAAGCTTTTGCTAAAGTTTTTATTGCTTTTGAGCTCCTTATATGATATATGCACAAGAAAATAATATTTAATTTCCCCGATAAGTAATTTTTGCTTGGTAGGAGAAGTTGATATGTGAACCTTTGTTGCAGGTGGGGATATCATCAGGAGGTGCTGCAGCAGCTGCTATTAAGGTTGCGCAGAGGCCAGAGTTTGAGGGGAAGCTAATTGTTGTATGTTTCTGCTTCTTTCTCAATCACATATCTGATACCTTCCAAATCCTTCTGCAATGTTTAAATTCTCTCACAAGCTCAAGAAAGTATTACATGGATATTAAGGATGGAAAAACGATTTTTAGGAGCAAGAGTCAATATGTTGTTGTTGTTTTTTCAAACAAAATTCATGTAAATTTTGCAATTCCAAGTGTAAATTTGCTGCTTAAATATTTTTTAGCCGTTCTTGTTCATTTAGCTCAATAGCATCATTTGATTGACTTCTAAGGTTGTGTTAACATATGCTGCTCTTTCAAACAAGACCAATATAAATTTATTGTTTCTAGGCGTAAATTTGCTGCTAAAATTTTTTTAGCCATTGTTATCCAATTGGCTGGTCGGGTTTAGTAATTGATTTTTAAGATTGGGTCCTAGTAGGTTGCTACTTCAAATGAGACATATATATAATTTTGGTATTTCTAGGTGTAAGTTTGTTGCTTAAATATTTTTTAGCCATCGTTATCTACTTAGCTCAATAGCATCTGAAAATGACTTCTAAGTTTGTCTCTTCATATTTTGCTCTTTCAAACAGGATACATATTTAGTAGTTCTAAGTGTAAATTTTCTGTTTAAATGTTTCCAGGTGGTTTTCCCAAGCTTTGGAGAACGATATCTATCCTCAGTTCTCTTCCAATCGATAAAGAAAGAAGCTGAGAGCATGACTTTTGAATCATGAGATTACTGGGATTGGTGGTGCCTGGAGCAAGTGCTCATACAGTTGATGCAACGTTGGTGCTTGTATCTTTTTGATTGCTTTATCAAATAAACATAATGAAAACTGGTTGCTTTGTCAAATAAACATAATAAAAACTGATTGAACTTCAAAAGTTAACAGAACTTTATGCTGTTGTTTAAATGATTTATCAGTTGTTTGACTTAATTTCTCCTAATTTCAATTAATGTCGAGTTGTTTTGGTTTCAATTCTATTGCTTTCAAAGTCTGTCTTTGCCACTATTGATGTAAACGGCTGTGACCTTTTTTATTTTTCGTTTTTTGTTTATTGTTTTTTAAAGTTTGTCCTGTATTTTTAGTTATCAATGAGCCGTTACACAGTAAATGGTATTTGTATGATAACGATATAGCGGTCATGCCAAATGAATCGAATGCAACAGCATTTCTCTTTTTTAATTTTTTATAAAGTTTTGTTATAAGAACTTACAAGAGGTCTCAGAAGCAGTCACAACGGATGCCATGCTCTTTTTGCCAACTGTTATTATCATATTGACTTATTTAAGTTAGTATGTAGTTTAGTGGTTACGCTTAGCTTACAGAAAAAGATAAAAAGAATTTGAGCTTATTTATAGATTTTTAGCTAGTTTTATTTTTTTTTGTTGGGATGGTTGTTCTTTCTTATGTTGGTATGGGTGGCATAGGTGTCAATATGACTTTTTGATGGCAGGTAGCATGTGTCTAGTCTGTTGTTGAGATTTGGTTGTAATAGAAAATATTCTGAATTGAGAATCTGCTAACAAGAAAAGGGAAATTCTATTTGCACACGCATATTTTACTCTTGACGGTTTTAAAACTTATAAATAATTACAAGTTTGTCATTATTTTTTTAGACTAAGTAATCCTTATAAATTCCAAACTAATACTTTTTAAAATTTGGAACTAGATTCATCGTCTTCCTCGTCTATTTTTTCTCTAAAATCCTAAATGATTTTTTTTTTGGTATTTAATAAAAACACATCTCCTACAAAATCATCTATTTGATTTCTTGACCTCTTAAAAATTTTTACATTAACGTTTCTGAAAAGATTAGAAGAATTTTAAATTCTTCGATTTCACCGTGACAACTGAAATTTGAGTTTGGAATTTGCATTTGAGTTTTCTTATGCAAATGGAAAATTCCAACATGCAAAAAGAAAGGTTGGGCTCACTAGGAAAAAAGGTGTGCTCCTTTGGAAATTCCCATCTTTTGGAGCTTTTGCTAAACTTTTTAATGCTTTCTAGCTCCTTGTATGTATGTATGTATATATATATATATATATATATATATATATATATATATATATATATATATATATATATATATATATATATATATATATATATATATATATCACAAGAAAATGATATTGGATTTCCTTCGTGAGCAATTTTGCTTGGTGGGTGATGTTGATAAGGGGAACCTTTGTCGCAGGTGGGGATATCATCAGGTGCTACTGCTGCAGCTGCAGCTGCAGCTGCTATTAAGGTCTGAGTTTGAGGGGAAGCTAATTGTTGTATGTTTCTGCTTCTTTCTCAATCTTTATCTGTCATACCTTCCAAATCCTTCTGCAATGTTTAAATTCTTTCACAAGCACAAGAAAGTATTGCATGGAGATTAAGGATGGAAAAACTATTTCATAGGATCAAGAGTCAATATGTTACATGTTGCTTTTTCAATCGAAATGCATGTGAACTTTAGTATTTCTTGGTGCAAATTTGCTGCTTAAATATTTCTTAGCGGCTGTTCATTTAACTCAACAGTATCATTTAATTGATTTCTAATATTGTGTCTATATATGTTGCTTTTCCAAACAAGACCAATATAAATTTAGTAGTTGTAGGTGTAAATTTGCTGCTTAAATATTTTTGGCCATTGTTATCCAATTAGCTGATAGTGTTTAGGGGATTAGTATGTTGCTTAAATATTTCTTAGCCATCAGTATCTGTTTAGCTCAATAGCATTTGGGACTAACTTCTATTTTTTTTTTCTCTTCATATTTTGCTCTTTCAAACAAGATGCATATTTTGTTGTTCTAGGTTTAAATTTGCTGTTTAAATATTTCCAGGTGATTTTGCAAGCTCTGGAGAACGATATCTATCCTCAGCTCTCTTCGAGTCGATAAAGAAAGAAGCTGAGAGCATGACTGTTGAGCTATGAGATTACTAGGACTGGTGCTTGTACAGTTTTGACTGCATTCTCAAATAAACATAACACTTGCCTGGAGCAAGTTGGTAGTTTTAGATTGATATAGACAGAATTATTACTCTAAAAAATTAGAAAGATATGTTTTCTAATCCAATCGGAAAGATGATATTATAGAAGAAATCCGAATTGATTTATATGTATAAAAGATTTAGAATTGTACATAGGTATAAATACTGTAATAAGATTAATAAATATTATTCTTGGTTCCTAATTAAATCTAGAGATAGAGTTAAAATATTCTCAATCTAAATTGATTTTATTATTTACTAGAAAGCGTGTAATAATTTTATTGTGCCACCTAAGCGGCGGTGAAGGGAGTGTATTTCTCGTTTCCTCTATATGTGTGTGTTAATTATCTAATAAAAATGAAAACATAATTAGAATCTTGATTGGAAGCGAGTGTATGCAAAAAATGAATGGAAGATGATCGAGGATAGTATTTGACATTATTTTCTTAAAACCGATTCGCAGACAAAATTTTCTGTCTGTAGAAGAAGAAAACTAGAAGAGAAAAACTTCATCTTAACTTGGAAGCGGGGCGAATCTGATAAGGTTTCTCCTCTTCTTACATAAGCAGTAATATGGAACAAACAATTCTATATAAACTCACATCCTACCAGCACTCTATCCGATGTGGGACTATTTTTTCCTCTTTTCTTTTATTCTCTTTGCTATACACGCCACTCTCCACTTTGAAGTCATTTTTCATTCACCGACTTCATTTTTTTTTTTTGAAGTACTGAATTGGCTCAAATATTTAATGTTCAAATATACATGAATTCAACAGCAAGTGCTCATGCTTTTGATGCAGCGTTGGTGCTTGTACAGTTTTGATTGCATTGTCAAATAAACATAACGAAAGCTGGTTGCTTTGTCAAATAAACATAATGAAAACCGGTCTGAACTTTGATAGTCATCAGAATGTTATGCTGTTGTTTAAATGATTTTTAGTTGCTTGGCTGCATTTCTCTCAATTTTAACTAATGTGGAGTTGTTTTGTTTTCAATTCTATTGCTTGCATATTCTGTCTTTGCCACTATTGATGTAAACAGCTGTGACCTTTTTTATTTGTTGTTTATAATTTTGTAAAGTTTGTCCCGTACTTTCAGTTATCAAAATGCCGTTACACAAGAAATGGTATTAGTATGATAATGATATAGCGGTCACACCAAATGAGTCAAATGCAACATCATTTCCATTTTATTAAATTTTTTTAAACTCTTGTCAATTGAGCTTACGAGAGAGTCTCACAAGCAGCCACCACGGATACCATATCGCATGTGGCCTTGTGGCCACGATACGGAGAAAGATAAGAAGAAACCAAGCCTATCGACAGATTTTTAACCAGCATTCTTTGTTTTGTTGAAACCAGTGTTACTTCTTTTGTTTCTTTTGTTGGGATGGGTTGCATAGGTATATATATAAATGACTATTTTGTAGATAATCGAGCAGTGAGTCCGTATTTGAGATTTGGTTCTAATCGAAAGACTCCGCTGAAAAGAAACTAGTGAGATTTGAATTTTTTCTGTAAATTGTGGTCTATACATATATATGTTTTTATACCTTATTTTATTTTGTAGTCATTGTTAAATTAATTTATGTTTGAACATTGAATTTTTGAGTCAATTCACTAGTTCAAAAATAAATGAATTAGGTGAATAGAGAATGGTTTCAAAGAGGAGTACATAGTAAAAGGAAGAAAAATGAAAGAAAAAAAAAATAGTCCCACATTGGCTAAAGTGTTACTAGAATATGGGTTTATATAGGATTGTTTGTTTCATATTATTGCTTATGTAAAAAAAGGAGAAAGTTTGAGCACTTCGCACGTACGCATAGTCGACGTTCATTAGGGCCTCGATCATCTTATCAGTAAAGCTTTTCCTAATCCGGTAATTCTTTTATTCTGTTTCTTTCTTAGGATAATAAACTAGTTAAACAATTTTAGTTTAAATAGTTTTCTAAGATTTATACTACTTAAACAATTTTAGTTGAAATAGTTTTCTGTAAACAACATTGGATAATAAGATTATATGTAACAATATTTCTAATTCAAATCTGGAAAATATAAGCTGCTCTTAAACAATTTATACTTCTTCCTTAATATTGATTGAAATATATATAACAAATCTATTAATTAATAACAATAGTAATTCTGTCCATATTAATCTAAAACAATAGTAAAATAGCCAACCGTCATCTAGTTAGTAAAAAATAAATAATCATCTTAAATATGACATGTATACATATCATCCTCTTTTTTTTAATTTGCTATGTCTCTTTTTTTCCCATTGTAATTGTAAGTATATCTTAAATATACATTGTAGTTATACATGCTACTCTTCAAACTTTAAGCTTAAAAATTATCTGATTATTTTTCCTATAAGATAGCTTCAAAATAAAATAGCCAATAATATTTAGTGACCCACAAGAAAATAGAAAATGATATGTTTCTTCAATCTGGAATTGCATTTACACGGCTAAAAAATTATTATTTGTATCTACTTGATAAAACTTCACATCAGTACTAAAATTTAAGAAATTAGTTATAAGTAAACTCCAGAATGTGAAGATCCTCATTCTAAGAAATATTTGGAAAATAATTAAAGGGAGATGCTGTTGAATTCATTCACTAATTTGAACTTTAAATTGAGCCAATTCACTAGTTCAAATTAAATGAATTAAGTGAATTGAAATTGGCTTCAAAAGTTGAGTACATAGCAAAAAAATAAAAAGGGAAGATGAAAAGATAGTCCCACATGAGATAGGGGAATGTAAGGATGTGGGTTTAAATATGATAGCTTGCTCCTTTACTTTGCTTATGTAAGAAGAGGAAAACCTTGAGCACCACGGGTGGTGCTACGCACCGCCCGCACGCGCACACGCGTGTGCGAGGGCGAATGGGCGTTTAGGGCGCTTTAGAGACGCACTTTGACCTGCACCCGCCCCGTCAGTCAAGAGTCGTTGAAGTCCAACGGTCGGTGGTCCAACAGTCACCGGCCGCCTTCAACGGTTGCCGTTAAACGGTCACAACTGTTGAAACGGCCAACTGTTGCGACTGTTGAAATCTCAACCGTTGCGACTGTTGAAAACCTATAAATAGGGTCTGGGTTAGTGTTTCATGAACACGTTTTTCTTTTCTCTTCTCTTTCTTCTTCTGCAGACAGAAGTTCCAGAATTTCTGTTTACAGAAGAACTCTGTTCATCAATTCAATAAGTCCAGTCCTGCATAACATAAATCAAAGAGAACCTTTATCAGATTCGTCAGAGCAGAGGGATTGCGGCTTCCTTCCCTCTGCAGATCGATCGTTGTATCCTGGGAGATCGACGTCCAAGAAATCCAGAAGCGAACAGTGGAGGACAAATCGATTTTAAGGAGATAGTGTCCAATACTAGTCTCGATCTTCATCCAATCTACTTCCTGTCATCTTCCAGTGGTTCTTCCAGTCTTCCTGCAAGGTTCTGAACCAGGTTTTTCATAATCCAGTTTCTTATTTTTCTGATTAGGATAGTATACTAGATAAAGAAGAACAGTTTGATGGTTTTTCTTTAAACAGTCTTCTTCTACTTCAAAACTGGAAATATATAGACATAAACCTAATTACAGAATTAATTTTCTGCAAGATAACAGTAGCAATTCTGTGTAACTACAAATCTGTCATCTTGTGTTAATCTAAAACAATTCTGTATGCTTCAATCTGCAACCACAGAATTAGTAACCTCCACTTTACATATATGTCAAAATACCAACAATCTTAAAATCGATTATTGCATGTTTTAGATTAACTTTTTAAGAATACAGTTTAAACATTTTTAATTTGAACCTACATTCTTAAAATCGATCTTCGTACTTGTTTTAGATTAACTTTTTAAGAATACAATTTAAACATTTTTAGTTTGAACCTACATTCTTAAAATCGATCTTTGTACTTGTTTTAGATTAATTTTTAAGAATGCAGTTTAAACATTTTTGTTTAGAACCTACATTCTTAAAACTGATGCTTTGAATTCTGTCACAATACCATCAATTTAGAATACTGTTATCAATTAGAACTCTATTATAAAAGTATTTAATCTTTAAACTGATATTTCGTTTTAGATTAAAATACTGTCATCAATCACTAGTAATCTAGATTGCTTCTGAAAAATTTCTATTTGGTGATTTGGAGACTAGTAATCGTAATTGCTTCTGGAAAAAGAATAGTTAATTTCTGTTTTGTGATTTGGAGTGTTGAATTGTTTTTCAGTTTTATTAGAAAGTTAAAATTTATTACAAGACATTAAGATAGATAAATTTTAATATTTGTAGATAGCTACTACATCTGATATGTTCACTATGATAACTTCTGTCATGGTTACTCCAACTGTGCCTTCAAGTCAGTACGAGAAACCAGATAAGTTTAGTGGCTCAGATTTTAAGAGATGGCAACAGAAAATGTTGTTCTATCTCACTACAATGAATCTGGCCAAGTACTTGAAGGAGACTGTGCCTACTCTTGTTGAAGATGATCAACAATCGGTGAAGGCGGTTGAAGCATGAAAACAAGCAGACTTCTTGAGTAAGAACTATATTCTCAATGGTTTGGACAATATACTGTATAATGTATATAGTTCAGTTGCTACTGCTAAGGAACTCTGGGAGTCCTTAGACAAGAAATATAATACAGAAGATGCCGGCTCTAAGAAATATGTAGTCAGTAAGTTTCTGGATTATAAAATGGTTGATTCTAAAAATGTAATCAACCAAGTACAAGATCTTCAAGTGATCATTCATGAAATTCATGCTGAAGGTATGACTATTAGTGAATCTTTTCAAGTGGCTGCAATAATTGAAAAATTGCCACCATCTTGGAAAGAATTTAGATATTACCTAAAGTATAAATGAAAAGAAATGACACTTGAAGATTTAATTGTACGATTGAGGATTGAAGAAGATAACCGCCTTTCTGAAAAGAAAATTGGAAATCCATACAATATTTCTAAAGCTAATGTTATGAAAAATTTCAATAAGTCTAATGACAGGAAGAGAAAGCACAATGGTGAAGACTCTAAGAGTGGTAACTCGAAGAGATTCAATGGCAAGTGCTACAACTGTGACAAGTATGGACATCGTGCAAAGGACTGCCGTGTGCGAAAGGCACCAGATTCTTTGAAGAAGAAGAAGAAACATCCTAATGCACATTTGGCCGAAAAAGAAAATCTTTGTGCAAATATAGATGTAAACTGTACATCTGTTGTCTCAGAGATAAACCTAGTTGGTGGCAATTCTAAAGAATGGTGGGTGGACACTGGAGCCACTCGCCACATCTGCGCCAACAAGTGGATGTTCTCCACATATGATTCTGTGGAAGGAGAACTACTCTACATGGGTAACTCTGCAACCTCCAAGGTTGAAGGACGAGGCAATATTGTACTGAAGATGACTTCGGGAAAAGAACTTACTCTTACTGATGTACTTCATGTACCAGATGTCCGCAAGAATTTGGTCTCTGGTTCAGTCTTGAGTAAGAAAAGCTTTAGGCTTGTGTTTGAGTCTGATAAGTTTATACTCACAAAGAATGGTGTATATGTAGGTAAGGGGTATATGACCAATGGTCTGTTTAAAATAAATGTAATGACCATTGCCCCTAAGGTTATCAATAAAATTGATTCTTCTGTTTATATGACTGAGTCACCTTTTATTTGGCATGGTAGATTAGGACATGTTAATTATTATACTTTACAAAGATTAATAAATTTGAATATGTTGCCTAATTTCAATATAAACTTTGAAAATAAATGTGAAATATGTGTTGAATCAAAAATGACTAAGCTTCCATTTCACTCTATAGAACGTAGTACTGAACCTTTAGAATTAATTCATACAGATGTATGTGATTTAAAATCTATTCAAACTAGAGGTGGAAAGAAGTACTTTATTACGTTTATAGATGATTGTACTAGATATTGTTATGTATATCTACTTAGAACAAAAGATGAGGCAATTGAAATGTTTATACAATACAAAAATGAAGTTGAGAATCAACTTAGCAAAAAGATAAAAATGTTAAGAAGTGATATAGGTGGTGAATATGAGTCACCATTTGCACAAATTTGTGCAGAACATGGTATTGTACATCAAACAACTGCTCCTTACACTCCACAACAAAATGGAATTGCTGAGCGTAAGAACAGAACTTTAAAAGAAATGATGAATGCCATGTTAATAAGTTCTGGTTTACCCCAGAACATGTGGGGGGAAGCTCTGCTTTCTGTCAATTATATTCTCAACAAAATACCCCAAAAGAAACTTGAGAAAATATCTTATGAATTATGGACAGGAAAAGCACCTAGTTATAAATTCTTAAGAGTGTGGGGGTGTCTAGCTAAGGTTGCAATTCCTACTCCGAAAAGGACTAAAATTGGACCTAAAACTATTGATTGTATATTCATTGGATATGCGCATAATAGCAGTGCTTATCGTTTCTTTGTTTTTAACTCTGATCATCCAGAAATATATAAGTACTCTATTATTGAATCTAGGAATGCAGTATTTTTTGAAAATATGTGTAACGCCCCCCTTTTTTGGGTACTTTCCAAAACGGAGAATGCTACTTATTTCTTCTACTAGACAACCCAACAGTCACAAGATCTTGGAATAACCGTAACTACTGCCACAATCAGGTGAATAAATAACATGTCTGAAACTGGAATGACAAAAAATTCATTACATAGAATGGCACACTGCCCTAAATATGAATACAAAAGAAGTAAAAGAGGAAAGCAGTGTCCAGATAAAGGAAATACAAGCAATATATAAGAGGTTCTTCGGAAAGTACTTCACTACTTAATATTGCTCGGTCTGACCGATGAAGTACGGATCCTTAGTCGGGACAGGTTCTCCTTCTTGGTCCTCTAAACCTAGGTTTAGAAACCTAGGGGATTAAACCCAGCAAGTAACACCAGAAAAATATATGTGTACTAGTACAGTACTAAAGATATAAATGAATAAAATGCCTTCATTGGGAAAGTGCAATTAAATCATGATAGCAATGAACAGTCACATGAATAAAATATAACAGCAAGATTATATATGTCATTTAGAAATGTAAAGATGCATATCTTGTAAAGATGTCAAGTCTAAATCAAGTCTTTGTTAGCATTAACATTTGAAACTTGAATGATTTGTTAGCATTTTGAAACTAAATGATGGGTAGGATAGTGCGCAGTTTCCTGTATTGTACAAGTGCCCGTACATACCCGGGACCCGGCCCAAACCCATGGCGCTGAACCAGGACGTACCGCTAGGTACTCAAGTCAAGTTCCGTACTGTAAAACAGTAACGGATATCACATGTATCAGACGGTGGCCCAGTACCACCCGGTGCTGCTGCAGCTCAGCACCTAATCAAGAAGCTAGCTAACATGATCCTTGTACAATACAGTTCTTATCCATCATTGAGCTTCCCCAATCCCATGTCAATAATGCATGATATATATGAATTAACGGGAACACATAACTTGTAAGTCAAGAATTTAAGAATCAAATTCAAGATCATGTACACATGTATCACAAGGTATTTCATGTCATGTGATCAAGATACAAGAAATTTGTTATCATGTTCCCATGAATGATTATGCTCATCATGTATCAATTATTTAATTAATTCATGTATTGTACCATTTATGCAAGAATCATATAATACAATATATCATTAGCAATTATCACACTCTATGCATCATTTATCCGTTATATAGTTCTCACATCCTGAATTCATATGATAATTTTATTTGTTTGTTTTCCTTTTCCCTTCTTCAATTGTCTTTCAATTCATAATGATAGACTTGCATTTTCATGTAATATCATAGCACATGATTTGTAATGTCAAAGCATATAATTTGTAACATGATGAATCAAATATCCGTATCATCTCAATAATCTCAGTGTACAGTCATATCACCAATTGATTCAATAATCTGGTGCAGTTCTCAATTCCAATCAATACCCAATTCGTAAATAAAGTGCACCATGTAATAATAGTAAATTATTTCTAAACCAAAACGTATGGACTTGTTTAATTTCCAGGTTCATCCACGTATATATTTTTCTTTTGATAAATTTTCATTTAACTTCCAAGCCAAATTCATCAATTATTTTAAATCCAAGTCCAATTTTACAAGTCCAAGTCCACTTTCTCAAGTCCAAGCCTAATGATTCAAGTATCTTTATTTCTCTTTTAACTTCCAGGTCCAAATTTATTTTCTATTTCTTCTCTCCATTTTTTTCTCTTTCTCTTTCTTTTTCTTTTTCTTTTTCTTTCTCTTTATCCAATGAAATCACCTAAGACTATTTCCCTGCATATAAACTTTCTCTTTATCCAATGAAATCACCTAAACCTGAATGAAGCCCATGCAATTACTTAAGCCCTCATATCTTTATTTAATTTCATTTTCCTTTTCTTTCTTTTTCTTTTGTCCAGCCCAATCCCAAGCCCATGATGTCTCTCCCTCTTTTTCTTTTATTTTATTTTTTTTTTATTTCTTCTGGGCTGGGCCAGGCCCATGATCTCTTCTCTTCTTCCTCTTCTATCTTCTTTTTCTTAGTGAAGGCCCAAGATTTGCATGCAAAACTATTATTTGCATGCAAACCGAAATTTGCATGAAATTTTCTTGTACGTGATTTTTTTTCTTCTTCTTTCTAATTTTGCATGGGTTACATACAAGGTTATTTTTGCATGCAATAAATCACGGATGCACATATAAGTTAAAGCTGAATTAAACAAAAGATTATACAAATTGAATAAAGAAAAAGATGAATGAAAATATAGCAGTATTACTTGTACATAAAATCAAATATAACAATACTCGTATGTATCAATATTGACTCAATGGCCTAGTTTAATTCTCAATATTAATCATGAAAATAAATCATGCATGTAAATATACAATAAGGAAGGAACAAAAATAGCAGTGTTACTTGCCTCGGTTTGATCTCGAATATTCGGTTCGAATCCACTATACGGTTTGATTTCTCTCTTTTCTTTTATTTATTTAATCTATTTTCTTTTTCTCTTTCAGCAAGAGTATGAGAGGGAGAGAAGAGATTAGGGAGAGGGAGATTAGAGAGTGGGATTATGAATGAGGGATTAGGGAGAGGGAGAGAAGAGATTAGGGAGAGGGAGATTAGAGAGTGGGATTATGAATGAGGGATTAGGGAGGGGGAGAGGGTTTATATAGGAGATTTGTGAATTTTATTATTCTCAACCACCGGCCCACTATCACCGCCCCACCTTCTCATTCCACCGGCCCACGATCTCCCACGTTGATAATAATGGAGGTGTGCTCACTTAGCAGGTGGGTATATTGAGTAATTACCAATTTATTTAATATTTTATTATTTACAGTTTTGGTCAATGTTTTCCAAATATTACCAAATTTATGCAGGACGTAGTAGTCGACGAGAGGAGTACTAGAAAATTATCCGTTTGTTATTTCGATGTCTGGAATAAATGAACCGAAATTCTGAATTAATTAGAAAGGAGAATTATTAGTTAAAGTATGAAATTATTACTAATCTTTCCTTAATTAATTATTCACCGTCAATTATTGAGCTCACCGTCCAAATTAATTATTCACCGTCAAAATTATTGAGCCATCCACCGTCCATACCTAATTGTGTGCTCACATAGTAGGTGGGCGCATTGAGTAATTATTAATTTATTTAATATATATATATTTTTTTCTTTCTCTTGAAAGAAATCTCTAAAAATCATAAATATTACAAAACTAATAATCGTGAAGACTGAATGTAATTTGGGTTTGCGATTTAAAGTTACGTTGACCGAAGATAATTTCGGTGTCTAAATTTGACTTCGGTTGACTTATTCAGCACAACTGGTCTCAAGAGAGCGATACAGATAGCTCGAAATTTGGGGTATTACATCCTACCCACCTAGCAAGAGAATTTCGTCCTCGAAATTCCAAATTAAAAGTTGTGCTCCTATTTACGGGTACCTACTGATATAAAAGTAAATTCAATTGACATACCTGATTATGAGAAAAGATATGGATACTTTGTCCTGATGTCCTTTTCAAGCTCCCAAGTTAAATCTCTTGGTGATTGTGCATCCCAGGAAACAAGAACCAATGGTACCACTTTGTTTTTAAGTATTTTCTCCCTTTGGTCGATAATTGCTACGGGCTGCTTCTCATACTTTAGGTCTGCTTTTAAATCTATCTCGGATAGATCTACTACTTTGTGTTCTTCGCCCAAACATTTTCGCAGTTGTGATATATGGAACACATCATGAATAGTTTCCATCTCTGGTGGTAATGATAATCGGTAGGCAAGATTTCCAATTCTTTCCACGATTTCAAATGTCCCGACGTATCTTGGACTGAGCTTTCCTTTCTTGCCAAATCTAACCACACTCTTCATCGGGGATACCTTAACAAATACTTTATCTCCTACTTCAAACTCCAGTGATCTTCTGCGTTGATCTGCCCACTTCTTTTGTCTGTCTTGAGCCGCCTTCATACGTTCTCTGATAATCTTCACTTGCTCAGTTGCTTGAGTAATTAACTCTGGCCCCAAAATACTTCGTTCACCAACCTCATCCCAACACAATGGAGATCTACATTTTCGCCCATACAATGCTTCAAATGGTGCCATTTTGATGCTATCCTGATAACTATTATTATAAGAAAATTCCACCATATACAAATAGTCTTCCCAAGATCCGCCAAAATCCAACATACATGCCCTAAGCATATCCTCAAGTACTTGGATAGTCCGTTCTGATTGCCCGTCGGTTTGTGGATGATAAGCTGATGATAGATCTAGATGTGTACCAAGACTATCCATTAATTTCTCCCAATAGTGTGATCTGAATCTTGTATCTCTATCTGATACAATCCTAGCTGGAACTCCATGAAATCTCACTATCTCTTGCAGAAATCTTTTGGCTAACATTTCTGTTGATTGACCAACTCTAAATGGAATAAAATGAGCTGATTTAGTCAACCGATCCACAATTACCCAAATTGCATTATTGTTTTTGGTGCTCCTGGGTAAGCCTGTAACAAAATCCATCGATATTTGTTCCCACTTCCACTCGGGTATTGCTAGAGGTTGGAGTAAACCAGCTATTCTTTGATGTTCAGCCTTCACTTGCTGACAAGTGAAACATCTAGATACATATCTGGCAATTTCTTTTTTTCATGCCTGGCCACCAGAAATACTTTTTCATATCCTTGTACATCTTATTGCTTCCAGGATGAATAGAATATGTTGATCTATGAGCCTCTTGTAAAACTCTATCTCTTATTTCTCCCTTTGGCACCCATAATCTTTCCTTGAATCTAATAACCTTGTCTGAATATATTTTCATCTCTGGTTTCTTGCCTGTTTCTATTTTATTCTTTAATTTCTGGAAGTTTTCATCTCCAACTTGAGCTTGCTTAATCTGCTCTATTAATGGTGACTGTAACTGTATTTCCATCAATTGCGTTGTTCCTCCTGGTAAAATTACTTCTAATTCCATTTTTTGTATCTCCATTAAAAGTTCATTTTGCTGAGTTAATTTCTCTACTGCAGGCCTCCTGCTCAATGCGTCTGGTACTATATTAATTCTCCCTGGATGATATTTAATCTTCAAATCATAATCTGCTACTAATTCCAACCATCGTCTCTGTCTCATATTCAGTTCCTTTTGAGTGAAAATATACTTCAAACTTTTATGATCAGTGTATACTTCTACTTTCTGTCCTAGCAAGTAATGTCTCCAAATTTTCAAAGCATGAATTACCGCTGCTAATTCTAGGTCATGAGTTGGATAATTTCTCTCATGTAATCTCAACTGTCTTGATCCAAACTCAATTACCCTTCCATTTTGTGTCAATACACATCCCAATCCCTGTTTTGAAGCATCACTATAAACTTTCATTCCTCCAGAATTGTCTAAGATTGCTAACACTGGTGCTGTTGTTAATCTCCTTGTTAATTCTTCAAATGCCTTATTACATTCCTCCATCCAAATATATTCTTCACCTTTCCTTGTCAATTTAGTTAGAGGGGATGCAATTTTAGCAAAGTCTTGTATAAACCGCCTGTAATAACCAGCCAATCCTAGAAAACTCCGAATTTCCGACACTGATTTTGGTACAGGCCAATTCATTACAGCTTCTATCTTTTTAGGATCAGCTGATACACCATCCCCTGAAACTATATGACCCAAGAAAGCAATCTTGTCCAACCAAAACTCACATTTACTCAGTTTTCCATATAACTTTTGCTCCTTTAGAGTTTGTAAAACTGTTCTCAAATGCTCAGCATGCTCTTCTTTATTTTTGGAATAGATTAATATGTCGTCAATAAACACTACCACAAATTGATCTAGATATTGAGCAAAAACATGGTTCATTAGATTCATAAACACTGCTGGGGCATTAGTCACTCCAAACGGCATCACCAAGTATTCAAAATGACCATGTCTGGTTCTAAATGCAGTTTTTGGAATATCCTCTGTTCGGACCCTTACTTGATGAAATCCAGAACGAAGATCTATCCTTGAAAATACCCTTGCTCCTCCTAATTGATCAAACAGATCAGTTATTCTTGGTAATGGATATTTATTTTTTATTGTTACTGCATTCAAACCTTTATAGTCCACACACAGTCTTTGACTTCCATTCTTCTTTTCTGTTAATAATACTGAAGCTCCCCAAGGCGAAACACTAGATCTTACAAAATCCAATTTCAATAACTCGTCCACTTGCCTCTTAACTTCTTTTAATTTCCATGATTCTCATTTGATAAAGGGTTTACAAACTAATTCAGCTCCAGGGCTAACGTCAATACTAATGGTAATCCAGACATCTCTTCAGGAAATATATTTAAGAATTCTGATACTACTGAGATCATTCCTTCTTCTACAACCTATTACTGCATGGAAGGTACTCAACCAATCCATACCTAAGATAACATCATATCCTTCTCCGTTGATAACTAACATGTTGGCATAAAATTCTTCATCATTAATCATTAAAAGATGTATTGATTGAAAATTGGATAGATATCATTCTGTGATGGACCAAGGAAAATTAATCAGATGGAGTTTCAAGATAGATATTCCAAATGAATTAGAAATAATAAAATAGGCACGATACTAGATCTGATAGGAATCAAAGAATAAGAAATATTTTTTTTTACGAATAAGTCACAGACATGTTCTTATGTGGCAGTAGTCCTATGGTCTTCCACCTAAACCTAGGCTCTGATACCACTCTGTAACGCCCCCCTTTTTTGGGTACTTTCCAAAACGGAGAATGCTACTTATTTCTTCTACTAGACAACCCAACAGTCACAAGATCTTGGAATAACCGTAACTACTGCCACAATCAGGTGAATAAATAACATGTCTGAAACTGGAATGACAAAAAATTCATTACATAGAATGGCACACTGCCCTAAATATGAATACAAAAGAAGTAAAAGAGGAAAGCAGTGTCCAGATAAAGGAAATACAAGCAATATATAAGAGGTTCTTCGGAAAGTACTTCACTACTTAATATTGCTCGGTCTGACCGATGAAGTACGGATCCTTAGTCGGGACAGGTTCTCCTTCTTGGTCCTCTAAACCTAGGTTTAGAAACCTAGGGGATTAAACCCAGCAAGTAACACCAGAAAAATATATGTGTACTAGTACAGTACTAAAGATATAAATGAATAAAATGCCTTCATTGGGAAAGTGCAATTAAATCATGATAGCAATGAACAGTCACATGAATAAAATATAACAGCAAGATTATATATGTCATTTAGAAATGTAAAGATGCATATCTTGTAAAGATGTCAAGTCTAAATCAAGTCTTTGTTAGCATTAACATTTGAAACTTGAATGATTTGTTAGCATTTTGAAACTAAATGATGGGTAGGATAGTGCGCAGTTTCCTGTATTGTACAAGTGCCCGTACATACCCGGGACCCGGCCCAAACCCATGGCGCTGAACCAGGACGTACCGCTAGGTACTCAAGTCAAGTTCCGTACTGTAAAACAGTAACGGATATCACATGTATCAGACGGTGGCCCAGTACCACCCGGTGCTGCTGCAGCTCAGCACCTAATCAAGAAGCTAGCTAACATGATCCTTGTACAATACAGTTCTTATCCATCATTGAGCTTCCCCAATCCCATGTCAATAATGCATGATATATATGAATTAACGGGAACACATAACTTGTAAGTCAAGAATTTAAGAATCAAATTCAAGATCATGTACACATGTATCACAAGGTATTTCATGTCATGTGATCAAGATACAAGAAATTTGTTATCATGTTCCCATGAATGATTATGCTCATCATGTATCAATTATTTAATTAATTCATGTATTGTACCATTTATGCAAGAATCATATAATACAATATATCATTAGCAATTATCACACTCTATGCATCATTTATCCGTTATATAGTTCTCACATCCTGAATTCATATGATAATTTTATTTGTTTGTTTTCCTTTTCCCTTCTTCAATTGTCTTTCAATTCATAATGATAGACTTGCATTTTCATGTAATATCATAGCACATGATTTGTAATGTCAAAGCATATAATTTGTAACATGATGAATCAAATATCCGTATCATCTCAATAATCTCAGTGTACAGTCATATCACCAATTGATTCAATAATCTGGTGCAGTTCTCAATTCCAATCAATACCCAATTCGTAAATAAAGTGCACCATGTAATAATAGTAAATTATTTCTAAACCAAAACGTATGGACTTGTTTAATTTCCAGGTTCATCCACGTATATATTTTTCTTTTGATAAATTTTCATTTAACTTCCAAGCCAAATTCATCAATTATTTTAAATCCAAGTCCAATTTTACAAGTCCAAGTCCACTTTCTCAAGTCCAAGCCTAATGATTCAAGTATCTTTATTTCTCTTTTAACTTCCAGGTCCAAATTTATTTTCTATTTCTTCTCTCCATTTTTTTCTCTTTCTCTTTCTTTTTCTTTTTCTTTTTCTTTCTCTTTATCCAATGAAATCACCTAAGACTATTTCCCTGCATATAAACTTTCTCTTTATCCAATGAAATCACCTAAACCTGAATGAAGCCCATGCAATTACTTAAGCCCTCATATCTTTATTTAATTTCATTTTCCTTTTCTTTCTTTTTCTTTTGTCCAGCCCAATCCCAAGCCCATGATGTCTCTCCCTCTTTTTCTTTTATTTTATTTTTTTTTTTATTTCTTCTGGGCTGGGCCAGGCCCATGATCTCTTCTCTTCTTCCTCTTCTATCTTCTTTTTCTTAGTGAAGGCCCAAGATTTGCATGCAAAACTATTATTTGCATGCAAACCGAAATTTGCATGAAATTTTCTTGTACGTGATTTTTTTTCTTCTTCTTTCTAATTTTGCATGGGTTACATACAAGGTTATTTTTGCATGCAATAAATCACGGATGCACATATAAGTTAAACCTGAATTAAACAAAAGATTATACAAATTGAATAAAGAAAAAGATGAATGAAAATATAGCAGTATTACTTGTACATAAAATCAAATATAACAATACTCGTATGTATCAATATTGACCCAATGGCCTAGTTTAATTCTCAATATTAATCATGAAAATAAATCATGCATGTAAATATACAATAAGGAAGGAACAAAAATAGCAGTGTTACTTGCCTCGGTTTGATCTCGAATATTCGGTTCGAATCCACTATACGGTTTGATTTCTCTCTTTTCTTTTATTTATTTAATCTATTTTCTTTTTCTCTTTCAGCAAGAGTATGAGAGGGAGAGAAGAGATTAGGGAGAGGGAGATTAGAGAGTGGGATTATGAATGAGGGATTAGGGAGAGGGAGAGAAGAGATTAGGGAGAGGGAGATTAGAGAGTGGGATTATGAATGAGGGATTAGGGAGGGGGAGAGGGTTTATATAGGAGATTTGTGAATTTTATTATTCTCAACCACCGGCCCACTATCACCGCCCCACCTTCTCATTCCACCGGCCCACGATCTCCCACGTTGATAATAATGGAGGTGTGCTCACTTAGCAGGTGGGTATATTGAGTAATTACCAATTTATTTAATATTTTATTATTTACAGTTTTGGTCAATGTTTTCCAAATATTACCAAATTTATGCAGGACGTAGTAGTCGACGAGAGGAGTACTAGAAAATTATCCGTTTGTTATTTCGATGTCTGGAATAAATGAACCGAAATTCTGAATTAATTAGAAAGGAGAATTATTAGTTAAAGTATGAAATTATTACTAATCTTTCCTTAATTAATTATTCACCGTCAATTATTGAGCTCACCGTCCAAATTAATTATTCACCGTCAAAATTATTGAGCCATCCACCGTCCATACCTAATTGTGTGCTCACATAGTAGGTGGGCGCATTGAGTAATTATTAATTTATTTAATATATATATATTTTTTTCTTTCTCTTGAAAGAAATCTCTAAAAATCATAAATATTACAAAACTAATAATCGTGAAGACTGAATGTAATTTGGGTTTGCGATTTAAAGTTACGTTGACCGAAGATAATTTCGGTGTCTAAATTTGACTTCGGTTGACTTATTCAGCACAACTGGTCTCAAGAGAGCGATACAGATAGCTCGAAATTTGGGGTATTACAATATGTTTCCTAGTAAAGAATATAATCCAAGTTCCTCTAAAAGGACTTGTGATGATATAATAAGAGAAACAAAGTCTGATTCTGGAAATAAAACCAATGAGAATGAATGTAGACGGAGCAAAAGGGCCAGGATTAATAAATCGTTTGGTCCGGATTTTCTAACATATATATTAGAAAAAGAACCTCAAACTTATAAAGAGGCTATGTCTACTCCTGAAGCTCCTTTTTGGAAAGAAGCTGTAAATAGTGAAATTGAATCAATTATTCAAAATCACACCTGGAAACTTGTGGATATTCCTCCAGGAAGTAAACCATTAGGGTATAAATGGATCTTTAAAAGAAAGATAAAACCTGATGGGTCTATAGATAAATACAGAGCTAGACTTGTAATAAAAAGCTATAGACAAAAGGAAGGTATTGACTATTTTGATACATATTCACCTGTAACAAGAATAACATCCATAAGATTAATAATTGCTTTTGCTGCATTATATAATCTTGAGCTTCATCAAATGGATGTAAAAACAGCATTTTTAAATGGTGAATTAGATGAAGAAATCTACATGGAACAACCTGAAGGGTTTGTAGTTTCAGGTAAAAAAAAGAAGGTGTGTAGACTTGTTAAGTCTTTTTATGGACTTAAACAAGCACCTAAACAATGGCATGAGAAGTTTGACCAAGTTATGTTGTCAAATGGATATCGCTATAATGAATGCGATAAATGTGTATATGTAAAAGGGGATATGCACAACTATGTCATTGTATGTTTATATGTGGATGACATGATTATCACCGGTAGCACGGTGGCTCTAATTAAGGAAGTAAAAATCATGTTAACACTGAAATTTAATATGAAAGACTTAGGTATTGCAGATATTATTCTTGGTATTAAAATCTCCAAGACATCTGATGGATATATCTTATCCCAGTCACATTATATCGAGAAGATACTCGAAAAATTTGACAAGGGAAATACTGATATAGCTAAGACACCTGTAGATATGAGTCTATATCTTACAAAGAATATAGGTGCTAGTATATCACAGTTAGAATATTCTCATATCATTGGCAGTCTTATGTATTTAATGAACTGCACAAGACCTGATATTGCATACTCAGTAAGCAAACTGAGTAGGTTTACAAGTAATCCAGGGGAGAACCACTGGAAAGCAATAGTTAGAGTACTCAAATATTTGAGGTACACTACTAACTATGGGTTGCACTATACTAGATATCCAGCAGTGATTGAAGGATACACTGATGCTAACTGGATTACCGATTCAAAAGATATCAAATCCACAAGTGGATATATCTTTACTATTGGAGGTGCAGCCATCTCTTGGAAATCTTCTAAACAAATATGTATAGCCAGATCCACTATGGAATCTGAGTTTATAGCTTTAGATAAAGCTGGAGAAGAAGCAGAATGGGTTCGAAACTTTTTAGAAGATATTCCAATGTGGCCTAAATCTGTGTCAGCAATATGCATCCATTGCGATAATCAATCAGCAATTGGAAGGGCATAAAATGTATTATATAATGGAAAGTCACGACATATACGTCGTAGGCATGAAACTGTAAGACAGCTGCTTACAAACGGAATAATATCTCTTGATTATATAAAATCAAAAGATAATATTGTAGATCCATTAACAAAAGGCTTGATTAGAGATCAAGTATATAAGTTGTCGAGGGGAATGGGATTACAGCCTACTAAAGAGTAACTCCATAATGGCAACCCAACCTAGCTGACTGGAGATCCCAAGATCTAGGTTCAAAGGAACAACCGAATTGTGGGGGAACTCGAAAGAATCACTGAGGAAAATATTTCCTATCTCATTTCAATGGTAAAATAGTGATTATCTGCAACGTGTTAGGATAAGCTAAGCTTTTAATGATCCTTATATCTTAGAAATCTAAGTGGAGTATGGCAGGATACTCTTGATAAGAGATCACTTATGCGAGTGAGAAGGGGCCGCTTATATGAGAATGAGAAAGGCTAAGTTCTCTAAGAGCACTCATAGAATTACCAGGTTGTCCAAGGCCAAAATGGACACAACATAGAATCTGATAAAGTTGAAAGAAATCGTGTGAATATTATTGTCTTAGTTTACATCAAAAGCTGAACAGTTCAAAAACATCGTGTTCACTGGTTAGCAAGTAAACTCGATAATATTTCACTAGGGAAGGTTCAAAACCAAAAGCCACCTCTCCCGATGCGGTAACTTTCTATTACACTCTCTGGTTATTTGCATTAGAGTCTAAGCCATTTCATTCATGTGGGGGATTGTTGAATTCATTCACTAATTTGAACCTTAAATTGAGCCAATTCACTAGTTCAAATTAAATGAATTAAGTGAATTGAAATTGACTTCAAAAGTTGAGTACATAGCAAAGAAACAAAAAGAGAAGATGAAAAGATAGTCCCACATGGGATAGGGGAATGTAAGGATGTGGGTTTAAATATGATAGCTTGCTCCTTTACTTTGCTTATGTAAAAAGAGGAAAACCTTGAGCACCACGGGTGGTGCTACGCACCGCCCGCACGCGCACGCGCACGCGCGTGTGCGAGGGCGAATGGGCGTTTAGGGTGCTTTAGAAGCGCACTTTGACCTGCACCCGCCCCGTCAGTCAAGAGTCGTTGAAGTCCAACGGTCGGCGGTCCAACAGTCACCGGCCGCCGTCAACGGTTGCCGTTAAACGGTCACAACTGTTGAAACGGCCAACTGTTACGACTGTTGAAATCTCAACCGTTGCGACTGTTGAAAACCTATAAATAGGGTCTGGGTTAGTGTTTCATGAACACGTTTTCTTTTCTCTTCTCTTTCTTCTTCTGCAGACAGAAGTTCCAGAATTTCTGTTTACAGAAGAACTCTGTTCATCAATTCAATAAGTCCAGTCCTGCATAATATAAGCCAGAGAGAACCTTTATCAGATTCGCCAGAGCAGAGGGATTGCGGCTTCCTTCCCTCTGCAGATAGATTGTTGTATCATGGGAGATCGACGTCCAAGAAATCCAGAAGCGAACAGTGGAGGACAAATCGATTTTAAGGAGATAGTGTCCAACACTAGCCTCGATTTTCATCCCATCTACTTCCTGTCATCTTCCAGTGGTTCTTCCAGTCTTCCTGCAAGGTTCTGAACCAGGTTTTTCATAATCCAGTTTCTTATTTTTCTGATTAGGATAGTATACTAGATAAAGAAGAACAGTTTGATGGTTTTTCTTTAAACAGTCTTCTTCTACTTCAAAACTGGAAATATATAGATATAAACCTAATTACAGAATTAATTTCCTGCAAGATAACAGTAGCAATTCTGTATAACTACAAATCTGTCATCTTGTGTTAATCTAAAACAATTCTGTATGCTTCAATTTGCAACCACAGAATTAGTAACCTCCACTTTACATATATGTCAAAATACCAACAGATGCTAGCAAGAAATATCTTAAACTAATACCATCAATACGATTTTTCTCTTATTCTTATTCTTATATAAATAAAAGGGTGGGTGTCCGAGACCGTACTAAAACAACCATGGGATAGAGGCACATCTCAATTCTTTAATTGCACATTCCACTTAACTTGGATTTATTTACAAGTTTGCTATTAGTTTATTTGGACAAGTTTATCCTCTTCTCATTCCATCTATCCTTCTAGGAGAGTTTCCAAAGGAGCACACCAATTTTCCTAGTGAGCCCGCTTCTATGTGTTTTTTATTTTTGTACGGATTTAAAATTTGGACGGCTATAAGGTGGGTTCACTAGGAAAAATATTGTGCTCCTTTGGAAACTCCCCTTTCTAGCAACACACCTTCTGCTCTCTCAAACCCACTCCTCTCTCGGTGAACCCGTGTGACCTCGCCCTTCCTTTCTCAGCTAACGCACCATTCTTCTCGAATGCATTTATCTTCTTCTTGGAGCATATCCTTGCTAGCACTGCAAGTCCTAAGATTGTATAATTAAACAAATGAGTTTAGAAGTCCTAAATTTAAGGGATAACTATGCTCCAATTCAAACAATGTCACATAAGCATGAAAAATTGAAAGCCACATCATGAAGTAATCATCAACCTAACATTTCAATTTCGAAATCATGGAGTGATGAAAAAACTGACTAGAATTCGAACATGGAGCCGACATCTCGCCTTAACACGCCAGTTTCCACTATGCCGATATTAATACCTACGACGTTGAATATAAAATTAGCGGAAGTATACCTCGTAGACGATCGCATTTCGCGGATGTGCTACCGATGATGAACACGCGAAATCCTTAGCCAAATTGGGAGATTGATCATGAACGAATCAATCCTAGCTTACCACTATTCCGAGAGTGAATTAATATTCGATTTTCCTCCGAGAGATTTTTTTCTCTCCAATTCATAAGAATGTGCATCCCTCTTAAGAGGGAGGTTTTTCTCATAGAAGTGAATCCGCATAGGATAATCTATGTTAGTGGGATGAGATATTCTCTGTTAACTCCGTAACAGCAAACTCAATTGTAATTTTGTCTTTCAAAAATGCCCTTGACATATAAACCAACACCCATTTTTTTTTTTTTGCTTAGCACTACAGAAGTGCCTAGAGAAACCCCTTTCAAGGTGATATAAGACCAATCAGGTGTTTTAAGTATATATTCTACTGAAACTCTTAGGGTTGGCATGTTAGACCGATCACTGGAGTGTGGCACGACCTGTGCATGTGAGACGCACAATATATGTGGTCGAGGTGTGCCCACCAACAAGAGAATTTTGGGCTCTCTTGAAGTCTTGATTTGTGATTTCTTGTGGGATCTAATAATCCGAATATAAATATTACATCCAAATTCCCAATCTTTGGTGTATTTACAGTTTTGTCCCTTAAATCTTTATAAATTATGATTTAGTCCCTCAAATCTTCATATTTAGGATTTAGTCCCCAAATCCTCTAAGTTATTAAAATTTAGCCCCTCTATTAGTTTTTCCGTCCAAATAAATGGCAGAATTTAATTTTTACTTTTTTAAATAATAAAATTACTGAAATACCCCTATGAAGAAAAATGGAAAGAATAGAGAGATAGAAGAGAAAAAGAAAGGGGGAAGCCAATGAACCCAATGAAGAAAATGAGAAGAGAGAAGGAGAAGAGAGGAGGAAGAGAGAAGGAGAAGAGAGGAGGAAGAATGAAGGAGATGAGAAGAGAGGAGGAAGAGGGAAGAAGGAATTAAGAAAGGGTAAAATGGAAAAATCAGTTCAAAAATAAACTTGGCTGACGGAAGCTAGTGAGGGAAATTAAATTGTAGTAACTTAGAGGATTTGGGGCCTAAATATGAAGATTTGGGGAACTAAATTATAATTTATAAAGATATAAGGGACAAATCTGTAAATACCCCTAATAAAATCACATGCTAATATATCAACAATATGATACATCAACACATGTCAAATTATACTTAATGTGAAATTATATATCGATTCCATTTCATGTTAAATTATTGTTGTTTTATCATTGAAACTGTGAATTATCATCTTTTTTGCATCAAAATTATGTTTTGTCTACTGACATGTTTATTAACGTAAAAATTAAGAAAATAAATGGATATTCCCAAACGACATAACATATGACTCAAATGCTGAATCAAGTGTATATTTATATTTCAACTCCAACATTTAACCGTACGGACACTTTCTCATAACAAACATATTACACGTCTATTACAACTTTTTGGAAACTCATACAAAAATATATGCTGTGTTTCATTTCCACCCCAATGTTTCTGGATGTCAGCTTTCAAATAACGGTACTACCTCTATTTTGCTTTGATATCGATACGAATAATCAACAAGGTGAAAGAGGGAAAAGTTACGGACCAATTACATGCATGTGTATTAGGCTGACGCAGCTCCAATGGCCACTTCTTAATCATCGTTGTGTGATTCAAGTAGTTAAGGACTTCTTGCTCTTGAAACGAAAGAAAATTTTATACCTCCATAAACTTATAATAGTGTCAATAAACCAAAAGAGTACTTACATAAAAGAGTTAATTACAGTCATACCCCCTACAGTATTGGGAATGTGTAATTTAACATCTCTAAAGTTTGAAACTCTAAAAAAAAATTCCTGAATTGTTAACACTGTAAAAAATGAGAGTGAAAATAACTAACTCTCACTAACAGTGTTAACAGCTCAACAGTTTTTTGAGAGTTTCAAATTTCAAGAGTGTTAAGTTACACACACCCAGTACTACAGATGATCTAACTGTAATTAACTCTAAATAAAATATAAGTAGAAAATAACAATTCTAATTTCATTTTCCTACTAATAAATCAATTTATAAGTAATTCTGACTAATTAACCCATTCTACTTCATTCCTTTCAAACAAAAAATAACTCAAATTTCTATCTGATTTACTCATATTTTCAACTAATTGACTCAATTTGTTCACTGATTAGCTTAAATTCCCAATGAATTACCAATTTCTGTCCATGCCTACACGTGCAATTTGAATTTAAATAGTGAGTAGAGAAAAATCTTAACTTGGCCGTCATAGAGAGGAGCTGATATATGGTCTTGAAGCCCGTGGCAGTGGCCAAGGCAGTGGATCATGAGGGAGAGGGAGAGGTCCGCAGAGGAGAAGGCGTGGCGGCGGACAAGGTAGTGGAAGTGGTCTGAGGGCGGAGTGACCGACCAAAGGGGAGGCGTCGAGAATGTCGGAGAGGTTGCGGGTGTTGAAGGGGACATCGCCGAAGTGGAAGTGCACACTGAAATCGCGCGGAGGGAGGGGGCGAGGGAGCGAACGAGGGACCGCAATTTTGGAAGGCGGGATTCTTGAAAACTGTAGGTGTGCCCTTAGTAAAAAAAGAGTTTCTAAACTCTAGAGGGTGTGCTCAAAAAATGTGGGTGCACTTAGAGCACTGAGGTATGCCTTTATAATTTCCCAATAGCCATGCCCACTCGATACCCAGACCGAGGGCCGAAATCATCCGGCCCGGCCCGTTATCCAAGCGCTATATAAGGACATGATTTATTTCCTAGGGTTTTGTCTAGCAGTTTCAGGTTGTTTGAGCCGCGCCTTTGTCAACCCCTCGAGAAAGGAACTGAGAAACCCTAGCCATCATGGTGAGGATCTCTAAGATCCGTCAATTTTCTCCTTTTTTTGTAAAAATTATCGTATCTAATTTCTTTCCTTTTGCTACAGTCTCTCGTCGCCAACGAGGATTTCCAACACATTCTTCGTGTTCTGAACACCAATGTCGACGGCAAGCAGAAGATCATGTTCGCGCTTACCTCGATCAAGGGTATCGGGAGGCGATTCGCCAACATCGTCTGCAAGAAGGCCGATGTCGACATGAACAAGAGGTATCTTCTACTCAAATATCAAATCTAGGATTTTGTTTTTTTACTGTGACCGTGCGATTGTGCGATCTTAAAAGTTGTAAAGTTTGAAGATATCTGGTGCCCGTGATGTGAGGTTTTGAGATAAAGTTCGGATATTTAGCTTTCTGATGATAGATTTCTGTAGTTAATGGCATGTGATTGTTTATGGGTTTAGGGTTTGTGTTTTAGATTTGCTGGTCTTGTACAGTTACCACGAAAAGATTTGCTGTGATCTCTTCGCTGTGATTCCTTACAAATTTGTTTTTTTTCTCCTGAACTAATTTTATGCTGGTTTTGTGAAGCTGTTGTTTGTACATATTACGTAAACTTAACTGTGTTGGCAATTGGTAAATATATTGTTGTTAGGGTTTAGTTAATATGAGCTAGCAGTCTTGACTCTTGATGGAGGCGATACAAAGATATTTGCATGCTAAAGGCCCTTAATGAAAGCAATAAATGAAGACATATTGTTTGATACGAACGAGTGGAGGATTATCCATCTACACTATCTTCATGCAGCCCACTGAAATACTTGGGGATTAAAGGCTTAATTGTTATTGTAGTCTAGATGTAAGATTTTTTCTTTAATTTTTTTTAATGCGAGTCAGTAGTCTCTATGTAAGATTTTTTATTTCATCTTTAGGTCTCACTTAATAATGAGAGAGGATAATTTTAAATTTTAATACCAATGCCTGGAAAAAAAAAAATCAGTTGATAGGCTTGTTTATGATTGCATAAGATATAGATTTTTAACAAATTGGTTAATGCTTCAATTGCCCTTAATTGGTTTGCATGTAAATATATCAGTTTTTTCATTTGTGTCTGTTAGTAAAGATATTTTATAAAATTATATATTGATTTAGTATAAGTCAGTGGTCTAGATGTAGGATTAATCTTTAGGTTACTTAATAAAGAGCAAAATAAAATATTTTTGAATTTGAGTGCCATTATCCTGTGATTTTTGATCTCCCTATTTGGCTTTCTGAAAATAAGTCATTTGATAAGTTTGCTTATGATTTTAACAAATCGATTATGGTATGCTTCAACTGCTGTTCTTAATTGGTTTTTATGTAAGGTGTATTAGTCTATTTGTGCAGATCTTATTGTATGCTGTTTTGTATGCTTCCTTTAACTTTAGTGGAGTAATTCTCAATCAGGGTTTAGTCAATCCCTTTATGGTTGAGGGTTCGTGAGTTTTTTTTTTTGTGTGATAATGTTGGCTTTCTAACGGTTAGTATTATCCATTTCGTTTAATCTAAATGTTGAAATCTGCAAGTTTTAAATGTTTCTTTTATTTTAATTGTTTGTGTAGGGCTGGGGAGCTGTCTGCTGCAGAGCTTGAAAACCTTATGACAATTGTCGCTAATCCTCGTCAGTTCAAGATCCCAGACTGGTTTCTGAACAGGAAAAAGGATTACAAGGATGGTAGGTACTCTCAGGTTGTTTCTAATGCTCTGGACATGAAGCTCAGAGATGACTTGGAACGTTTGAAGAAAATCAGGTTTGTTTATATATAATTCTTATTCTACTGATAAGTTTATTATATTAATGACTTTTTCTATATTGCTAGTCTATTGAGTTATAAAATTCTGTGTTTTCATCTCTAGAGTTTTCTGGTTAAAAGTACACTGTAAGGAGGTACTGAATTGCAATGTCTTCCAAATTCATATTCTGTCTTAACTGTAGAGTGTTCCGTTCATTTTCTTTTATTAAAGACAGTGATGCAGCTTATAATTTTATGAATTATGAATGCGCCTTCTTCTCTTAGAGCTCAATGCAAAAATTAACATTTCTGTGGTATATTTGTAAAAATAAGAGATTGTGAGATGCTTGTTTGTGTGGTATCTTCATTTAGAATTATCTATTTCATTAAATTATTCAGAGATAGCTGTGAAGTTTGGGGTTTAGGCCATTTTATGCAAGACAGTCTCTGAATTCTTGTTGCTCTGTGATAATGATTTATCCCTTTGCCTAACTATGCGTCACATAAGTATTTTTGTCGTGGGGTCATGAGGTGTTTTTGGTGTCTTGGAGGGTTATAGGAGTGCGGAAAACAAATTGACAATGCACTGTGGATGCTTTTGGATTAAACGTTAATGTTATCTTGAGATATTGTATGTTTAAATAGACATGATATACTTGTAAAGCCTATTGAGGATGTTTGTTCATTTGGGAGTTTTTGGAAAGAGAAGAATTTCTTTGTTTAGTAAAGACTAAAGAGTTTGACTTACATTTGTCTATATGGATTTGATATACTTGCTGAACGAATTGTTTTGCATTTATTGTTTAGTTATTGACATATTTCTGAGGCACTTGTGGACCTTTCAGTTCATGCTGAACTTTGTTATGTAAGGGCATGCAATTTTTGAAAATTTTTTGATGTTCATGAGATATCGGTATCGGACGACTATTTTTCATATCGGAAAGCAGATATCATAGATATATCTAGAATACGAGCTCATGTTGGACGTGTATATCAAACATTATATATACACATTAAATAAGTATTTACTTTAGAGGTGATTTAATTACATCAAACTAGTATGGCGTAACATTATATATAAAGATAAGATGTTTAAGATTATGTTCATATATATAAGCATATCATAGTAAAATAAACTATGGAACAAATTCAGCTAAATGTGAAGTCATAGATTATAAAAATGGTTAAGATTCAGGTATGAGAAGAATAGTCATTGAAGCAAATTGACAACAATAGTTACACGAGAACAAAAATAATAGCAACAGGAATAACAATAGCTGGGCAAACATAAAAAAGAGAAGAAGTGAAAGAAAAAGAGAATCTTAAAGAAAGTTTTTAGTTTTGAATAATACTGAAATAAAATATGCAGTGTAGATGTTTAGCATTTTAAACTCTTGGCATGTTAGGAAGATCATCTCGTGAGATTCCATGACAGTAATTTAAAAATTTACTTGATTTAAGCAGAGATGACTGGATTTGAATTTTCTGTTGTATATAAGCATAATATTGACTATGAATACTAAACCTATATTTATCTTAAAAATTAAATTTAAAAAATGAACTGATATATCGGGTTGATATATCAGAGCCATACATCAAGGATATTGCAAATATCAGCTGATATGCATACAAGCTATGACCCCATTTTTTAAAACATATTTATCTTGGCCGAACCCGAAAAATGATATATCGGGGTAGAAATTGGACATATCGGGGATAATTGAATACATGCTTTGTTGGTGTCCATGATTGGGTGCTGAAGTTGCTTTATATTTTCTGCTGCATGAAACTCTAATTATCTTAAATGGAGTCATGTTCTGTTATTTAGTTGGATTGCAGTCTGGCTTTTGCTTGTTGCAGGTATAGGGTTGTGCTCAATTTTAATTGAGTACGAACTTTTGCAAATTAGTTTGGATGTGGATTTACCTATTGGTGGATCCAATTTCACTTGAACAAAATAATTATTTTTTTATTAACTGTTGTTGGTGGTTTATATAGTTAAAAAAGCCAATATCAACGTCAACATGCTGGCAAGCAAAGTTGTCTAGAATGAAATATTGTAAAGGATGAATAACTGTGATCCTCTAATGTTTTATGGGGTAGATCTATTAGCTTGCTTTATAGTGTGCTGGGATGTCTCAAGCATCAAATCAGATTAGATTCATTTGGAGATTTATCTTGCATGACCTGCTTTGTGCTCCTTCATGTTGAATTATAGATGATAAATAAATTTGTGGTGAATTAAGATTGGTGGAGCTATAAAGCTGAGTAAGTGAAAGAAATAGGTTCCAAGTGATGTTGCGTCGAAGTTTTCTGAACAGATGAACTGGGTATGTATCCTGCTGCTTAAAAGGTTCTTGGTTGGTACTTTAATATGTAGTTCTCGTTACAATGTTCGCGAAAGTCGATGTTGATATTTTACTCTAGATGGGCAGAACTCCAACTGCAGCTATCGGAATGAGCACTAGTGCTCTAATACTTGTATTGAAGTAGCAGTGAATTATATGTTCTTTCATTCTTTGAAATCTGTAGTTGTAGCTGTGTAATCCAACCAATAATGGACTATTACTCTGTCTAAGTTGATTGGAGATGCATGTAGAGCTGCATGCGGTTGGAAATGCACTTTAGATCCATCTATGTGCCCAAAGATAGATACCATATTAGATGCAAAAGAAATCTTTTACACATTACTCTGTAGGTTCCTATTTTTCTGGAGAAATCATTTGGGAAATATGTCGGCTGATTGTCCTGAAGTTATCAAATGCTGATAGAGTCAACATCTAAAATGTTCCCTTGCGTTGATTATATGATTCTAACACATGGCATGTAGAAATTTAATGATCTGAAGCAGTTGCAAGTTGCAACAAATGCTTTACATTAGTTCTAATTGTTATTTTATTCTGTTTCCAGGTTGACGTCAACGTTTAGTCTGTTTTTAGAGTTAGGAAGGTTTAAAAATAACTTTCGAGTAGAAAATTGTTTTCTTTTTTCCCTGTAGTTGGAGTTGTGAATATATATGTTTGTCTTTTTATTGTTATTGGTGATAGTTAGCCATCATCAAAATTCTTGACTTGCAAGCTAATGTTTAATAAATAAATACACACACGCACACATTTAATTTTTTGCAACTGTAAATGTATCCTTAACTAGTTAGTCTTTGGTACGTTATCATGTAATTAGAGTAGTCTCAAATAAATTGTTAGTTTCCATCATTTTGATCTTTACTATGTTCTTGTATATATGCATATGTTATATCATATTTGGCTCTTGAAATAACTTTAGGTGCTGCAAAGGAATCAGGCATTAAATTGTATAAAGTTGCTGTTAGTCTTGTTTGATGTGTTTATCTTCTAATTGTTGTTACCATAGATACCCAAATATTATGAAAATACTCACTTGCAGGCTAATGTTTCACAATATACTTTTTATTATATGTAGCTTTATATTTATCCTTAGCAGGTAGTCTTTGGTACCCTTATCATATCCTTTGTTTCTCTTTTAACAAATTGTTACTTCGTGATCTTGCCTTTTACCTTGTTCTTGTATCTATGATAATGTTGCTGTCATATGGTACTCAAGTGGGAGAACCGTAGCACATGTCCTGAAAAGGAAATAGGCATCAAATGGTGTCCATGCTGTTTTTCTTTCTCACACCACATTTTTATCTGCAGGAACCACCGGGGTCTGAGGCACTACTGGGGTCTTCGAGTCAGAGGACAGCACACCAAGACCACTGGCAGGAGAGGAAAGACTGTTGGTGTCTCCAAGAAGCGTTGAGGACTTGAATTGCAACTTGTTCAGTTTTGCTGTTGGAAGTTCAATTTGATACTATGTTTAATCCGTTTTTTCTTTTTGTGTGACAATTTTGGTAGTCAGTTGAACTATTTAATCTTGCCTTCCTCTCCTCTGAATTAGTACTTTTTCTGTATCAAAAATTTCGGTACTATGATTATTTTGAATTCTCGATCTTGAGTTTCAGCTACATGAGTATTTGCTTCCCATCGCGTTGTATGGTTGCCTTTGGATTTGTCATCATGCTTTTTGGTGTTAAGGAGTTGAGAAGGATAATCTTTTTTCTGTGGCAATTGCTTAGCTGAATTTTTATTTTATTTTATTTGAAAAGTAATTTCAACTGATGTAGTCCATACTCTTCGTTTTCATAATCCGTGCAAGCACACATAGGGAAGAGAAGTCTTAGCATTGACATTTGTTGTTTATTAGGGTGGATGATACTTGTACACTTTGTATCTTATCTTTGAATACTAATATGATGTTTGTTTAATTGAGTCTTCTGTAGCAAGTTCATCAATGTTTCTCGTCCGGAGTTCTTTCAAAACTGGTCTTATAGGGCAATTATTTCTTTGTTCATCGTTTCTTTGTTGGGTGTGCTGAGCTCGATGATGACTATAGCGATAATTTTTCTCAAAGATACCCTAAACAAGCAGTGTGACATTATCATCTTTGATGCTATTAGCCCATAAACAAGTTGAATGAATATCCATTCATGATGCATCGCTCCACCTGCAGTTTGATAAGCTTGTGTGCACGAGACCTTGTCAATTAAGGCCTTGGTGGCCACTAATGCAGCAGTCTTGTTGGGGGCTGAGTGATGAGTTCAGATAAGAACCTTCGCTTTTTGGCTCAGTGCACTGTGATTCTCTTTCCATTTGATTTGGGGACCCAAACAAATGACTATACATTGTTCCGCCTATTAGCACCAATCCCAGTAGTTGGAGTTGGTGGAGGAATCCAACTATCCTCCTGGGTCATATGCAAGTGATGTTGGAAACTAGAGCTTCGCCGTGCCAAACCCTTCAGGGCCACTGCATAGAATACAATTCCGACTGCTTTACCCAACCAACTTGCTTGCAAAAGTTGGCGAAGGTGGGCAAGTCATCTTCGTTGTAGGTCATGTGGGTTGATGTACCCTAACCTTTGGAATTTTTCAGCTTTTAGCTAAGTCAGTACTTAGTACCGTATTTCTTTTCCTTTTTCTGTGAGAGATCGTAATTAGGATCTTTCCATATGCAATGCAATGAGCATAAGAATCATTTTGAATTAAGAACCAGAGAATTCTGATTGCGACTTGAGCCTAATATGTCTGGTGCCAATAGATACATAGTTTAAAATTTTGAAGTCATGTTTATCATGCAACCGTTTGAGATCTAAATTGATTCCATCCTTTTTCTTATTAATATTTAAAAATGGAACCTATCCGAAGTGACTATGGCATGACTAGGAAGTGATTATCACATGACCGGGATCTAATCTTTATATTTAGCCATTAAGTGATGCAAGAAGTCAAGTCAAAAAATAGTCCCACACCCACCCATCCATGGGAGTTTCCAAAGGAGCACACCATTTTTTCTAGCGAGCCCACTTTCCCACTGAAAGCCTCAATGAAAAAGAATTATCTAGTGGGTTCACTAGGAAAAGTGGTGTACTCCTTTGGAAACTCCCCCCATCCATCCCCGTCCCCGCCCATATTGCATAATAAAGAAAGCATATCTTCAAAAGATTGGGGATATAGGAGGACGACCGATTCAATCTCTCTTATTTACTAATGCCGGGAAATTCTATTTACGCACAACAATTTATTCTTGATGCACAGATTTGAAACTTGCAAATATTTATAACTTTTCCAATTTTTTTCTTGGCTAAATTATCCTTTTAAATTCCAAAATCTCAAAAACTTTTAAAAAATTTAAAATACCATCATCATCTTCCACCTCTGTTCTCTCTCTAAAATCCAAAAAAAAAAAAAAAAAAAATTGTGCTATTTAAATCTTGAAAAAATAATACATCTCCTATAAACTCATTAATTTCCTGACCCTCTAAAATTTTTATATTTGCGTTCCTCAAAAAATTATGAAGAATTTTAATTTTTTCGAATTCACTGTAACAATTGAAATTAGGGTTTAGAGTTGAGTTTTTTGAAGCAAATAGAAAAATCCAACATTCAAGTGGTGTTAGAGGGCAAATTTCATATATGAATTAAAATTATTCTTAATTTTTGATGCGTTTTTATTTGTAATTGTTTCTTACTAAATTTTTTTTTGTTTGAGCTCAGAGAAAAATTTGAAAATTTTAATACTCAGTCGCGATAGGAAAAGTAGAAAAGAGAGGGAGGGAGGGTTAAATTTGGTAAAAAAAATTTAAGCATAGAGAGTAAATTAGAGGAAATTCTATTTACATACGGAAGTTTACTCTTCATGTCCAGATTACTCTCTACAACAATCTCACTTTTTTGAAACATCTACAATTTACTCTTTACGTTCAATTTTTTTTTCTTCAAAAATTAACCCTCTCCGCTCTCTATGGGAAATTCTATTTACACACGGAAATTTACTCTTCACGCATGGTTTTAAAACTTTTAAATAATTACAAATTTATCATTTATTTTTTTAACTAAGTTACCATTTTAAATCACAAATTAAAACTTTTTAAAATTTAGAACTACAACTCATTGTCTTCCTCCTCTGTTTTTTCTCTAGAACCTTTAAAAATATTTTTTAATGGAATCTAATTTTTAAAAAAAATACATATCCCACAAGCTCATTGATTTGATTTCTTAATCTCTTAAATTTTTTAAATTCATATTCCTAAAAAAATCTGGAGAAATTTTAAATTATTCGAATTCACTATACCAAGTAAAATTAGGGTTTGAAGTTTTAGTTTGAATTTTTTTTATTCAAATGAAAAATTCCAACATGCAATTGGTATCGGAGGACAAATCTAAGGTACAATTTAAATTTATTCTTAGTTTTTTATGTGTATTTATTTGCAATTTATTATTATTTATAATTTTTTGTGAGGGAGACGTCGGCTGCTGGTTGGGTTTTAATATTCGACCAAGCAATTCTTTGATCAGGTATTAAGACTAATATATTTTTAGCTTGAGAATTAATATCTGACTCGAAAAATCTGGGATCGGACGATATAAAGAGATAGAGAGAAGGAGGAGGGTTAAACTTGGAAAAAATTTCGGTGCATAGAGTAAATTTGTGACATTTTAAAATGGAAGTTTAGTATAAAGAACATTGTCAAAAGTAAATTGCAGTGTGTAAATAGAATTTCCCGCTCTCTCTCCCCTAAAAACAGAATGGACGCGTGCCTGATATTATATCTAGGGTGTTGCTTTTGTCGAGTCATAGAAACTGAACAACACATATAATCAACAGTATGATCTGACAATTCCTGCCACAGATTATGAAAATTAATATGGTGTCTGGTTCAATACATGGAGAAGATGGTAGCGACAAACATTGGTGGTGGCGACACATAGTTAGATTAAAGAGTTAATTACAGGTAAACCCCCTTAGTATTAGGGATGTGTCACTTAATACCCCTGAAGTTTGAAACTCTTAAAAAACCCCCTGAACTTAGTTATTTTCAATCTCCTTTTTTACTAAAGTGTACTTTTATCTCTCAAATTCCTATTCTACCATTATCTCTCCCTTTAATAAGTGTTCTGGTTAAAAGGATGGATGATGGTAGAATAGAAATTTGAGGGACAAGAGTGTAATTTAGTAAAAAAATAGAGTGAAAATAATTAAGTTCAGGAAGTTTTTTGAGAGTTTCAAAATTCAGGGGTGTTAAGTGACACATCCCCAATACTACAGAGGGTCTAACTGTAATTAACCCTAGATTAAAACTTCACAGGATGAAAAGATGTAAAAAAATAAATAAATGAAAATGCGGGTCTTCCTGTCCATTTCCACGCGCAGCGATGCGATTCTTGGGAAATATGAATCATAGCATTAGCAAGGAAACCATTTTACAGTTTGTAAAGATCCATTTCTTGAGAGGTAGGGCGCGACTCAGGTGTCCGTGACAAAAGATCCAGCCATGAGTTTATGTACGAAGGATTTATAGCCAGGCTGCTATTATCTTCAAAAATCTGAATGTCCTTGCCTTTGTGTCCATAAATACGCCGGTGCATAAAAAAAAAAAAAAGAAAAAAAAAAATGATGTCAAAAGTTGATGCCGTAATTTTATAAGAAAGCAGCAAATACCAAAGCCAACTGATCGTATCCTTGATGAGTACGCTAAATGCTAATCTATTTTCAACTAATCTATTTTTAGATTTAAATACGAAAAGAGAAATATTTTTTTTTAGAGGGTTTTGAAAGAAGAGAGGAAGAAGAAGACGATGATAATTTTCTAAACTTTTAAGAAACCTTAGAGTAATTATTTATAATTTTAAAATCTGTGCGTAAAAAGTAAATTTCCATATGTAAAATGGTAGGTTGGTGTAAAGAGTAAACTGGACGTCAAAAATGATTTGCCGTGTGTAAATAGAATTTCCCTACAATTCCGATTTTTAATGGAAAAATATCTCCATATTAAAATGCTTAACTGAATAGCCTCATCATAACATGTGTAATTCTTTCTCATGGTGCTCTGCATACACACATAGAGACTTATTGCAATGCTATCCATGTATCAATTGTTGTATAATTCTTCTTTGGTTCTCAAAATAAACACACAGGTAGTTATTGCAAATGTTATCCATGCCGAATGAGTGTCAAACCCAACACCTGCAACAAGGAAAGAAATGATGCTCGTCTAATCTCATAGCTATGGACGACACTATAACCTTTAATCACTACGGCCATACCATACACCGAGAACAATGGACCTATCCTTTTATTTCTTTGACTTTCATATTAGATGACATCCATCCAATATTCATATCGAGCCCTCGAATCTCATAGCAACAGAACAATCGAATAAAAGAATTAAACCGCAATTATAAAAAAACGAAAGAGAATAAGAACATAGAAAATTTACTTGGTTTGATAGTATTGCCTACATCAATGAGACAAAACCTCTTTTCCATTATATTCATCAATTAGAGTTACAAATAATTTTATACGTAATGTTTTATATGTAATTATATAAATACTTTTTTTGGAACCGTATCATATCATATGGAGACTGGGCCTCCGCAATCCAACCCATTTAGTTTCGCGCTGCATGTGAATGGAAGTTTGGCGAAAGCCCCGGAGTGGCCGCCAAAAAGACGTGTACAATGCTTTTCGCGCCCACAGTCTCTCTTTTCTTTGGGGTAATATCACAAACACCTTTGGTGCTCAACTAGACTCCGGAACAAATGGGCTTCGCCCAATTTGCCGATCCGAGCTGGATTCCATCGGATCGACCGGACCCGTTTCGCTCAGGGGAAGCAAACGACTCATCATCCACGTGACTCGGTTCTCTCTTTCTCTATCCGCCCTCCGCTCTTCCTGCAAAAGTGGGCCCTACCCCCGGCTCTACTCTGAGGACAAATTCTCAGTTCATTGGATTTGAGAATTTGTTCTTTTCTCTGTTCAGCTGCTATAAATATCCCCCATTTCGTCCCCAATTTTTGTATGTTTTTGTGGGCGGAAATCCAAGTCTTTTGGTTCGTTATTCTGATTTGTTTGCTGTTTTTGTCTGATCCCACCGTTAAAGTTGGGATCTCGATTGCCATTTTTGGTTGTTTTTGGATTCAAGGGTTCGAGATCGGGATCGCTGGTGGGAGCTGCTTTAAGCTTGAGATCAGGTATGGAGATCTTGGGACCTTTTCGATTTTTTCCCTTCTAAAATTAGACGCTGGCATGTCACTGTCGTTTACTTACATATACATACATCCTGCACTCAGCAGGAAACAAAAAAAAAAGAAGAAAAGAACCCAAATTTGACTGTATTTTAATGTAGCATATATTGATTAGTTATGGAAAAATTACTTTATTTTGTGACGTGCTCAAATAATTTCAGAGTGAGAATGGCTATAAATTTAGGTAAGCATGGTAAAAATATTGATAGTGAGAGGAAGTGGTCGTAGCAGAGAATTTAACGCAAGGAGAACTAATTCAAAGCTGTTTGATGGGAGTGTGCTTCTTTTAAGCTGCCGTTTATGAAATCTTGCGTGATTGGTATTGGCATTTTACAACTGCGATTATGGGGATTGTGTGTGATGTTTTTGGTTTATAGGTAACTGCGATCGAATGTGCTTTTCAATTCATAACAATGCGACCACCATTTTCCCATGAAGGATATAATTCCTCATCTTTATTACAGAAACAGACTAGTAACTGCAAGTAAACTTCGAAGTTAATCAGTTACTGAGCATAATCAAGGAGAAGTTGGTTCATAAAAGAGCTGAAGAGACAAAGGAATTTAGGTGGCTCAACCCAAAAAAAAAAATGCGCTGAGGGTTTGTTTTTGTTGTCTTTCTAGGGGAGATGTATCTGCTAATACTGGTGGACAAGGCTTCTTATCTTATGTTATTAATATTATACATGTTGGGCAAAATTTTCTATCTTAAAGGATGCAGTAGTATCAAATTTTATTGCTTAAACTAATTCGTGTCACTTGTGCTGCACATAGATGCAATCTGACTCTATACACTGTTTGATTAGGTCACTTTTTAATCAATCCCCAACTAAATGAAGGAAAAAGTATATGCCACCGGATTTAGCTCCTCAAGCAAAGTATATCAGGCCCTCAAAATATTTAATAGGTAAAGGCCCCATCGATCAATTGCCTATTATATTTAACCTTATGGGCAGACATTCTTTAGTAATTTCACCTCGTCATCTGATCCTGTCTGGATTAGATAAGAGATACCTCAGTGTTACTGGAGATGACTACAACTGGAATTCTTTGTTTTTGTTTATTAGACTATGTTGATTTTTTGCTAGTATTTACGCGATGATTGGTATCCCAGTCTTCTGTTGTGTATTGATTCCTAAAAGAATCAACGGGTAATGTTAACCTTACAATTTCTGCTATTTAATTTCTGTCAACTTCCTCTCCCTTTCTTGGAATCTCTGCTATTTATTTCATGTGAAAGTCTTATAACCAGCTTCCACTTTGCACTCACAGGCTTTAATTTGCATTGAAGAGGGAAGACTGTGAGTTGGGAATCGCAGCAACAGGTGGGTTTATAAAGCTTGTTCTAAAAAAAAAGATAAAGTTTAGTTGCAGAACTAATTCTTGAGATTTAACTTTTGCGTTTCACTCTCCTTTTTATGAGTTGTAGAAGACCTGTCTCGAGGAGAAGCCATGAATGCGCTAGTTGCAACAAGTAGGAACTTCAAGCAGGCAGCTAAACTGTTGGGTTTGGACTCTAAGCTGGAAAAGAGCTTGCTCATCCCTTTTAGAGAGATCAAGGTGTGAGGGACTAAATCCCTTTTTCTTTGCTATTCTTATTCTGGAGGTATCTGAAGTTTTTCTGGTGATATTAATCATGTTTTTTAGGCCTTGATCAACCCTTATGATGGGTTAGATACTCCTATAAGTGTGACCAATGGGATGTTACACATTTTAAGAAACATTTAGGTTTTTGAATTGTTTAGTATAAAGACAATTTGATTGGCGGTTTGACGTAGGTTGGAGGCAATCCAGGGTTTTTTGTGAGGATTTAGTGAATTTGTGGATTTAATATAAATTAGTGGATAGGATTCGGGTCTCATACCACGGCGAATCCTACTTCACACGTCACAAATGAAATGTTTAGGAGTAACAAATTACATGCACTTAAAACAACAAAATTTCTTTCATAGTAATTCTCTATTGGACTATATATAGCCATGTACCTCAAATACATGCATCACACGTATATTTAAAAAAGTAAAAACAAGTATCTACTAAAATCTCAGTAAAATCTAATAAATTCCAAACAATAAATCCTAACTAATCCTAGCTGTTCGATGTCCCTGTCACGATTGCTCAAATAGTAACTTGTAATAGTTGATTCAGGCATGCAAATGCCAACTAATTCTTTTAACATTTTTTTTTAATATTTTGCTCTTGGCGTGAGTAATGATGTTCTATTATAATTGTCTGCTGAATAGTAGGAATCATATAGTTGAGGATCCAGTAAGATCTAAATAAGAAATTACATATATTTGATGGTAGCTTGTTGTTCTGCCTGATTGGTTTGTTGATTCTATGATGTTTGAGTAATTATAAGTAATCAACTGTCTATGAATAGTTATGATTTATGGGTAATTGATTGATTCTTTGTGTGATACTTCCAGTATCATCCTCAGTACATCATAGGATTCAAGTGTTTTTTGCTCCATTAGTCAAGTAACATTTATGAATTGTAAATGCAGGTTGAGTGTACGATTCCCAAAGACGATGGCACTTTGGCATCATTTGTTGGATTTAGGGTGCAGCATGACAATGCTAGAGGCCCTATGAAGGGAGGAATCAGATACCACCCTGAGGTGGGCTTATGATTCTTTTACTTTCATCTTTACTTCGAAACATAATATGTTACTGTCTATACGGTTGTATTATTTACAGTAATGCCTTGCAACATGATAAGGATACAACATACTAATTTTATCATAGATAAATACTGGATGTTAATTGACTCAAGGCAATAGCTATGCTTCTGCATCAATAATGAGAAGTTTGTGAGAAACATTGATTCACACTATGGGAGCATACTGATTAATTTGTGGCTTTGCAGAGTGCTGCAAAAACTTGATTTTTCTTAAATTTTGTTTGGGAGAGAGATTCATATTCTTGTTTCATCCTACTGGACTCTATTAAGTTCAAAGATAGTATCAGTGTATCATCCTTGGAACATGTGTCTAGTATCATTCCTCCTGCTAGGGAAATATCAATAAAAAATATTCTAATTATATATTTTAGATTTAGGAACTGTATTTTCTCATCTCTTTGCATTTAAAGCCCTATCGATCTGAATGTATCAGTATGTTTATGGCTCCAAAATAAGTTCTTTTTTTGACAGTTTCCTTTAATGAGAGTTTTGTTTTTATGACTGCATCCATAATGGATTATCTAGTTTTCCTTTGACTGGTGGTTTACAATGAGTGTGGACTTACAGTGATAGTTGGGACATAAACGGAACATGAAATTCTTATGACTGATAATTCTTTTCCATGGAATGTTTAACAAATGGGGAAAGGAATGAAGAGACTTGTGCTAGAACTCAGGTATTGATATGATTTTGGTAGGCAAAGGCCATCTGAAACTCTAAACATGCAACAGCTTTGGAAAAATACTCAGATGCCCTACATCAACATTTTGTATCAGTTGTATATCCTTATCCAGAGATGACAAACTTTGATGATCTACCAATTCTGGAAGTAATTAATCTGATAGAATAATTATTGCCATTTACTGCCTCTGACAACCGTTATGATTGCTGTGATTGTGATCCATATTAGAAACTAGTAATGTAGGAGCTAGCACATGCTTTTAGAATGTAATTTATAACCGAGCAAAGGAATGGCTAAAATAAGATATGGCATCTCACCCATTAAAAGACATGTACCTTCTTTTGTTCAAACCTGGCAAACAGTGGATAAGCCAGTTGACTGATATCAAGTGAACAGATAGAAACCAAGTATTTCTTTCGTTGAACCTTCAGCACACCCTTCTGGGATGCTTGCATAGAAGATTAGGCACAATAGTTGTCTGTCAGCGGGAGTTTATTCTTGATCTGAAATAGTATCTCCATGCTCGTTCAATGTTTCATTATAAGAACCAGTATTTAGTTTAATGGTTGGTACAATGTGGATTTTTGGTGTGTGTAGTTCTCTTATACTGTGGATGTGTGTGTATGTAGTTCTCTTATATTTTCTTTCTTTTTCTTGTTTTTCTGTACTTTCTTTTTAAAATTCCAATTTTTCATTCTTCTTTGTTGTGTTTTTCTTTTTTCTTTTTTCCATTATCTTGTTTTTTATTGCTCTGTCGGGGATGGGGGATCCATTATCCAAGCCATATATCAGAACTGATCTGTTTCCATGCTTCTGAACATGTGGATTGAGTTAAGATTAATAGCTTGGTAGCTCCACTTGCTAGGAGTCATATGACGGGTGGTCTTGGTAGGATGAGAGTAGACCCTAGGATGAGAGTAGACCCAAACAAAGCACTGTTGAGGCCGAAAATTGTTACATTCTTCTTGTTAACTTAATTTGGAAATGGCCTATTAATAGAGCTGAGTAGAGAAACAATTCATGTAGTTGTCCTCAAGGACTTGGGCAATGTTGTTTTCCATTTATGTTGCTTGGATACTGGTATGAGTATTGCCACCACAGGGTTTTATGTATTTTCCCAAGTCAAACAATTAATATTGCTCTACACGTGTGATGTTTAACTTATGAAAGATCTGAGATATTTTTCATATAAGAATATATGTTACTGCTCAAAAAGTTTGGAGCTTTTATCAATACGATGTATAGTGTTTGCTTGGTCAGAGATTTTGAACGTTCATTTCATTTCATTTATTTTTCTTAAACTTGTGTAGCATTGAAGTATATTGGGGAAAAAAAAACCAAATAATTAATTACAGAAAGACAGTTGAAGGAAGACATATTGGTTTTTTCTTTCCTTGAATTCTCATGCTCTTTTCACTGGAAAGTATCCTGAAGAATTTGAAGAAGTCATTGTTTATTTTGGTACTGGTAAATGTCATATATTGATACTTTGCCCATGGTGGAGAGTCTACATATTAATAAAACATAGGCATTCTATAGGTTTGCAGTTGTTATGTTTACACATGGACTTGTATGTCTTTGTTCGAACATGACTTTCTTCTAGTTCTATATGTTTAAATAAATTTGGACCCCCATTATGGGTTATCCCGTTTTGCTCAAATTTGGTTGCAAGCTCAAAACCAGTCCATCATGCATATCTTGTTAAATGGGTCTTGCCACCCATGTAAGTGAGATGGAGAGACATTCCATGTAGCTCGTCAGTCTCATTCATATGCCATCCTTTTTAACTGCGAATTGAGAGTTATTTTAAGTCTTTGGATGGAACCTCATGACTGTGATAACAAAATCCATTTAAATCCATGTTTTATTTGAATTAGTTAGGTGTCCCATCCTAAGGTTGGGGCTGACACTTCTCACTTGAATACTCTTGAATCAGAACAAACGTGGCTCCACTCATGATCTGCATTTTGTTTTGTTTTCGTTTCTTTCTGTTTCTTTTCCTTCTTTGTTTGGTTCTGTTGATGGTTGGTTTCGTGCGTGTTTGTGTGTGCTTTTTTTTTTTGGGTTGGGGGGGTGGGTGATGGGCCCTTTTGCGGAATTAATATTAGTTGACATAGATTTGTCTGTAGCATATACAGTTTTTTTTTTTAACTAATAAGTTTGTATTCATTGTTATTGTAATTCAGATTTGAGTTTCTTTCTGGACAATTTGTACCTTAGTTCAAGTGTACGGATATTATACATACTATAAATCAATGTCCCTAAACCGGATAACATCAAAAGAAGTATAGCCTGAATTAGGTATCTATAACATAATCCAACATACAAACTGAATGTAGAACATAAGTTGACTGGTTTGTCTTTGTCACCAGCTCTTTACTAAGAGTAACGTATATAACCCAGATGCGCTTGTGCAGAGTCGTCCTGCATTCAAAGGACCAATTTTTGGAGTAGTTGCTTTGATGTATTACTTGGGCATTAATCTTTTTTCCCCCTGAGAATAACTTGAGCATAATTCTAGTACATTTAAGCTCTTGCCTTCTTCAGTACTTTGATTGTTCCACTGACGCATTAGCTTCACAGTATCTCCTGAACATTGACCTTAATCAATTACTCTCATGCTGCCTTTGTTAAATCTTCTAGTATATTTAGGTCGTATCTTCTTCAAGTGCTTCTCCAAATGAGCATTAACCTGTAAACTTGATTTATTGTTGTTATATTTAGGACATACAAGCGGTACCTTTTATAATGTATATGGCAAAATTATCCATTACAAGGCAAAGAAGCAAGTGGGAAGGCTGACTCAAAAACAGAAGTTATGATTTCAGCTTTGCAATATGTAAGATATCAATCTTATGAATTATGATTTGTGAAATGCAGGTTGACCCAGATGAGGTAAATGCTTTAGCACAGCTGATGACGTGGAAGACAGCTGTAGCAAACATTCCATATGGAGGGGCAAAAGGCGGGATAGGATGCAGTCCAGGGGATTTGAGCTCATCTGAACTTGAGAGACTCACCCGTGTTTTTACACAAAAGATACATGATCTCATTGGGATTCACACTGATGTTCCAGCCCCTGATATGGGAACCAATGCACAGGTTATATTTTGCTAATTTGGTTTTCTCTTTCCTAATTAAATATATTGGTTCTGAAAAGTATACATTTTCATTATGCATCCAATAAAGACCCTAATTCATATTATCTGCATTTGACAACAGACAATGGCTTGGATACTAGACGAGTACTCAAAATTCCATGGTTACTCTCCTGCAGTTGTAACGGGAAAACCAGTTGTACGTACAATATATTGCTAGCAACCTTATGCATATTATGTGCAATATTTTTGTCCATGCAAATCTAGTTGAAATTTATGTTGTGATATTCTTAATTATGTTTACTATGTGATAGTGGTTTAGCATCTAGGTATCTTTATCCTATATAAATCATGGTCTTTTTTGGCCAGTTTACAGTGTTGGTGAAAATTGATTGTGGGACTTCGAGGTAATACTACGTTGCTTATCTCCACATAATAGGCAGGGCACATAATACCATGTGAAGCACAATAATGAATGCATTTTTTTCTATGAAAATCACTTTATTTTAGGTTAATCCCTTGTTTGTTATGTATACTGCCTCCAGTGATTGGAGTTGAGACTAACATAGCATTTTTTTTACATAGTTTATAAAAATAGTAGCAACATACATTCACGTCTCACTCCTGTGTCTGTGTGTGCAAGCAAGAATGCATGTGTGTGTATGATTTTTTATATATCAACTCCAATAATCTTTCATATTTCCACATTAACATTTGCTACCTTAATATTTCTTAATTGAGACATCGAATCATTTAAGTTTGGACCCAGCTTATATGGTTTGAGATGCCAATTTGGGAATATTAAAATTCTAAGGGCCCTATTTTTCTTTGAGAGGAAAGATTTCAGGTGTTAATACGGAAAACTGGTCAGGATTATAAACCTACACATGCACATACACATACACGTTAAAACTGTCTTTGAGTGGTAAAAATTTCCTATTGAGGAACATCTCCTTAACATTGGAAATTTTAGTATTGATGGCCAAAGGTGGTTGCTATATGACTAGAAACTAGAATATTCATCATTTTCTAAAACAAATTTCAACCCAAATTAGGAATATATCTCTAGTGTATTCTAACAAAAAAAGGACTAAACTAATGGAAGTGGGTTTTGGTCCCAGCTTAATTGGTTTGAGACATCGAATTCAGAACAATAAGATTCCAAAGGCCCTTTTTTCTCAGAGGAAACATTTGAGATAATATGGGAATATGGTCAAGAATATAAAAACCTTGAAACACACACACAAATTTTGTGTTTTTGAATTATAAAAAATTTCATAAAGAGAAATGTTACACATCTCCTTAACGTTGATAACTTTAGTATTGATAGCTAATTGATGGCTAAAAAAGGTTTCTATATGATCAGAAGCTGAATGCTACTTTTATAAGCCACAAAGTTTGAGAGATATAACTCTATTGACTATCATGTTTAGATCAAAAGATTCACAAAGCATCTCTTTATAGGTTATTTAGAAACTAGAGTTAGTGTTTAGTTTAGTCTTAATATATTATTTTATGTTTTAGTCTGTTGCTTGGATAGAAGGATATAGTCCTCTTATGATCTTTTTTAGATTGAAAGGTTTTGAGGGCCTGTTCTTATATTTGTAATGACTGAAGTCAGATTTTAGTTCTATCTTTAATATAACTTATATATTATGTTTGCCTTTCTCTAATAGCCTTCATATTGACTACTTGGTTTTCTTTGCACATATGTACATTTTGAGATTAATCTATCAAACAGACCACTCAAATTTTATCTTTGCCTCAAAGGATTTGGGTGGATCTCTGGGTAGAGATGCAGCTACTGGAAGAGGAGTCCTATTTGCAACAGAAGCACTGCTTGCAGAATATGGAAAGAGCATTTCAGGCCAAAGATTTGTTATACAGGTGTATAGGCTCAAACTCTCCTAGATTTTCTTTTTTTGCATGAAAAAACACAGGATATGAGAGTGTCCTTTATAAAGTTTTTACTATGGATCTTTCTAGCAGATTTACAAGGTCACTACTCGATTTAATGTATGAATTAAATGCAAGATTTTAGATAAAACCTGACTGCAAGGTAAATTATTATACAACCCATGTAAATGTGCTAGAAATAGGATAAAGCCATTAAGAAAGGTGGAAATATGTGATTCTAATCTGCCAATGCCTCACTAAAAATTTATATAAAGAAAGTATAGTTGTTCTCTGCAAGTGTTACATTAAAGTTCTAGATTTCACTTTGTTGTGTCTAATGGCACCTCATGCCATCAAATTAAGATAATAAAGATTGCAATTTTGACACTTTTGATTAAAGTACTGACACTGTGACACATCGTATATCAAGATCTAAATCAATTTGATAAAACTATTGACTAGCGGTCTAAGTAGTTGACTGTTGCTCTACATGTGCATACCCATCTGCATGTACCATTGTTAATATATGCCTGCCCCTTGTCTGGTTACTCTAGGATGTCTGCAGGCTTCAAATCCTGTGTCATGCATCCAACTGATGGGATGGAGTTTGATTGACAGTAGGATGCCTATGGAAGTTCTCAGAAATTCTATTCATTTGGAGTTTGAATGACAGTAGGATGCCTATGGAAGTTCTCAGAAATTCTATTCATTTGAATTGCACACCTGTTTAATCATATGATCTATAATTTGATTACTTGTACCACTTTTCAATTTGAACTTTTGTCCTTCAAACTGATCTCACTCCTGTGAATAGAGGGTTAGGCTGCAGGTAAGTTTAGGAGATAAGGCAACATAGAGCCTTATTTAGTAAATGCAAAGCATAATAAGGTTACATACTTTTTTCAGCCGCAGATTTATCATGTATATATTTGATATTTTTTGTTCTTTCAAAAATCAGGGGTTTGGCAATGTTGGGTCTTGGGCAGCTCAACTTATCGCTGAATCTGGTGGTAAAGTTGTTGCAGTCAGTGATGTCACAGGAGCAATTAAGAACAACAATGGCCTAGACGTTAAGAAATTACTAAAGCACTCTGTAGAAAATCGTGGCATCAAAAGTTTCAATGGTGGAGATGCGCTTGATCCCAACTCCTTGCTAACTGAAGATTGTGATGTTCTCATTCCAGCTGCTCTTGGTGGTGTTATCAACAGGTTATTCCCCTTATATATTTATTTTTGTACCCTCCTTTTTGAGCTAGCAACAACAATAGTGAAACTATTTAAAACCATGTCATCTGTTTGAATATGTCTGTATTGCTGCAATTTTTCAAATGGTTGTTTTCTATTTTTCTAAGAGTATGTTCCTAGAGTGGAAGTATTTATATAATTGAAATATGTTGCTTTGGTTCACAGGGATAATGCAAATGATATTAGAGCCAAGTTCATCGTTGAGGCAGCTAACCATCCAACAGACCCAGAGGCTGATGAGGTGAGTGATTAAGTCTTTATTTAGTTTTATAGGTGATACTAGAATCAAATATGTACTTTACAATAAGGTTATAGTTGATACTAGAATCAAGTATGTGCTTTACAATATATCTCACTATTTTCGACTTTCATTTATTCAGATTCTAGCAAAGAAAGGAGTTCTTATTCTGCCGGACATACTTGCAAATTCAGGCGGAGTTACAGTTAGTTATTTTGAGTGGGTTCAGGTAAAATTGGTACATAATTAATTTCATGAGATTTGCATCGGTGCACCAAATTTTTTAATTTTCCTACTTTTTATATTGTCTCTAAATTGTTTAAAAAAAAATAAATTAAAACTTAGGGATACTTATGTCAAATATCCACCGATTGTAACCTGTAAAAAAAAAAAAAAAAAAAAAAAAAAAATCGTCTATCGGAACTCTAACAAAGATCCTCCATCTGAACTCTAACAAAAGTTAGCAAATTGGAACTCATATTATATCATGAGTTGTCTTTTTTATATTTAAATGTTACTACACTATAGCTCACTCTCTACAAAACCCCGCTCTCTCCAGGGGCGGACCCAAGAATTTGAACTAGGAGGAAAATTACACATGATTTTTTAATAAAACATCAAAAGCCCCAATTTCGATAGCTGCCTAATTGCTTTGCAAATGAGTTCTAAAAATTCAAATTGCAAATTTCAGTTAAACATCAAATCTTTCTGCTTAGATTTCCAAATTAAGCAGCTACAATCTTCAATTGGAAATTTCAACAAATAAAATATTACACCAATCTCTAATTTCTTATTCTATTGTAAATTTGTAACGAAAGAATCGAAAATGAATTTAAAGATGCGAACTCTGCAGATAAAATTCACCAAAAAACTATTAAATATCATGTCCAGAATTGCAAGATTTAACAAGAAATTAATAAAAAAACAAGTAGCTCATATACAAAACAGAACGCCATTAGGATTTTACTTGGAGGAAGCTTTCCAAAAACAAGAATTAGGAAAAAAGATAGGAAGGAAAATGACTCTAAATAAGTAAGAGATCGAACCTTAAACTTGCTATAGATCAAACTCTAAACTCATCAAAAATCAAATCTTAAATTCGTCAGGGATTAAATTCATAGATCAAACCTTAGACTCGAGAGAGAAAATAAAGAGAGAGAGAGAGAGAGAGAGAGAGAGAGAGAGAGAGAGAGAGAGAGAGAGGAGAGGGCAAGGAGTATGGCGGAGATTGTTTTTTTAAGAGGCCTGGTAAATTATTTAGGAAAGAGATTCATTCTCATTTTGATTTATTTTGGGCATATAGAGTTGTTCATTGATTTACTTGATAGAAATGAATAGAGAAGGAATATCAAAGTGATCGATCCGGCGTGATTCTTTTTTTGGTTCATATAGCCTACCCGAATACTTGTGATAAAAGGCTTAGTTGTTGTTGTTGTTGTAGAGTTGTTCATTGAAAAGGTAAGGAGGCAATTTTTTGTAAACAAAAATTAAGAAGTTTATATATATATATATATATATATATATATATATATATATATATATATATATATATATATATATATATATATATATATATATATATATATATATATTGGGAGGGCAACTTCCCCCCTGAACATAATGTAGGTCCGCCCTTGGATTTCTCCCTATCTCAATTGACAACTTTCCCAATTTCAAGAAAACTTGAGAGAGAGATATGTGTTATTATGCTCGTTTGACGAGAATGTTAGATCCTAAAAAGGGAAGAATGTAATATCCTTAGTTCGAAGAGTCCTATGTAGAATATGAGATAATAGTTGGTGTATTTTATAACGATTCTCATAATCCGCAGAGTAATTATAGCTAGCTTTTTTGAGTTGGTGGTTAATTATAAACTATTTTAATTTTTATTATTTTACTGGAGGTTTAGCATATTCCTATGCTAATATGTTGTCGGCATTCCACTATATAGTTTTCGGATGGGAGGCATTACAGTTCCATCACTAATTTCGATCACTTCCATTACTACAGATGAGTTTCTTGCCTTAACTTCCATCACTAATTTCGATCACAAATGCATCTTGCTTACACTTCCATCACTAATTTTTCCTCCACTTCCATTACTACAGATGAGTTTCTTGCCTTAACTTCCATCACTAAGTTTTCCTCCCCTGCCTTTTTTTTTTTTTTTGCTTATTCGTAAACCTGCAAACACTATATTACATGGTCCAAGGAAACTTGTGATCATAATAAATGTAGCTTAGACTATTATTTCTCAAACTTATATTATAGCACTACTGCAGAAGATAGAATCATGGATTCTACAATCTTTTTTACTTAAATTCTGATAATAAGGAAACATAAAGAGCAGTTGTAAATTCGACGCTTCTGCTCGCCATCTTTATGCATGCGTCCTTTCATGCATGTAAAATTGTTGGGCGCACTGAGCTTAAACATGGAATGGGTAGTAACAAGACATAACTTCAAACAGGCTGTCTCTTATTCTTCAATCTTGTGCTTGAGAAATGATATACTTGTCATGGGGCCTTCAGTTTCTAGATTTCATGTCACATTGTTATATGATCTATCCCTGAACCCAATAAATTAAATTAGATTGGCAACAGATTCTGTCTCTAACATGTTGCTGGTGTCAGAACCATTAGCCAATCTTCTAGATTATGAAACATCCCAACGTAAATCAATATTGCAGTAAGAACATAAAGCTGCTGAAACGACCAGCATTAGTGGGCTCTTCATGCTGTTTTTTTCTTTTTGGTGGTTGTTTTTGTTATATATTTTAAGGAAGATTCCAGCTAATATTTGCACCTGCAGAACATCCAAGGATTCATGTGGGATGAAGATAAAGTCAACTCCGAGCTGAAGACGTACATGACCAAAGGCTTCAAACACGTGAAGGAGATGTGCAAGTCCCATAACTGCGACCTCCGCATGGGAGCCTTCACCCTTGGAGTCAACCGAGTGGCACGTGCAACTCTCCTCCGAGGTTGGGAAGCATAACAATACAAGAATCTGCTTTCCCCTGGTGCGGCATCAATAATAAAGATTTAGTTAATTTTCACTAGAGAGCTGAACTTGCCATTGTTATTTAACATTGCTTTATATACTGTCATGTTCAGGATATCTTCTTCATGAAATCTATAATAATGAATACGGATTCCATCAGGCTGTATGCAACTGTTAATTGACTGTATTCCCATTTGAGTTTCAAACTTACAATGGATACTTGTTTAGCTGAAAATGGCATTATTGCCGGGCATTACACTGAAATCATGATCCATTTACATTTTTTTTGGTTTAATTGTAGCCATGTCGAATTGTCACTAGGATTTGATCAGCATGCTTCATAAGATCATCATCATCATCCTGGAAGTGGGGTTTACATTCTTTTTTCTGAGTAAGGGGTGGCTTGCATTCTACAAAAAGTAAGCCATGAGTGATACTTGGACACATCAACTTTAAATCAGCAAGCACCCATAGAGACAGGCTACAACCACAAAAGCGTGGTAGTGGTGTATCCATCTTTTGTTAAGTGTCCTACTTTCTGAATTGGCTGGGCGAAGATGATTCGTTTCAGGTTAGCCCTTTTCTTATAGGTATACTGCAGGATGTTCCACTAGTTTCTTCCACTTCCACCCCATTTCTTCTCTTTTGGCTTGTCTCTCTTCCGAATCCTATCAATTTGTATTCTTGTTCCTCAATTATATACATTCGAACACAGACGCGATGCCCACTTCCTATGATGTTGGCTTTTATTTTATTTTATTTTTAAAGATTTGTTTGTAGGCGTGCATTAGGATATATCTATAAATAATCCTCCATGGATGCTGATTTTTCTTGATACACAATAATTCTCCATGAATACTGATTTTTCTTCGGTTTACATGTGACGTGAGTTGTTCTACATTCAAGAACCGCTAGTTGATTCTTGTGCTTCCATGCCTCACCTCCAATCATTAGATATAATTGTTACGTGCATTTTCGATATTCGAAACAGGTACCGTTAAAAAAGCTAGTTAAAATTACTTTATGGATTCATGAGAATCACTGTAAATCATACTGACACTCCACCAAACATTATTGGATTCTAGAGATGCCCCTATATTTGTGTGACACTTTATTCTGCATAACACTTAGATTCACATATTTTCGGCTGGTGTCTTGTAGAATATGCTAAGTCTCCAATAGAATAATAAAGAATATAATAGTTTATAATTATCACGGATTTCTCGCAAAAAAAAAAAAAAAACCAATTATGATTACTTTATGAATCCATGAAAATCTTTATAAACTATATAAACTCTAGTCTTCTATCGTATCCTGCATATTGTTCAAAAAATCCCCATAAATAGTTGGCCTCGGGGACTTTTGGAGGTATGCATTACTTTTTACACCTTATTTAGGAGGTATACATTACTTTGTTACTTTTATTGATAATTACTTTAGAAGAGTTTGGGTGCATCTGAGGAAGACTAAAGATAAAGTGTTGGGAATTTTTCTAAAATGGGAAAAAATGATTGAGACTTAGACAGGCAGGAAGATAAAGAAGCTCATATCAAACAACAATGTGAGTATAAAAGTGATCCGTTTCTGAAAGTTTGGCAAGATGAAGGTATTGTTCGACACTTCACTAACATAGATTCACCACAGAAAAATGGAGTGGCAGAACGCATGAACCAGACTTTGCTGAAGAAGGTTCAGTGTATGTTACTTAATATTGGGTTAAGTAAGAGATTTTGGACTGAGATAGTAATTTATGCGTGTCATCTCATTAACCGATTACCATCAGCTGCGATTGAAGATAAAACATTAATTGGGATATGCTCTGGAAAACTTTCTTATGATTATGATTTCTTACATGTATTTGGTTCCACTGCTTATTATCATGTGAAGGAGTCCAAGTTGGATTCAAGAGCCAAGAAAGCATTATTCATGGGAATTAGCTCGGGTGTGAAAGGATATCGCTTTTGGTGTCCAAATTCGAAGAAAATTATTTTTAGCAGGGATATTACTTTTGATGAATTTATCATGTTGAAAAAGGTGATACTTAGTAATTCTGGAAAAGAGAAGAACACCAGTAATGTTCAGCAACAGGTGGAGAGTGCTTCGCAACAGGTGGAGTTTGAAAAAGCCAGAATTGACTCAGTTTATATCGACAGTCCAGTGGCAGAGGAGGATGTTGAAGAAAAAGAGGAAGAGATTTTAACCCAAGAACCTCCACAGTAACCAAACTCAATTGCACATGACATGTTACGTCAAGAAATTAAGAAATCTGCTCGTTTCTTTGATATGGTGGTGACTTATGCACTTCCAATTGTAGATGATGTTCCTTCCATCTATAGAGAAGTAATTAGAAGTTCAGAAGATGATGAGTGAAAGAGACCAATGGATGAAGAGATGCAATTTCTTCAGAAGAATCAAACTTGGGAGTTAGCTCAATACCTAAAGGTAAAAAGGCAATTGGGTGCAAATGAGTATTTATAAAGAAAGAAGGATTTCCTAATAAGAATGATATCCGCTACAATGAAAGATTAGTGCAAATGTGGTGCAGAAAGAAAGAGTTGATTATAATGAGGTATTTTCTCTCGTTGTTAAACATTCTTCCATTCGGATTCTGTTAGTCTTAATAACACAGTTTAATTTGGAACTAGTTCAATTTGATGTGAAAACTGCATTTTTATACGGTGATTTAGAAGAGAAAATCTATATGGCTCAGCCAGATAGATTCAAGGTTGCTGGAAAGAAAAATTGGGTTTGCAAATTAAAAAAATTGTTGTACTGATTAAAGCAAACTCCGATGCAGTGGTACAAGCAATTTGATCGGTTTATGATAGAATTGAAGTACACTAGAAGCAAATTTGATCACTGTGTGTATTTTCGCAAGCTACATGATGAGTCTTTTATTTATCTACTCTTGTATGTGGATATGCTGATAGCTTCAAAGAACAAAAAAAGATATTGAAAGGTTGAAAACTCAGTTGAATCAAGAGTTTGAAATGAAAATTTTGGATGAAACTAAATAGATTCTTGGTATGGAGATAAACAGAGATCGAAAGAGAGGTAAGATTTAGTTGTCCCAGAAACAATAGATGAAGAAGGTACTACAACATTTTAGCATGATAGAACAATCAAAACCTGTGATTATCCCACTTGCTTCACATTTCAAGTTAAGTATGGTTTTATCTCCTAGCACTGATGAGGAACATGAGTATATGTCGATGGTTTCTTATTCAAATGCAGTTGGTAGTTTAATGTATACTATGATATGTACGAGACCTGTTCACAGGCAATTGGCGTTGTGAGTAGATATATGCATGATCCTAGAAAAGAATATTGATAGGCTGTAAAATGGATTCTACAGTATCTTCTAAACACCGTAGATGTTAGTTTGGTATTTGAGTGCGATGATACTCTTGGTCAGTGTGTGGTTGGATATGTTGATTCTAACTACTCAAATGATTTGGATAAACGTCGATCAACTGTTGGATATGTGTTTACTTTTATTAAAGTATCAGTGAGTTGGAGGTTTACTTTGCAGTCCATGGTTGCTCTGTCTACAATAGAAACAGAGTATATGGCAATTACAAAGACAGTAAATGAGGCAATTTGGTTACAGGGGTTGTTTGAAGATTTAGGGGTTATTTAGAAACAGATTACTGTATATTGTGATGCCATAGTGCAATTTACTTGGTAAAGAACTAAGTTTATCATGCATAGACAAAGTATATCGACATCTGGTATTAGTTTGTGCGGAAAATTATTGAAAATGAGAATATACTACCTAATAAGATTGGAACTGTAGAGAATCCCGCTGATATGATGACGAAGGTGGTGATTTCGACCAAATTTAAGTATTGTTTGAATTTGGTCAATGTTTTTCCAGTTTGAAGATTTTAGTATGGAGGCGCTGACTATGTGGGTCTTATTTGCCAATGTGGAGATTGCTGAATTTGAGTGTGACTCTATTAGTCTCATATTGGTTGGGAGGTAGGAAAACACCACCCATGGATCCTATAAATACGGCCTTGGGTTTTTGATTTTAAGTATCTCAAAAACAATTAGTTGTTTTATAAAATTATTTTGAGAAAACAGGTTTTATTTTAGGAAGTTTTCTAATTTGAAAAATTCCAAGTCGTAATTTTTGGTTTTTAGTTGTAATTTTGGGTTTTTGAGTTTTGGAAAAATTCTCCTATTCTTGCGGGAGTTTTCAATTTGTTAGAAATCATTGTAATTTCAAACTTGGTGACAGTGGATTGATTTTTGGCGCCCGAGAATATAGGTAATATTTACCGAATCTCGTTAAATTTTGTGTATTCTCTTATTTATATTAGTTTCTTTATTAGTTCTTGTGTGATACTATTTTGATTGTCTATTTGTGTGGATAAGATATCTGCTTTCTGCAATATTAACAGCAATAAGCCGCTAACAAATTCCATTATCTTAACAGCACCGGCCACAATCTGCATTTTATCATTTTGTTATCTTACCTTTGGACGAAACAGAGGGTGCTACTAGACTCATTTCAAAATTACTATTGGAAAATAATCATCATACATTGAACTAGATTGTGGCATATCGGATTTTATGCATACACGCTCTAATGGCTTTGATTTTGATTTGCTTAAAACTTTTGATACGAACCTGCGGAGCTGTCTTTGGAAGGAGAGGTCTCAGATACGCAGAGCTTGTGAATCGTAATTCTAAAATTCTTTCGCTACCTCTGAGTCTCGCTGCCACCAGGGCACGGCCACATCCCACTGGACCTTCTCTGTGATGATAACCTCCACTTCGTCCGCCTCCGCGGCCTCAGACTCTCCCGGCAGCTTGTCACCACCCTGAGTTCATGCTTGAAAATTACTATCAATCTGAGTATTACAGTTAAACATCAGTTGAACAAAGATGTTCTTAATTATTTCCAAGTTTATGCAGCCATATATATATATAGAGAGAGAGAGAGAAAACGGGAAATATACCGACGGTGAAGGAAGTTTCCTTCACCGCCGCTTAGGTGGCCCAATAAAATTATTACATGTGGTATCATTTAAGAGAATTCATTTATTTGTTACCTTGAATGACGCCCCGTATTATAATTTTATTGGGCCACCTAAGCAGCGGTGAAGGAACTCCCTTCACCGCCGGTGTATTTCCCGTTTCCTCATATATATATATATATATATATATATATATATATATATATATATATATATATATATATATATATATAAGAAAAATGGAAATGAGCTGACAGCTCACGCAAATTATCTGAGCTGCAGTTCATTTTTACTATCTCTAATAATATTTTTTTTTAAATTTCTTTTGGATTATGATCTCGACCCCCTAGGGTTCACTCATACCCAATTTCTTGGGTTTTAGTTTTGATTTGATCGTCCATCAAGTTAACACAAAATTAATGGTTTTCAATGAATAAAACATTTTGTATACACTTGATGAAAGGGTAAATAAACTCCAAAATTTATGAAATTTAATCCTAAAGAAGTTAAGGAGGTAAAAATAGTAATTGTTAAAAAAAATTGAAGAAAAATCATTGGATAATTATAGTTTTGCCGTTAGTTCACGTAACTTTTCCTGAGCTGACAGCTCACCTACAGTAATCCCATATGGGAAAAAATGGAAATGAGATCTTTATCCATCTATCCATAGATGATCATCAATTTTTAATAGATCTTTATTCTTTTAGAGATCATTTGGCAATTCAAGTACGCGAGAGAGCCTTGAAGCCTTTGGTGATTGATCTTTTTGGAGCTTTTATGAAGTTCAAGTTACGTGTGAGAGTCTTGAATTCGCGAAGACCAGCAGAGAAGATTTTGGGCCGGCCATCTTATTCATTAAGAAAGAAGACTTTCATGTCAAAATCATCAAAAAAAGCTACTTGATAGATTTAATCGCCGCATAAAGCCCACTTTTTATTGTAAAAGAGAGAGATAAGTTATAAATCCTCTCGTTTGTTTTCTTTTATTCACTTTTTTTGTAATTAAGTTATTTCAATGGAAGAAACCAAGAATTTTGCGAATATATATATATATATATATATATATATATATATATATATATATATATATATATATATATATATATAAAGTAAACGGGAAATTCACCGGCGGTGAAGGGAGTTCCTTTACCACCGCTTAGGTGGCCCAATAAAATTATTACACGTGGCGTCATTCAAGATAAAAGCAAGAAATTTTCCCCCTATGTTGTAAAGGGGGGAGGGATATCGACTCCATAGGGAATTGGAAAAAAGGAAAGAAATATCCCGAACCTGAGAAAAAACCCTCCTATACCGTACCGACGCCGTCCTCTTTTTGTTCGTTCATTCGTCGGGCGAGTAGAAAGTATCCCGGCCTACACTTCGGCTACGGAGAAGGGGAAAGACTGAGTAGTACAACTCATAGCATGGAGGGTGACAATCACACATATCCTCCTGATTCACCAAACCAAACCTTTCGACAGAGGGGTACTCAGTTTGGGCTTCTCTAAAGGGAAGCCCTCTCTTCTGCCACGCGTTCCTATCAATATCGATTAGGGGATATTGAAAGAAAAATTAGCTTGCGTCCCAACGGATACCAACAAGTGGAGTGGAGGCTATATCTCACCCTTTCCGTCAGTAGGCTTTATCCTGAAACGACGATACCGATTTGATGCCCCATTGTTTGTCTAGGTTGGGCGAGTGTCACGATGAAGGGATTCCTTGAAAGAAGCACGAGCTGAGCGTCTGAAAGCAGGCATGCTTTGGGATGGGAGTTGGTGCGATTAGGTGCTTTGGAGATCGAGTGAGGGAGTGGAGTTCAGGGATCCCGTTCCGACGAAGCCCTCGGTATGGAGGGAGATCAAAAAATGACGGGGGTATGTTAGTAAAATAGAGGGGTCTCACAGGGGCATAGTCCACGGCTTTCATTGACGCTTGCCGCGACGCGCCTTGCCTCGACGGCGACTCGTCACCCTAGTTGACTTTTCAAAAAAATGTTTTAGTGAGGTCGTCAGTATCGTCTATCTTTACGTCTGACTTCCGACATCAACCGAAAAACTGACGGAACGACGGGCCTTGAAGGATTCCCGAACTGGAACCACCTTCTGAATGATGCTTTTGCAAATCTGTCGGTTTGAATATGCCAAATTCCGGACGTCGGATGTACATCACATCTTTTGATTATCAAATGGGTCTTCCTCTTTCTTTTAATCTTCTAAATACCGTTGTGATCAACCATCAACATCAAATAAGCGACCGACCACGTCATAAGATCGAGGGAAGAAAGCCAACTGGAAAGAGAATCGTCACCACTTCTGAATGACGGGTTTTTCCAGAAAGCGCCGTCGGGAAGCATAGGAGAATACACCGTATTTGTCGAAGAGCAAGCCAGAGAAATAAACTCCGGTGTTGTTCTCCCGGGCTCTGAGCCTGTACCGTTGGAATCCCTATGACAAAAGGAGCACCGCTTCACGGTCGCTAACCGGACCCATACCCAGTCGGACAAATCCCGCCACGTCACGTCAGTGTACCTTCCCTTCCTTGGCCTTTCTTTCCTTCCCCTTCTACGTCTAACGGTAAGACTCACTCGCTCGGATGTGGTTGAATTCTCATTCTGACGGTCTCATCCTTCGACGCATTCGCTAGGCCACCGGAAACTCACAACTACATCGATCGATGGTCACGCTTGAAAACGATGGAACAATAGCCCGTATTCCCTTTCTATAGAACGAGTAAGAGAAAGAGCAAGGGAACAGGGTGAGACCATTACCACTGCACTGCCAACAGGAGCTTTATATATATATATATATATATATATATATATATATATATATATATATATATATATATATATATATATATACACACACACACAAAGCAAGTATGTGAACTTCTCAAAGTATTTAAACATATGTTACTAATTGATTTATATTGCAAATTGTTTCTCAAACTAAATGTTAAAAAACATTCTCCATGCTGACAATTATAGATTTTCTGTTGGGTTGGAAAATTTCTCCTAATATTCTGTTATTTATCGGTTTTGATATGTTTAAATACAAATAAAAATAGAGAGGATAATAATCAAATTTCTATATCATACTTTATTATGTGTATTATTATAATATATATATATATATATATATATATATATATATATATATATATATATATATATATATATATATATATATATATATATATATATATATATATATACCATGTTACATTTGGATGAATGTAACATCCCTTTCTATCCAAATCAAATTAGAAATTTGATTTGGATAAAATTAATATAATTTAAAATATTGTATATGAGGATATCAAAATTCCATTTATGATATAATAATAAAATATATATTATAAATAATTAACTTTTTGCGTGTGCATATGCAAAGCATATATAGAAAAAAGAAAAATGCAAAGGATTCAAGAGCCGTTGATGTTAAGTCTATCTTATTTAATTCTAACAAATATCACATGACGTATCCGCTTCCAACATCTAAATTTGAATTTTTAAAAGTTGAGATTTTCATTGAAATCACTCTACAGATGTGATCCCTTGTTCAGACTGAAATTTGAATATCAGATCTGAGAACCCAATAAGATATGAGACTGCTGCCATCGCTCAGCAACGGGCGGCGACAACAATGACGGTAGCAGCGATAGCAGTCCATAATTAGAAGAGAAGTTGAGGGTTTTTTTATCTAAAAAATTAATGATAAATTTTTAATTATTTGTTTTTTAACCTATTTGGTCTACTAAGAAAAACATGGAACACATCTAGAAATTCCACGAGCCTCACTTTAAAAATTAAAAGGATTTCAAAGGAAAAAAAAAAAATCCAAATACTTCTACATGTTTGGATATGATAAAAAAAAATATTATATAAAATATATTTTGAAAAAGAAAAATAGAAAAAGATTTCTGATTATTAAATAATCAATGCTTAAATGAGTTAAAATATAATCCATCCAATACAAAATCTGGTTTAGTTTCAGAACAAATGGCCTACTCAACAGTTTTCGTCAAAGACCGTCAATTATCTGGGCCGGGCCGGTCAGTATCCGTTTGAGGAAAAAAGAAGTGAAGAATATATAGAGAGAGATATTTAGTGTTTGTTATTATTATTATTATTATTGATAATTAGTGCTTATTAATAGTAGACCCTTTGTCTACAATTAGCATTAGCACTTTCAAGACCATCACAACAACATTACAAATGATTGCATGATGTAGTTGAACCTCGAAGGAAACTAAAATTCTAAATGTAACCATTAATTTTAAATATCTCAATTAAAAAGTTCGATTCTATTGTAAATTAAAAATTATGATTTATTAACGAATTTATCTCAATCTTCAATTTTATTATTGGTTTGCTTTCCTATATTTTCTTTCTTAATCTCTCTCAAATTAAAATCCCTCAGTACTCCAAAAACAAAAAAAATTCACATCAAAAAGTAAAAAAAAAAAAGAATTCAATTAGAATTTTTATAATACTTTTGAGAGGGCACTAGGATTTTAAGTGAGGATGCTTGCAGTCTGACCGCTAGGGAGGAGAACAATGGAGTTGGGCCACTGGAGAAGGGAGTTTCTAAATAGGCACACCATTTTTCCTAGTGAGCCCACTAAACATGGTGTGCCCCCTTAGAAACTCCCCTAGAGAGGAGGCTGACAACAAAACGAGACCGATTGGAAAAGGAGAGAGAAAGGTAATAGAAAAAATAAAGCTAGGAATATAATAGACGTAGTAAGATAAAATTCTTATTTTCTAATTTTACTAGAATATACTAAATATAGAAAACTTACAAAATAGAGCAAAGGACAAAGAGGTCCATAGAGATAGAGAATCTATTGGATTTTTTTTTTTTTCCTTAGAGAGAGTGGAGGTGAGAGTGAGAGGGAAAATTCCAAATGCGCACCACACTTGTCCTAGTGAACCCCACATCCTATGGTAAAGTGTGAGCGGCAGAGGGGAAGACAATGCTCACTATGACAAGTGTGGCGTGCATTTAGAATTTCCCGTGAGAGAGAGGGCTTCCCCCTTCATGTTTTCTGTGAAAACTGTACGAAATCTTGATCGACCTTTTTTTGGGAGATTGGCTACAAGGCAAGTAAGAAATTTTTTTTTTCCTTTCAATTCTTAAAAAAAAAAAAAATCTCAATCTCAATTGGGCTTTCCTTCCTTTTGTTGCTCCCCATTAAAAAAGGGAGAATATAAAAATAAAAATCTAAACTTGCAACTGCAGGATTCATTTCCCCAGCCCAAAGATTGCATCTTTACGCTCTTGCATTGCGACTCCTCGAAAATTTTTCATATGGGTCTTGGCCAAAATTGAAAAGAATTGAGATGCGATTGTTAGCTTTTTAAAATTTTGATGAGGGTTTGCTACTGCCCATTGAATTGCTCCCCTTGCTCTTTGAAACTGGAAGATGTTAGGCATGTTTCTTGTGGCCCATCTTCAGTTTCTGTTGTTTTAGAGAAGAAATCATTGGATGAGAAAGTTGTCGAATTCGAGAAGAGTAAAAGATTGGATGAAAAGGAAAATGGGAAAGTTGATGTGGTTATCAAGAGTAGTTTGAAGAAGCCTGTAGCTGGTTGTGGTGAGAAAGGGGTCAAGAAGGGGAGAGTGAAATGGATGGATTTTGTTGGGAAAGAACTCGTCGAGATTAGGGAATTCGAATCCTTGTAAGTTTACTTCTCTATCTTCTTGTTGGATTCTTACTTTGGTTGTAAATTTCAAGCTATGTACTTTTAGCCCAATATATTGTGAATTATGTGCTTATGTATGCTTGTTACATTGGTCTGTCATAAATTATGTTGCTTTAGGCAATATCTGTTTACGGTAACTGTAATGTCCTTCATTTTTTATACGCATAAATAATTCAAAAATAATAAATATAAATTTTCACTTTCTATAATTTCCAAATCTCTAATTTTCTATAACTCCTAAACTTTTCATCTTCTCCCACCTCCTAACTCTTCATCTTCTCTATTATTTCAATAATGAAACTCTCATCTTTAATTCTCAAAATTTAAACTCCCTAATTAAACTAAAACTTTTCATATCCTAAACCCTCCAAATTAATCTAAAACCTTTCAAATTCCACAACCCTTCAAACTCTTGAAATTTCATAACACCTCAAACCCTTTAAATTTTATAACTTCCAAAACCCTTCACATTCTATAACTTTTAAATCCAACATTATATAAATCTAACATCTTTTCTAAATTCAATTTTACCCTCATTCTCTAAAATTTCTCTCTTCCTCTCATCTTCGGAGTCGCCAGAACCACTATAGGAGCCACCATCGGAGCCGTCACTACTTCGCCGTTGAAGAGCATGTTTTTCCTTTTGTTCACATTTTTGACTTCTCACCTTTTAACGAAGAGGTAAGAGATTGTCTTTTTTTTTTCTTCTTGGATTAAATTATTTTAATGAATTTTAGATTCGCTCACTCACTACTTAATAACCCTAATAATCTAAAAAGAATATCCATCATTTTATAAACTTAATAAAATGGAGGCAAATTATTTCCTAATTTTAGACTCGCTTAACTTTAAAATCAATTTTGAGTACATTCTAAAAATTCTGAAAAATCCCTAAAAATCATCTAAATTCATATTAATCTATTTTTAATATTCGTAGAATATTTTTAATGTGTAGATTACTCCATTGAGCGACATCGGGAAACAAAATCCAGGTGAGTTCATTCTTGGACTCACTAAACATGTTAGTTTCTTTATAAAAATATTATTTCCATTATATTGTTTAATTTATAAAAATGTTATTATAAGTGAAACCATTGATATTACTATTGTTTCTTTATTCTATTAGAAATTCAATTAATCTTGTTATTATGATCGCATGTTAATTTATATAGTATAGTTAGATTTTAGAATAATCAAAATATACAATATTTGATAAATCACATAAAAGCTATAATTATGGAAATATATTGTTTGCGATATCATTTTGTATCGGTGCTCAGAAAAGTTACCTTATATGATGGTTCTCTAATTAAGAAACGTGCAACGCACGGAAAACCTCTCAGCATGCATACACTTGTCTGACCAATATCTTTATGATGTCTCAAATCAGTAACTCTTGGATATAACTAATTGTGATTTATTGAGTAAAGTATAAACTGAACGGACTCTATAAATCATATTGTTAACAAATTAACAGAATTCAATTGAAATATTATACCTGATATAATCAATATACTGTACTATACCTAAATGACATTGGGTTGGAGGAGAAACTGAATGATGGAAGTATACTCTGTTTCTGCTATAAACTTATTAAGTTGTACAACTGAATATTTCGCACACCATGGGTGCGTGATGATTTGTTGGATCATACCTGATTATAATTCCTGTTTGCCTGACGGCAGGTCCGATTCAGCACCGGACAATTCTGTGACTATTTCCTCGGCCTGGACAGGAAACAATCGAAACAATGGTATCTAATCAGTTAGTTTTTTCCAATTACATAATATCCTAGATAAAAATACCTCTATTATAAAGTTGACTTCACTAAAATAACATTAAGATAACCTAAATTAATTAACATCATTATTACAAAATCTCATTCCATATATTTTAAAACTTGTGTTATTATTATGTTTGGACATAACCGCTATATTTCATATTCTTTCTGCGTATTTTATTTTGGTCGCAAGCTGACGACCTGGGTGTGCATGCTCAGACTTACCAATGAACATGCCAAATCTGATGCAGGATCTGGTGTACTGTGAAGATCAGGTTGAAACCCAATAATGGATTAGAGATTCTCTGCTTCTTTTTGTTTAATTTTATTATATTTTGTTTCAGTTGTATCTAAACTTCGTTCCAATTAATGAAAAGTCAAATTTTTGTTGAATTTTTCTATCGTAATTACTGAGTATTGTTGTGGCAAATTTATTGAGGTTTTAGTATATTCAAAACGAATATGTTGTCGGTACCTACTACATGTGCTCGTATATCGTATATCGGGAGCGGGGCGTGACAGTAACATTCGTATATGTATGTGTTTTGCTACTGATGTTATGGTTTAAAATATAGATATGGAACTTGTTAATGCTTTTGGAAATTCCATAAAATTGATAAATAATGTAGATTGTAAGCCCGTGGTGGATTGACTACTAGTGTTCATGTCTCATTGGCTACAATTGTCAGTGATACACTATCTACTTGTTTATAATGGATTCGTGGAATTATTTGCAGAGTATTTGGCTTCGGACTTGATATTTAGCTCTTTGATCTTCCTTTTTAATCCTAACCATGTACGATGGCCACTGCCATGTCCCCTGAAGTTCCATATATTAGATGCTCATCTTTTGGTCTATAAGTGAGAATACATGTTGAATTTCAGGGGTTTTAATTTTCATATGTAATATTTTGAGTTTGAAATGGGAGAATAGTCTCTATTTTACTTGTGGACAAGCATTCATTTTGTATAGGCTTCATTCAAGCTTATTGTGAATGTTAAGAGGTTTCGTCATAGTAATCTTTATGTGCTACACAAAGCATGTGTTTTCTGGAAAATAAAAATTTTGAGTTAGGGATAAAACATGAATTGCAGACGAAATAGTAAGCTTTTGTGTGCTGGATTCAGAGAAACTGAGGTTGGCCCTATGATGTGATCTATACTGGTGGGATTTAAGAACAGAAGCTATACCCCTTTAGGATTGTATAGATAGGCGACTGCTTAGGAGCTAAATTCTGTTAATAAAATGGCTATGATGATTGTGCTGGATAACCAAAAATTCCAAGGATTTTCTTCTAAAAATGTCTACTCTATTTTAGATCCTTTATCTCTTATCGTGTTATGAGCGCCTTGAATCTAATCATATTATTGTCCGAGTGCCCTATTCTTGTAATTATGTTAATGATCCTTATCTCTTATCTATATTGGATCCTTATCTCTTATCATATTATTAGTGCCCTGAATCTACTAGTATTATTATTCGAGTGCCTATTCTTGTAATTATATTAATGATCCTTATCTTTTATCTATTTTGGATCCTTATTTCTTGCCATGTTGTAACTACCCTGAATCTACTCGTATTATTATCCGAGTGCCCTATTCTTGTAATTATGTTTATTATGATCCTTATCTCTTGTCTATTTTGGATTCTTATCTCTTGCCATGTTTTAAGTGCCCTGAATCTACTCGTATTATTGTCCTAGTGTCCTATTCTTGTAATTATATTAATGACCCTTATCTCTTGTCTATTTTGGATCCTTATCTCTTATCATGTTATAAGTGCCCTGAATCTACTTGTATTATTGTTCGAGTGCCTGTTCTTGTAATTATATTAATGATCCTTATCTCTTATCATGTTATAAGTGCCCTGAATTTACTCGTATCATTATCTGAGTGTCCTATTCTTGTAATTATGTTAATGATCCTTATCTCTTGTCTATTTTGTATCTTTATCTCTTATCATGTTTTAAGTGTCCTGAATCTACTCATATTATTATCCGAGTGCCCTACTCTTGCAAGTTGCAAGTATCTTAATGATTGTTATATCTTGTTTATTTTGGATCCTTATCTCTTATCATGTTATAAGCGCTCTTAATCTACTCGTATTATTATTCAAGTGCCTATTCTTGTAATTGTATTAATGATCCTTTATCTCTTGTCTATTTTGGATCCTTATCTCTTATCATGTTATAAGTGCCCTAAATCTACTCGTATTATGCCCTATTTTTGTAAGTATGTTAATGATCCTTATCTATTGTCTATTTTAGATTTTTATCTCTTATCATGTTATAAGTGCTTGAATCTACTCATATTATTATCTGAGTGTCTTATTCTTGTAATTATGTTAATGACCCTTATCTCTTGTCTATTTTGGATCCTTATCTCCTCCCATGTTTTATGTGTCCTGAATCTACTCGTATTATTGTCCGAGTGCCCTATTCTTGTAATTATGTTATTACCCCCATTGTTCTTCCTGGCATGTGGCAATTTTATTGGAGTAGAATTTGGTTAATTATTTGATTTATTAGACAACTAGCACTCAGCCAAATGATTCTAATATCTAGTCATCAGAGTCAAACTCAAAACATAAATTGATCTCTAGTAACTTGGCACTGTTTTAGAGGGTTGAAGTTACATCCATAGCCAGTGGCAAAATGTTTCAAAGCTTTTGTGGACCCTTGTGCTCTATGTTTCTAATGGTAAAAGGCTTGAGATGATGGTGATGCAGTTTGATTTGTTAGACAATACTGCAACTAAGAGCATAATTGCCTATTTGGTAAATCTACTTGTCCAAGGTTTCCATTTGATAAGAATCCATGCATTGTGAACAATCATGTTGGAGCTTACTGGATTCTATAATTTACTCTGTTGCTCTTATCGTGGAAGCCTTGAAAGCTAAGTTTCCCTTCTTCTGCATTCTATCATTTTGATTTTGGACAGTTAATGTTCAGATGGGGTGATTCACATCCGATATACATACAACAGTGACTAAGAGCTGAGAGCATCCGATATACATACAACAGTGACTAAGAGCTGAGAGCATCCGATATACATACAACAGTGACTAAGAGCTTAGAGGCCAGGTCTTTCGATAAACCAAACCTGAAGGGCCTTAAACAATAGCTACACTCATTACTATCTTTAATCGGTTCTGCTTCAAACATAAACTGTAACGACCCTATTGTTAACTTCCCTTAATTTAATTTTATTTTTGCCTCATGGCAAGACCATTCGATTTAAGTCAATTTATGTCCAGTAGTGTGGTTGTAATTTGTGAGGGAGGTGGTTGGAGTAGTACAACACCACTATATTTTTATTCTGTTTCCATACACAAGTAAAGGGATAAGGCTAAACCTTTCCTCTTATTTTCATTGTCCATCTTCTTCATTTCCTTCTCTCTCCAATGCACCCAACCCGAGCTCCAAGAGAACCTCACTGGCAAAGCACTCCTCCAAGCCCGACCAAAGATTCTCCTTCCCTTGACTGCATCAAGATAAGGAATCACGCCTATACACTAGATTCTTAGATAGAAATCAAATATATATACTTTTTAACCAAAATAACTCTTTTATTAACTATTTTCCAGCAAGATAAATCTATTTTGGGTCTTCCTATGTCCGAGTGAACCATCTTGACGATGAGGTTTAGCTGTTAACTCAGCATATCTCATTCTTTTCCCTACAACTTTCATTTGTATTTTTCTCGCTATTTTCAACTTTATCGTTGCCAAAATTTTTGGAATATAATTTGGGGCTTTAAGCAAACTGACGTATATTTTGAGTTGTACAATGTTACTAACTTGAGCATTTGCAATACAGGGAATCAAGAGAATCAGATGAGAGTTTTAACAACAATCCAGCCTGTATGTGCTTCATTCAATGAAGCTACTGATAGCCGTAAGTTTATGGGAAAAGAAGATCGGTTAGTCTTCAGTTATCCAAATGCTGTTAAAGAGCCTGTGTGCTCTTCCTGATGTTCTTAAAATCTTTATGCTTGTAGCTTCTGTAAATACTTTCAATTTCCATTCATTGGACGTTTCTTCTTACTTCAGGCAAATCCTTGAGCTCCGTAACTTCCATTGTAAATATCTAATTTGTTAGAATTAAATGGGGTTTATGGATACCTTGTTGAATATTTGTGCAAGATTATCTCAGTACAATGCTACCTTGTTGAATATTACCTGCATTCTTTGCTTGGCTTGATGTTGACTTGATATCTATCTGTCTGAAATTTAAAGCAATTGTAATGTTCTCGGCAAAGTGCAAGAAGTCTGGAGTCTAAATATTGTTTCTGCTTAGTTATGGTCTAGTTTTTTATAAATAATAATACTAGTAATGATAATAATGATAATATTAACACCTGCAAATGGTCTAATGGGCCAGTGACACGTGACTGTTATTTCTTTAATACACTACTTGTAAAAGCATTTGTTATTTAAATAGTATCAAATTTGAAAATTACGAGAGGGTCGCCATAAAAGATATATTATTCTCACCACCTGCACTCTCGGTGCTAGTATATTTTACTAGAGCTCCTATGTGCCTGCGGTTCACGTTGTGCGTTTGAACAAGAGTTCAATAAATACCTGTACTAGATTTAGATTCAAAGATATCATAGACATGGAGCTTTTTGTTGAAACAATGGTGTGTGAGTAATTATTATTATTATTATTATTATTATTATTACTATTATTATTGTTTATGGGAAATTTGTCTGTGATTATAGTGATAGGTTCATAGCCATGGGATGAACCTAAATCTACCAGTTGGAAGCTATATATAGGTCTGGAAGTGACATGCTCTAGCACCCTGAATCAAATGTTGATGTCTATAATGAATTGGGCTGGTTTAGGGTATTCAAGGAGAAAGAAACTCCTGTGAAGGGACCAATTTAACATAATTAGAAATTTGAATGGAAAATAATTTAGAATATCAGGAATCTAAGGGTGGAAACTATTAAACTAGAATTTCAATACAACCCTGAAGATTCCGTTGAAACTAAAATTCCCTCGATCAAAGGGATGGCTATGGCCTGAAAACCTCTTTCTTCTCTATCTTTACTGTCTACCATCAATTATTCCACCATTGCTTTCGGACACCAGAGGTTTGGCTTTCACAGAATATCCGGGTATCTTTTAAACTCATTGTTTGATAGACACTGAGCTATACTTTGGAGGCTCGATCACTTCAGCTACGGACCTGCTGGCCATCAAACATTCCAACAGAGATATGCCATCAACTACAACTACTGGGTTGGTGCAGAGAGTAACTTGCG